>JAQMYJ010000001.1:17779771-17789979 GCA_030014305.1 Clarias laeviceps | reverse complement strand
AATATGTATACTTTATATAAGTTTGCCAGTCCTACATCCTCCTGACCATCAGGTGTCAGTGCAGCACTAGGGTTGTGAGTTTGGGCCCGTTCTGTGAAAAATACTTTTAAACCAATTGTTTTCATTACAGGAGGTGAAAAATAACCTGAATGTGTTAAGAAAAAAAAAAAGAAAAAACATGTATTTGTATGTTGTGTCCAGTTCCACCTCAGAGGCAGCATTAACACAAGTATTTGCATTCAGTATGTGTGTGTGTGTGCGCGCGCACCTACACATACAGCCTGAAAAGAGCGTGTTTAAGGGGAGATACCAGCTTCATCGCCTATTTTATACAATACCAGATGGGAGCTACTTCCTCACATCACACTTCCTACACACTGGCACACGGGGTAACAGGCTCATGGCTGCGTGTCTGTGCAGCTCAACGGAAGCATATTCATGCGCACCTGTGTATGCGCCTGTGAATATGTGCAACATGCTTTATGGGTTTGAATACACAGAATGACAGATAAAAGCAATTACAGTCTACCACAGCTGACCAGAAAATGAGCTAGCGATATAATAAGGTTGTGCAATAGGGATGTCTGCTGCCTTCTTCTGCACCTGACTCCTCCCGAAGAAAACTTTTTCCTCCACGGATTCATTCATTTATCTTGAGTTAGTGCTTTACCATGGTCATTGTTTCTGTGGATCTGTAGTCTGTCCCGTGTGTGTGATGGGAATATGTACACCATGGGTGAGATGCCAGTCCCTCACAGAGCTCCCTGAGATATGGTCCATGCAATTAACCAACGTTCCAAGCCCTTCATGTGCTGACTCAGGCAGCATAACACAGGAAAAGACAGAGTATCTTATGTTATTTTACATTTGTCTGCAAATTTGGCTCAGCATTAGATTTCCATTGCATTCATTTAGATATAAACAAACCCATAGTATCAAATATCCTTTGCCAATTTTCTTTCAAACAGAAAAAAAAGAACAGAGCATCATAAGGCATAAACTGTATGGAGAATGGTGTGTGTGTGTGTGTGTGTGCGGGTTGGGGCATCCATTTGCTCCCTCTAGAGGCCACTGGTGCAGAAGAAAACTTTTCAGCACTATTTTCCAGCTTACTCACTCCTTTGTCAAAGCTCTTTCTCCTACTACACATCACTCCCCCCCCACAACAATATTAAAAAAAAAAATTCTCTCCCTAATTTTATTTTTATTTTTCTTTGCCTATATTTCACCCTTTTCCTCCTGTCCTTATTTTGTTCTCATCGTAACAGTGGTATATTAAAAACCATGTCTCTGACCCCTTATTAGACTGATATTTTCAAACAAAACAAACAGATTCAGTTTAATTTAATTCAGAACAACTCTCATAATCCTGCAGGGCAATTAAGTTAGCTCTCTGTAAGACACAACCACTCAACATAAACACATACTTGCAAAAGCCAGCATGATGTAAAAAAAAAAAGGGAAATACTCTGTGTATTTATTAACTATTTTTTTTCTGAAGTGGAATAAACAACTTTCAACTAGTGGGTTCTCTTGCAGTTAACATATGGCAGGAGTGAGAACGCGTAATGTGAAATATGAGGGGCATTCAAACCGAGACCCGAAATTTCTTGTGAATGGAGGCGTAAACCTGAGTGACATTTACAGAAGACATCAAGCACAGCATGCTGATGAGATTCTTAGTCGCAGTAAAACATTTGAACGGTGCAAATGTTTTAAAGAAGGCTGTACGTGCAAGACTGACGATCTCGACTAAGGTGGCAGTCGTTCATGTGAACGTTCAGTGAGCGGAACGCCTGATTCTTGAAAATCAATGGATAACTTGTTGCCAACTTGCAGAAGAGACCCATCTGTCTGTGCGAACTGTACACATAATCATTCACTACCACAGCTTGTGCACTACAGGAACTCAGCTGGGAGTTATTTCCCCATCCCTTGCGTAGCTCTGACATAGTTTCAAGGGATTTCTACATGTGGCCCATTAAACGAGTTCCTGAGAGGCCATCATTTCAGGTGTGAAGCAGAAGGTTCGATCATGGCTCCCGCATACTGAGAAAACTTTCTACCTTGATGGTATACAAGCACTAGTGAAAAACTAGGGTGAGTGCATTAGTGTAGCAGAGGATTCTAAGGTAGTTTTTACTCTCATACATGTGTTCTGTTATCCTGCACAATCAAAGGTCCTGGTTTGACTTGAACATGTATGTTGCAATGAGTACACATTTCTTTTACCTAACAATTTGCTGCTCATAAAAATACTTTATCTCTCAGCTTCTTCCAAATGATTTTGAATGAACTTATACGTAATATAGTAGCAAACAGAAAATATCAGCAGGTAAAGACGGGTAAAACTTCAAACATATAAAAGCAGGTAAAATTAATTATATTAACTGAGCTGGGAATCCATGAACAAAAATATTGCTGCTGATCATGATTTATGAATGTCTTTGGGTTCAAGTACCACTTAAACTTTGCATCACAAATAATCCAAAAGTAGACAGGTCCAATAGCCTTGTACCTTGGATCATTTACTCTGTGTACATTTATATTGATACATCTAAACTGACACATTACATCCACTACAGTTGCAACAATCCTGATTTTAATTTCAAACATTTGAACTGTGCAAATGGTCCAAACTGGCCAAATCCTATGCTTGCACTCTGGATATCTGCTGTAGGTTTTATAGACAAAGCAACAGCCCTGATGTAATGGTTAACATTGCTTGCTCTTCCACATCACTGCTAGGTAAATCAAATAGCTCTCCTGTGCAGTACTGGCAGGGGGCTGCAAAAGACCTGCTGAGTTAAACGGCCTCCTCTGTCTACACACACTGCTTGTTTGGCCCTCCCTTAGCCATGCACTGTAAAGCAGAACTTCCTTTTATTTTTACAATACATTAAACATTGATATATCCAGTTCGATGTGGCTGCAGGAAGAGGTGGTGGCTATGTGGTGCATGAAAAAAAAAAAGTCAAAGGATGGTTGTGATGTTTTGCAAAATTTTGAAGCGAATCACGCTGTTTAGTTAGGATGTTTCCTGAGTGTGTGATGGAGTGTGGGTGGGGAGTGTCCACGCTTCCAAAATGAGATTTTAATGCAAGGCATTAAGTGTTCCAGTCGTTTCAAATAAGTAGAAAACAGAGACTGTCGCTTTTGCTTGTCAGAATTTTGATGTTTTGAAATTCAGGTGCTTGAACACATTTGTACAATAACACAAACATCCAAGCACACACACACACACACATACACACATACACACACAACATTTTTCTTCCATTTTTACAAGCTCTCCAGGGTCTGATTCTGTTTACAACTTCTGCACACCCAAACCAGAGATTGTCTCTGGGCGTATTGTATTCAGTCTGATGTGATGTGCCCACTGCTACTCATTTCTCTACAGAAAAATAATGGACAATGAATATGTGTTAAGCAGTGAGATCTTATTGTGACTTTGTGTGACACTGGCCATGAATGTGTTAGATGTCTTTCAGCTGGTTTGGTACACAGCTTGTAAAATAACTAACTGAAATAAATAATGAATCTTAATGGGGGAAACAAAGTTTAGAATGATGTGACTGTATAGAACTGTTACTTTATAAAGAGCATTCACAAAGATTTATCCATAATTTGTGAGACCACTTCTGTGTAGTATTTATGCATCACCAATATTATGACATTTTATTACACAATTTACATGAAAGCCTGATGTGTATCTGACAAGACAGAATAATGGAGTGCGATATTTGATAGTAATAGACTTTGAACTCAGCATATGGGTCCATGACAATATTACCACTTTTAAAAATAACTCATGTTATTTTTTTTCAGGTAAATAAAGTCTTCTAAATCATGGAATAAATAAATTATATTGAAAAATGAAACTACTTACTTGGTTTTAATTAGCTGTTTTTTATGTTTTTACACATTAATAGAAAGCAGACAGAACTTCTGATAAATTTTGCATGTTTTTAAGGTCTGTGTAATTAAATTTAAATATTGATACAATCTTAACAGCATAGATTATTACTGGTAAATCCTAAAACATATAATACATTTCGTACAAATACCTCACTCAGCCATGCTCAGATTTTTGATTTAGTCAGCAGTAGGCAGATCAAATGTAAATCATATTGCAGAATTAATGCTGTTATATTAAATGATCTAGACATCTGCATAATCAGGAACCTTCGCAGTTTATTAATTAGCAAGTGTGATAAGTTGATTATGATGGTCATCACAAGAATGAAATGAAGAGGTGAGTGTTCCTACCTGTTGGTCACGTCTCCCTCATGGGCCCCCACAAGCACCACTGATCTGTGATGCTATAACCCTTACCCAGGTTAGTCTCCTGGTGTTGGAGCAGCAGCAGGCAACTCTCTCTACTAATGACTGATGCTGGCCTTTGTATCAGTTGTTTATTTCCCTGCTTCAAAATGTTCTCCTAAGCCACAGCCAAAAACTGTCCTGCTCTGCCTCCTTTGCAAGTTTCCTGCTCTCCACAAATTTAACCCCATCCACCTATAACTCACATGGGGAACATTGATTTACTGTATGTGTTAAGATCATCCTTCACCTTCCACTCTTTTGCAATCGGTGAAGTCATGTTTGTGCTTTTAGTACTAAGCAAGGATCTGTTTTAAAAGTGTTTTGGGAATGTTACAGTGAATGCAACTCTTTTGCGCTATCCCACTGGTGGAGGTTAGTGGGTAGGCTACAAAGAAAGTAGATCTAAGAGCTTTTGGGGTTCTCCACAGGTCTGAACATCTAATTAAGTATTAACCATGTTCATGCCCTAGAACCGTTGAGACACAGCCTTGATTTTGGATTTTTCCTCCATCCTTGCCACTTCTACAGTATGCCAACCAACTTTTTCCTCTGTTTTCTATTTGCTATGCACCACTGAACTGGTGTTGAAGCCTTATTGCAGATTAGTGTCTCAAGAGAACCAGACTTTTTGTTCAGGCATGTACTCCACACTTATGCGTTGCAAGGGAAGTTGAAGGTTGTTCCATATGAAGCCATCTTTGTGGAGTTACATTTTGGGAGTCTTAGGATGTATTCATGGCTTTCCCATCCTTCACACTTGCTGTTGTTACAGGGATCAACTGGTAACCCCACACTTTGTACTTCCCAAGGAGTGTGATTAAGTCAAAAGGCTTCTCAAGGAGTGTGATTAAGTCAAAAGGCTTCTCAAGGAGTCTGATTAATTCAAGGTGCTGTGTCTCTACTGCTTTTCCCACCTGCTTGTTAGAGAGATATGTTGTCTTGCCTCCCTGGACTTTGTATGGTATTAATGGCATTGTATGTTATTCGATTTTCACCTCAAGCTGCTGCTACATAGTTTTAAAGTCCTGCTTCGCAGAACACACTTCAGCCTTTAAAGTAGCTGGCTCCTGATGCTGCCAAGTATGAGGAAAAAAACTCCATAGCAATGTCAGTGAACTATTAAGCATACCCAAAATGACAAGATATAAGATGTCTTGGAAATGTCAGGCTCAAGCTTTTTCTAAGCTTACATCATGCCTTGGCCCTGTTCTTCCTAGTTCATTTGATCTCAGTTGTCCTCCCTCTCCTCTCTCTTGCTTGGTTAGATCTTGGGGGGCTGGTTGCAGTGGTTCCATAGCAGATTGCTTGTAACCTTCAGCTTCTCATCCTGTCTAACCTATGCAAAATTGAGTGAAGTGCTGTTGTTTTCTATTCTAAAGCATGATAAATACATTTTGCTGATCAAAATGTACTCTAACTAACCTTTTATTCATTTATGCCAACATACTGTAAGCCAACATACCATTTAAAACATATCTAAGTATTTAACTTCTGAGAAATACGTGAGTATTTAAGCTGAGAAATCACACTATGTCCTTATATCATTTAAGAACCACACTAGTGCCCTTGACTTTCTATAGATTAATATTATAGATAAATGAAAAATTAACAATGCCTTGTAAAATTACGCACAATTGCAGATTACTGCAAAACCTATTAGTTAAGCACCTAAAGATGAGTCTTTATCATTACAACCTTCAATGACCTTTCAGTGCAAACACATAAACTGTCAAATGGGTGAGATTACTTTTAAAATGTCATTTAAAGAGCAAGTGTGAGAGTGAGAAAGAGTGCGAGAGGGAGAAAGAGAGCAATATCTTACAGAGACATTCTCCCATTTATCAAGCCTCAGTGACATGACTGGTTCTGCAAGGCTCAGATATTAATTCCAGTGGTGGTGAATACAAAATAAATCCCTTTGCTAATCGGGCCATGAGACACATGTCAGTAAAACGTTTTGTTCAAATTACTAAAAGATTAGTTCCCTGACTGCATTTCAGCATTTAGAGATAAAGAGAATAGATAGTGAATGGGTAACAATGTGACAATTTACGGTCATGATTCTCTGTTTTCCATTAGGTGATTATTTCTAGCCTACCTAGAAATGTAAATCCAGAGTGCATTTGTTCCTAATAGATTGTACAGTACATGGCATTTTGACAAAACAGTTCACTAAATATAGTTATACACTTTGACATGGATTAGACAGCATTAGAGGTATTATTGCTTTACATGCTGATTGTTTTGGCAGGAGAAGAAAACAAATGTCAAGATATTTCTGATCTCATTTGTGGGACACTTGATTAATTTTAAAAGCAGTTACATTTAAACATGTAATTGGGTTTAACTAGGTATCTATTTTAAAAGAAATAAAGCAATTAGGGATAACAAACACTAAACTGGTACATTTCTAATAAAGACAGTAGCTTTGTAGCCGAGATTGAAATCTCTCCTAAATCTTTAATCACAGCAAGTTCTTTCTTTCCCACTGTGGGTCTCCACTTTATGAAGGTTTTGTCTAAAGAATCAGCGGTTGTGCTGCCCTACAAACCACAGATGACTCATTCTCAATCAATTAAAGGCCCATTGATTTTGAGAGAGGAAAAGAGAAAGCTCAAACTGCTCAGCAAGCCTGTGGCAATAGCATTTATTGCAATACAGCAGGACTTCTCATTGGGAGA
Source organism: Clarias laeviceps (assembly GCA_030014305.1). NCBI lineage: Eukaryota > Metazoa > Chordata > Actinopteri > Siluriformes > Clariidae > Clarias > Clarias laeviceps. The sequence goes on along the minus strand of JAQMYJ010000001.1, from coordinate 17,782,969 downwards.
ACATTTTATTGTACAAGTGCAGAAACAGTTTAAACTACTGTTTTATAAATTTAATGAATTTTATTATGTTTTGGCTGCATAATACAAGTTCTTAGTTCATTCAGTGGCCCTACAGGATATGGAAGACATGCTTTGGTCATATCTGATAAAGACCTATAGGAAGTTGTCATACTATACAAGAGGAAAGCAATGAATGTGGGTAAATCTGTCTAATGTAAAACATTTGGGATCACGCATTTTGACCAGACCCAATATGTGGAGGTTACTGAGTTCATAATAACTGACCCGTTCATTTGTATGTAGCCAACAACTGGACATTTTCCAACAGAAGGTCATATTTTAGTTGACCTCTTCTTGTGACCTGCGTTGCATTCCTACTCCTTATTCTCACTCACTTGGCTCCAGTTAGCTCATGATACTGGGTAATAAAATACCAATATACTCTGCATGTCTAAAAAAGAGAAAAGTCACACAGTTTAATGATTGGTTGTACCACCCTGTTACTTTTATTATGTAACACATTCTATACATTATGATAATCATTTCCATAAGCTTATGATATTTCCATCAAGCGAATCTAATTTATCTTCAAGATCTTGTACTGAGGATGGGAAAGTCAGACTACTGCGAATCTCAAAGATTCTCACTGGAGTTAAGGTCTGGACTCTGTGGTGGCCAATTCAAGTGTGAAAATGATTTTTGCTCCCTGAACTACTCTTTCACAATTTGAGCCTGATGAATCCTGGCATTGTCATCTTGGAATATGCTCATGACATCAGGGAAGAAAAAAAATCCATTCATGGAAAAAACACATTTTTTGGGCACACAATGTTGCTAAACCTACTGTAGACCTGACCATCAAAAGCAAACCCAGATTATAACACTGCCACCACAGCCTTGTATGTTAAGCACTAGGAATGATGGTTGTGTAAGTTTATTGGCCTTTCTTCTTTTGTTAATTCCCAATCTGCTGATTACTGCAGTTACATATGTCGGAAAATGCTCTTAATTTTACTATTAAACATAGTCAAATGTGTTCTACATTTTATAATTTAATTTCACTAAACATGAAAATTGATCATTGATAATCAACCATAATTGTTTCCCCCCTGACTATTCTGAGGCATCTTCATCAACTATTCACATTTATTGTTTCAGTTTTTAATAATATGTTGAACAGTTCTTAACCAAGTTGTAGTAGTTTCAGCAGTCTCCTAATTTGTTTTCTTTGCTTGATTCAGGACAATAATTTGACCGTTCAGTAACGGAGTAACATCTTTGCGAAAACCACAGGATACTCACTGCATCAGTTAAAGTTAAATAACTTGTTTCCACCTGAACCATAATAACCACTGCAGTAAGTATCCAGTGAAAGGCTCTTTGCTTAGTTAAATCATTGTGGTAACTATTTCTGGCTAGGCAGTATAGCAGTCACATATTAAATGGTGTGTAGTTCTTAATAGATTTGAGGATATTAATATATGCATACATTCATACACACAATAAGTAAGTAAGTGTTTAAAAAAAGAAAGAAAGTTGCTGGTTTTTGTTCAGGCAATGTTCACAGGTCTGTTGAACACCTACAAATTATCAATATACATAAATATTTATTAAAGATAATAAATCCCTAATAAGGTTGAGAAACTCAGCAGGATAAAACCACTGTATTTCATAGGATTGTTACATATTCCACTGTTTAAGGTGGGGCAAAGTGAAATGGATAACTTTTACTCTATCCTGTGAATCTTATGTATCATCTGTCACATTAAAAGTACATAAGTAGCAAAGTATATCTTTGAAATAGTATTTGTCTCAGGCATCTCTTGGCCGAGGAGCTAATATACAGTATATGACATACATGAGTACGCTTACCCTCAAGTCAAAAAAAAAATCACAGCAACCCATGTTTACTGATGCACACTATTTTAAAAATGTATTATTTTGATTGTTTTCCACAATGCCCAGAGTATGTTTTATGCATGGATGTAACAACTCACTGGGAAAGTTTATCACATTTCACAAATTTCCCCAAAACTTTAGACTACTAAGGCAAGTGAGAAAAACTTAGGACGAGCAACATTTGCAGTTCACACCTGAAGGATTTTAATTGTATCAACATTATAAAGATTTACCAACATTATCAGGTTAAACATGCAATAAAAATGTAACTCCCATCTTGAAGCAATTCCCATGGTTAATCACAAGATAATGACAGTGTATCTTCAAGAACATCAAGGGAAGCAGTCAGGTAATTTAATAGATAATTGGTACCATTAATTTATCAAGATTTGTGACTTTTCATAGTTTATATTAATGATCATAATCTAAAAGAAATCTGTCATATGTGACAGATTTTATGGAATATTGAAAGAATACTTCAAGGATATTATCAAAGAATTAAAGTGAATTCAGTAATTTCACACACAAAATTTATTTGAAAAAAAAAAAAAGATAGATCAGTCATCACAAATGCATAGATATTAGCAAAGATAGAGACAATTGTAGTATGAAATATCAGGCTTAACATGATATCTCGGGGTACAGGGTTTGCAGTTCCATGCCATTCTCTGCACATGATAATGCAGATTTTCTCCCAAAATCAATGTATTTTCTCTTGTTTATAGGGCTGGCTCACACATGTTGCATGTTCCACCTCAAACTCTATGGAATAATCTTCAGATTGCTGGGTAGGTGCTTATATTGCAATCAAAAGTTTATAAAATAATTATAAAAAAAAATTCTTAAGTAAATATGTAGTTGAATTTAATTTTAAAAAGTTTATTTTAATATTTAGAATATTCATGCAAGTGTATGACAATTATGTTTATTTTTAATGGCCACAAGAGAATTAGTCTTGATGTTTAATGACACTCATTATGTGGCTGTGACACAAGAAGTATACAGACCTACAAAGTCGGTTGTCATCACGTTCCAGAATTAATCAGCCTGGAAAATGTCATAACCTTTTATCAGTAAAAAAAATCTGCATAACTTAACTTGGGCATCACTTAAATTAGCATGTTGTTAACCACCAAAAAACACAGACAAATTACTTCAACGAGTCTCTCTGGAAAAGGATGTTGGTTATGTTTTATTAATGTAGATGTACTGTAGGTTGTTTGGTGTATATATATATATATATATATATATATATATATATATATATATATATATTATATATATTAGTTTTTATAAAGC
>JAQMYJ010000001.1:17753093-17763234 GCA_030014305.1 Clarias laeviceps | reverse complement strand
TGTACTGTATATATATATATATATATATATATATATATATATATATATATATATATATACCATGACCATGACATCTGCATTATGTGACATCAACACTATCGCCTCATGTCATAGTGCTTGCCCATAAAAAAAAAAAAACCCAAAAAATATGTAAACTTGCTAAGTTCGGCTTGGTTTGATCATTCATATGCCGAGGTAGTAAGTGCTAACTATTCATTTCAGTTCTTTCTTGCTATTGTGTGTGTGTGTGTGTGTGTGTAAATATGTTGTTCCAAGTAGTGTCTATATGTTGTCCAGGTATATGTTGCTTGAACAGTAAGGCAATGACAAATGCAACCATACTCCTGTATGCACTATGTGTACCTTTTTTTTTTTTGTTTTGATAAAGTTTTACTTCACTGATGTCTGTCTTTTTCACATTTAGCTTATCTTGCATGATAACAGGCAAATACGTATGTTGAAATGAGTAAAAATACCAAATGAACATTTTTCAAGCTTTTGAAAATAGCAAGTGAGCTGTTTTATGCAGTTCTGTTGAGAGCAAATGGAGCCAAGTCTGGGCTTTGAAATGCATGCAGCGTAATCAGAAGTTTATGGTGGCGTTGTATAGATAATGTGCAAAAAAAAATAATAAAAAATAAAGAACGCAGAATCAATCTCTCTTGCTCACCTACTTGGTGAGTAGTTATATGGGCATGTATTCCACCTAATCATTAAAAGTATATATGCAAAGGCCTTGTGGACATTGTTGTTAATAAAAAAAAATAATAGGGTATATATATTTTTTTTTATTTATTTTGTTTTCCAGAAGAGTGAATCTGTGGAGAATATTAATTAATATTAATATTAATGTCCACAAAACATTTGTGGACAAAACATCTGTAACATAACCGAGCGAAAAGCAGTTTTGAAGCTCAACTGAGTGGGCTCTTTTGACCACCATCTTGAGAGAAGCTGACTCTCTACATCTCAGTTGATCCAGATGGGCTTATGTGTGAAGCGATGTGTTACCTCAGTTTTCACAAGCTAGCTAGGTTAGCTAAAATGCTAAGGTGGCTATAGTTAGTGTATATGCTACTGTAGTGTTACTTTTTTTGCATTTGACAGGACTCAGTGATTCATACCCCACACATCGTCCTTGTACCAACTCCTACATTTCTTGTGGTAAGTTAAATACATGCACCAATTATGTTTAATTTTATGGTGACATTATTTTTAATTGATGAGCATGTTTTTTGCACTTCCAAGTTGGATTAATTTTTCAAAACTATTGGTTGCTCCTTGTTGAGAACAAATACCTTATGTATACTAACAGATACATTATGTATGCTAATTTGTCTTGCAGTATTGTATCTCACCTGTTACATAATTTTATACCATATTACAGAATACATGAAACTAATTACCTTAAACAAATAACCTTTTACCTGTAAAGTTAAAGACCACTGTCATGGTATTACACAGTAAATCAAATGTGAATACATGGTGTGTTTCATTGTGAAAAGTGTGAAAAGAAGGTGAAGAGGCGTATGCAGGCAAGTTGGAACGGGTGGATAAACATACATGTATCATGTTTGTTGTGTGATAAAGAGTATTAGCGAGAATGAAGAGAAAGTTGTTCAAGACAGTGGTGCGCCCAGTGATGCTCTATGGCTTAGAGATAGTGGCACTGAAGAAAAGACAGGAGGCAGAGTTGGCACCTAAAGATGTTTAGGACTTCTTTGGGAGTGACAAGGATGGATAGGATTAAGAATGAGTCCATGGTAGATGTTTTGGAGATAAAGTCAGAGAGGCCAGATTGAGGTGATTTGGACATGTTCAGAGAAGAGATTGTGAATAATGTATATTGGTAGAAGGATGCTGAGGTTGGAAGTGCTAGGCAGGAGGTCTAGAGGAAGACCAAAGAGGAGATTTATGGATGCAGTGAGAGAGGACATGAAGTTAGTTGGTGTCAGAGCATGAGGATAGAATTATATGGAGGCAGATGATTCACTGTGGCAATCCCTGAAAGGGAACAGCCAAAAGACAAAGAAGAAGAAGAATACAACTGTGTATAAAACCTGTGAGCTGACTTCCCTGATCTTGTACATACTCCTCATGATGATGTGATTCATTATTAACCACCCACATAGTTTATTGGATTGACAATATTTTAGGTGTATAAGTGAAAGGAGAAGAAATTGAAATTTTTACTTAGAAAAATTAACTTTCACTGAAAGTCTTAAATTGAGATTTGCACTACCTGTCTTTACAAGAGGTTCTGAAAGCTTTGCAAATGCTAATCTCTAATAAAGGTAAAAACATAGATTTAACATACATCTCTTGATGCAACTTAGATACATCACCAGTGACGGTTCCTGAGGTCATCAGGTGTTTTATGTCTGTCAATATCAAACACCCAGGAGACCAGCCAGGGGTGATCAGCCCCCAGCTTGCGCCTAAGTAGCTTGTGTAGTCCATGAATCTTGATTCAGCATTCGCTCGACAGACCCTCACTTTAGGCCATCTTCCTTTTGAAGGCTCTCCATTTGGTCTTTCCTGGGAACAGTCAACTCCAGCAGGATCACCTGTTTTTTTATTTTTATTTATTTTTTAACACCAGACCAATGTATGGCCTGAGTATGGTCACTTCGAATGTCTGGGAATTTGAATTCCCTTCGTAGGTTGACCTTCAGCTGCCAATCCTGGGTAGTAGCTAGTAGTCTCCCTGCCAGACATTGGTGCTGTTTTGTCTTCCTCCCGCTTTGAAAAAGGTTGATGGTATATTTTGTTGGTTGATGCTGCCTGATGGAGTTATTTAAAAAAAATAAAATAAAATAAATTGTGGTAATGACCTCTGCAATGGGTATCAGAAGTTGATCATGATGCCAGTGGTAGTGTCCCTCATACAGGGCTTTTGGAAAGCAACTCCAAATGTCCTCCAGTGAGACCCTGCACTGGCATTGTGGGTATGCTGGGGTATCTACAAGGACCCAGCAGAAAATGTTAGATGGGCTTGGGAGTACATAATAGATTGACTGAACAAGCAGCGTTATCCACTGTTGCTCAGCCTTCCAAAGCCCTGACCAAGAGATCTTCCTTGATCTCCTTTTGGAGCATCTGTTGTCTTTTTCTTTCCCTTTGGCCTTATTGTAATGCTGTCTGATGCGACTGCTCCAACCAGCATGCAATGCCGTGCCTCAGCCTGCACAACTGCCTCATGTGATTCTACTTCCTACCTGCTCTTACTTCTGTGCCAGCTGATGAGACCTTAGTGTCACAGGACCACCCTTGCCCTGTTAACTATAAACTCCTTTGTCAGACTACTGAAAGGAAAGCTACAGCTCATTTTTTCTTTCATACATGCTACTAAGGCTACGTGGAAGGCCTAACCATCTGTTCAGGTAGTGGCTTATCATCTTCTCTAAGCTCTCGACAGTAGTCAGTGGAACATTGTAAACCAGGAGTAGCCAGATGAGTCACAGCAGCACTCGATGCTGTTAAAGCTATGCTTTGTATTTGTCCGGAGGTAGTTATAAAGTACAGTAGTTGTGGTCATTGTCAGGTCATCCATAAATGCTCTGATACAGGGTTGCTGACACGAAGGCAGGCCTCGGCACTCCATCTCAGCTGACCACACCAATATGTTCATGGCCAAAGCAAACAATATCACAGTGTTGGTATACCCTAGCCTTTACAATGTTGATGTTGTTCCAGAGGTGACTCTCATGCTGAAGCATTTGTAATAGTTCAGGGTGTGGTCCTTGATTTTGCCTAGGACATGGTCTCCACCATGTCCCAGGCAAAATCAAGGACCTAGTGAGGTTATTCACCAGTTTGTGTGAGATCAAGGCATGGGGCAAGCCACATGACTACCAAGTCTCCCTTGAGTTCTTGTGCCACCCAGATCAACTGGGTAACAGCCCCAGAGTGAGATTATTCTGAATTTAATTGATGGACCATGCATTTTCTTTCTTTAGAATCCAGAAACCCTCTGCATCTCGCCACTGCTTTGCCACCCTCCCATCCTCCAAATAACATTGGTGATCTTCCACAGCCTCCGCAAAGGGCTGGGGCACCTCTTTTAAACTTCATATATCACTCCACTGAGACCAGATGCTGAGCTAGATCTAGCAGTCCTCGACCTCTTTCAGGGTTGGTTCCTTGAAGTTAAACTCTGAAGTGGGTTTCGAAAGAGCTCGCAACGTACTAGATGACCCAAGGTCTTGCTTTCTTTGCACTGTCATTATAATCACTGTGGCAAAAACCCTCTTGTAATTTTTTTTTCTCTCTTGACCCAATTTTTATTTTTTTAAATTTCTGCTTCTAACTGAATCTGGTTCTTCACCCAGTAGTTATTGTGCATTGTGTAGTTCTTTTCCATATCCTATGTTATTTTCTTTTTTCAGTGCCTGGCCATTGCATTTTTATAATCTTTGTTATATTAAGTTACTTTGTTATATTATCCAGCTTTCTCACCACATAGAATTTTACTTGAATTCATTACCTCTTATGTGAGGTTTTTTTTGCGCAAGTTTTTGTACCCTCAATCAGAAGTTAAATTCTTAAGAACTATCTTATAAAAACTCAGACAAACAGTTCAAAGGCTAATTTCACAGAAATGATATGAGTTGATTAACTGTCAATCTTGTGAAATCATTTGGTTGCCACTATGAATAGGAAGGTAAATAAGAAGATTGCAGTAGATAGGAACGATTTAATTAAATATAATCTCTGAAATGCTAATTTTACTCACATAAGAATGAAACCTAATTCGGAGTTCGTCACTACTTCTTTAGCAATGCTTGCCAAAAATGCTGGGAAGAAATGGTCTAATGAAAAAGTCAAATGCTGCAATAAAATGAGTTGTAGCAAACATACTTAAATTAACTAAAAATTTAGAAACAATAGTGGGGTTAAATACATAACTAAATTTAACATTTTGTTATATCATATATGATTAGACATCCTATTAACAGTTGTCATCACCTATAGCAAAAAAAGCACATCAACTAACCTCTTCAATTGACTTAGCTGATCTGCTGTTTTTTCAGTAAATAAAATAAAAATTATATTTTCCATTAACCCAAACAGTACAATTCCATAGTTTGTTTAATAATTTTTCAAACAGTCTATTTTATTAAATCAGGTCTGCATATAACCTGTAAAACACATCTGATTAAAGTGGAGCCTTAATTTCCAAACTAACTGGAACCAAAATATCATACTGGTTCTGTTCTGAGTGAACCAGTTTCTTCTATATATTCATTTCTGAGCTCTGATTTGCCTGTTTTGACAAACAACACACCACGATTGTGGATATTCTCCTAAGGAGATTGTTGTGTGTAGGCTGTCTTGTAAGAAATCCTGCAATTTTGATTAAGCATTTATTGTCTTGGTGTTGCTGTTGACTCAAGAGAAGTGTCACCTGGCCCACACAAATGGTCCTCCTGGAGCTTTTTCTCAGCAAAAACAAAGAAAGTGTCATGTAATACAATTTAGTGCAGTGGAGGGTGAGGGATGATCCTCAGCTTCAAAACAGCACTGAACAGCAGTAGTATGAAACCACTGAGAAAGAGCACTACATATACACCCACCTAGTATCAGTTCAACCTTTTTTGCTCTACTAAACAGATTAGTCTGATAGCAAAGCAGCTTCTAAGTGTGATCTGAGTGTGATGTGAGTCTCTGGAGAAACTGTATAACAATGTTGTTCTGCACACTTCTCTCCACCAAACTCTTACTAGAAAATTCCTTTTGATGCATCTTTCATCTTGTAAAGGATGCGTGTATGAAAAAGTCCTTATTAAATCAAGAAATGAAATCAAGCCTCTCTTATCCAGCAGCTAAAATGCTAATGCTGCCGTTTTAGACAAAAAAATAAGAAGGGGGCAGAATTGTTGACTCAAGCTTAATTGGCTTTTGACCAAGCATGCTAGCAATGTTATTAATGACTGGAGGGAACTTAGTGGAAGGGCCTTCTTGCTTCTTATAATTCTAAAAAGAAAAGGAGGAAACAGGGTCATTTTTGTGGTGAACAAAATGATTGGTTTTCTTTTAGCCGAGGCACTGATAAGATGAGAGGGGGATTTCAAAGTCCCCCTTAATTGCAAGTTAATGAAATACAATTCATGTGGCTTTGATTCTATCAGGAACTGGGGAGTGTGTGAGTAAATTGCTGGGCACAATAGGCATGATTTCTGCTAGTGTGGAGAATACTTAAAACATATTGAAGTTATTATTATTATTCAAGACAATTCATGATGAGGAGAAAAATGCAAATACTACTGGGAAAATTCAGACTTGCACAAACATTTTCTCTGGCCTTAAATGTTGGCACTCTTCCAATGAAGAGAATTCAGATTTCACACCAAAGCTGAAAGGCTAACTAACTAAGAAATAAAGGAAGTTGTTAGCATCTTGCAAGCTGCTGGCAAAAATCTTTACACACATAATAAGCAATCAAGTCAGCTCAAAATTGTAGATTTTATATTGTTATTCTTGTTAAAGTATGATTTCATCCAAGAGATAAACTTTTCTTAGCAAATTATTTGATAATATTTTACAAGTGCATCAGACTTAGACTTTTTTGTTCATTTTAGTTATGACCAATTGACCATTACTCATACATTTTAATCAGTTTAAAAATAATTGAGAAGTTTCATGGGGTGACACATAATAAACAAAGAAGTAACATTTGGAAGCAACTTGACCCAAGATGAGATTTCTGTTCTTTAAGATACAGTATGTTCATTAAAAATGCTTTTGTTTAAATTAACAGAAATTGTTCTAGAATAATATTATATATAATTTTTTTTTCTGCCTCTGTTCAAAAAGCTCACTTGGATTATATGCACTCACATTAACAGCAACACGACTTGCTAAAGACCCAAGTGTAACATTAAAGACTGCCCAATATGCTGAACTGTCATTCTGAGACTACTCATACTTCTCATGTTATCGTAACTAAATCCTGTGGCTTGCATACATGGAACATTTCAGATTATACATTATTTATTGTACATGTACAGTATAGTAATTACAGATTTTCAACATAGTACAAAGACTAGGGTGCATATAAACAATCCATTTGCAAACATAATTAATAATTTTTGATTAATGATAATCTTTCATGTATTTAACTCAACAAAGGTGGTTCATTTCACAAAAACCTGTCTCTCACATCTGTTTATGGGGATTTTTGCCCACTCCTCCTTGCAGAACTCAGCCAGTTGAGAAAGGTTAGAGGGACATCTGGGATGTACCAACTTCAAGTCTCGCCACAACATTTCAATTGGGTTAAGGTCCGGATTTTGACTGGGCCAATTCAGAGTGCGAATCCTCCTTCACTGAAGCCATTCCTTTGTAGTTTTGCTGGAATGCTTTGGGTCATTGTCCCGTTGCATAATCCATTTTTGTCCCAGCTTCAACTCCCTGACTGATGGCAGGAGATTCTGGTCAAGAATTTGTTGATATGCCGAAGAATTCATGGTTCCTTGGATAATATGGAGTCGTCCAGGTGCAGAAGCAGAAAAGCAGCCCCAGACCTTCACATTTTCACCACCATACTTCACGGTTGGGAGGGGGTTCTTTTCTTCATATGCCCAGTTGGCTTTTCTCCAAACATTTTGGTTTGATTGTGACCAAATAACTCTACAGTATTTTGGACTTGTCTGTCCAGAGAATGAACTTCGAGAAGGCCCTATTTGTCCAAGTGCTCTCTGGCTAAGTTGAAATGGGCAGCTTTGTTCTTTTCTGAGAGCAGAGGCTTATTTCTAGCAACTCTCCCATGAATGTCATGGCTATTAAATTTTCGTCTGATTGTAGACCCATGCACATCTGTCCAAGATGCAACTCTCTAGAGGTGATGAGTGGGTTGGCCTTTACCTGATTTATTTTTCTTGTGCTTCTTGGTGATATTTTTGATGGGCATCCACTTCTAGGCAAAGTTGCTGTCATGTTGAAGGTCCTCCATTTGTAAATTATCTGTCATACAGTGGATGGATGAAGCTGGAATCTTTTGGAGATGGTCTTATAGCCCTTCCCATACTGATGGGCTGTCAATACCTTCATGTCCACGAATATCTCCTTTGCTCTTGGCATTGTTGATTTGTATGGGACCACAGTGGTTTGGTTGGTTTCCGCTCTCTTTTAATTAGTGCAGGCAGAACCCTTTCCCAAGGATGTCTTATTTCATTGGTCTGCTTAAATGATTAATTAAGCACCCAAATGTGTTTCACCTGAGTCTGTTACTTGCTTGACTTAACCAGTGCAGCTGGGAGTTCACTTATTTTTGCACATACTGTACACTCCATGTTTCATGTAGTTTTTCGGCTACTTCCCACAAGTCCCACTAAACAAGTACATGCAATTGATAAACATCCCAAGTAAAAAAAAAAAGTATATTAAATACTACTATAGCATACCAAAGCATACTTAAATGTACTTGCAGCCAGACTAATGACTAGCATACTTGAAGTTTGCTATTTTGGAACAACTAATCTATGTATCTATGTACTAAGTGTATTTAGGTTGTAATTAAATTGTACAAAAGCACTATTTTAAGTGTATTAAGTATACAGTACTTTTGTGTGCTACAACAAGTGGAACAACTTTAAGTACTGTATACTTAGTACACTTAAAGTACATGGCTGTGTGTGTACTAACGTACATACCTGACAGTAATTAATGAAATTTAAGTATATATTTAATGTATTACAAGTACATTACAGCAATTCTTACTGCATTACAAATACATGATTAATATACTATGAGTATATTCTTATTGCAGCAGTAGCATTCTGTCATACTTCTGGCCAATTACAAATACTAAAAAAGTACACTTTCTGGTTAATACAAATATACTTTATTGTATCATACAGTACACAACCTTCTATACTACAGTATTGCAAATGTGTTACTAGGACAGTAAAGGTTTTTAGGATAATTTACAAATGCTAAATGCATTTTCTACACTGTAACATCTTTTTGAAACACATTACATCAGTAATTATTAGGCAGATTTTATTCATGAGTTCAACAGATTTTATTTGCACAAGGTTACAAAAAAGCACTACTATAGTTTATTTGTGTTCAACAAAACGTCAGGTTGTCTCACAAACACACAAACTAAAATTTAAACTGTTGTCTGAACAAAGACAGACATTAGTATTAGAATATACAGGTACAGAATTAGTTTAAACATGGTGTGTTGATTCTAGCTGATACACAGAGACTGAAAACAGGCCGAGAGCTACAGAGCCATTATACCAGAAGCAAAGTACATAAGATTTAGCAATAACACATTAGACAATACATTCTATAGCTTAAAGTATGTACTTATTAAATTACCCAACAAGAACTATAAAAATTTACCTTATGCCGATAAATAAAATACTGATAAAAACTAACGCACGCAATGATGCAGCTTCCAGCCATGAATTTAAACTAGAAGCGGAGGACTGGGGAGCCAATCAGAAAATAGATTTGCTAACCTTTCAGGTAGTTGATGCAACACATCTGAATTCAACAAGCGAGCCGAAAACACACTATTTCCACCTAACACACAAGCAGGAAATACTGAAGGACAACTCTGGACAATCAGTAATCGGTTCAGATACAACCTCTGGGAGCGAAAAAATTGTTTCCAGCAATATCATTCCCCAGAATGAATGAAATACCACTAACTGGCAACGCTGTACGGACTGCAACTTTAACAAAACCAGAAAAGCCTTTGGTTTCTAGATACAACTTATGCAAAGGTGCTCGAATTACAGTCATACCAAGCCTTGAATTAACACATCACTCCCTAAATAAGAAGCTTCTAAAGAGGGCAATGCATTCTCCAAAATAAATGATTGAGCAGAACCTGTATCCCTCAATTTTTATGGGATTTCTTGTTTGTCCAGCCCCTAAAGATATATAACCAGAAGATATGAAAGACTCAAACGCAGATTCCCCAGTAGACTGTGAAACGGACTTAGCCAGCAGCCCTGCAGCATTTACCTTTTTGCTAGCAGTCTGTTGACGAGCCACCTTACGTTTTAACACCGGACATGAGGCAATTAAGTGACCTTTTTCGTGGCAATAACAGTTACGGGTTTCAGGTGACGAACTAACCGGAGAGCGAGCTTGAGCAGTTGTGTTTCGTGACTTCAATTGA
>JAQMYJ010000001.1:17698254-17729128 GCA_030014305.1 Clarias laeviceps | reverse complement strand
ATATTGTCATACCAAAGAATAAACTACCCGCCAAAGTGGCTAGTGAGACTAAAGTTATTACCCGCCACAGCCGAATTATACCTGCATTTGGTGGGTGGGCGGGTGCCAATGTCAAGCCCTGATATGTATACTATACAAATATATATAAATATATGATGTCATGATGCCAGTTGTGTGTGTTGACCTATGAGATCCTGGTGCTGCTGTGCCTCTTGACTTATTGCCCCTTAGTGAAGAAGAAGCTTCACATGGAATGCTGTATCAAGCAAACATATAGCTTGTTTCTTCCCATTAAAAAAAAATAAAAAATAGAAAAAACAAAGAAATTGTAAATATGACATTATTAACCTCTCTGGTCTTTCCTGGTAGTTTACCTCATATCTATTACTTTTGCTAATTACAGAACTATATTTAATTTTTTTTTTTTTTAAGTTTTATTATGATTATTATTTTTTGCATTACTACCCAATTTGCTGTTGTTTCAGAACAATATGTTTGGCCTTTCCCATTGTAGTGGGTATGGAAAAGAATCACCCCCTTTTAAAATAATCACATTTTGTTGCTTTGCAGCCTGAAAGGAAGATAGGCACATTTTTTGATCCAGCTATATTTACTCAGTATAACTTTTAACATCCAAGTAATATATGGTGTTATATTACATGTTAATTTTAACATGTAATATATAACACCAATGTATCAGAAAAAAATTAAAAACAGAATCACTCCTAAAAATTACTTGTAAACTCAATCAGGTGAAGGTAATCACCTTTTCAATAGCACAAAAATCCTTTTGACTTTCAACTGTGATCGACTGTGGTCATTTTGATTAGTGCAGGGTGTCGCGCTGAGCTGGACGAAAGAGCCAGAAGGAAAATGATCAGAGAGGCTACCAAGAGGCCAACAGTAACTCTGAAACGGTGGTAGGAATTTATGACAAAGACAATTGTGGTCATTGTGTGCATTAAATATCAATGTATTGATGTCTAGTTATACACTGATCAGACAAATCATTAAATCCAATCCACATTTGTCAGCAAATTCTTCACAAATGTGGCTTATATGAAAGGGTTGCAAGAAAAAAGCCTGAGCAAAAACACACGTGGCAAAATGGTGCTCTGGTCAGGTGAGAATAAAATGTCAATATTTCCACAACACCAAATAATATTTCTGGCAGAAATCCAGTACAACTTATTATCCAAATAACACCATTCCTACAGTAAAGCATGGAGGTGGTAATATCCTGTTATGGGATTTTTTCCTTTATCAACATCCCAAGATATGTAAGGAAGCAGTCCACCTCAGACCAGTAGTCAGCAATATTAATTTTGTAACATTCAAAAGTGCTAAATACTTATTTAGCCTATTTTTGTACCACTGGTGGGACAGACTGACCACCATATTCAGAATTCAGAACAATTTCCTAGATTATTGGCTTAAAACTGGATGCTAAGGAAACCATGGTTCCCTTTGATGTTACCTCACACTTTACCAGCATCCCCACCACTAATGCCATAACATTAGAAAGACAGATAGACAGCACCCTCATGATGGACAGCACCCTCAACGCTAGAAGCAGCCTCAACCTGGACTAGACTTGTTCTCTCCTGGGCCTGAACACCATCTACTTTACCTACAAAGTGAAGATGGAAACATGGCTGTGCCATGGGTTCCCCAGTGTGACCCGTTGTGTCTAATACATACATGGAGGAAGTGGAGAGAAAAAGCACTCAACTCCTTTCCGGGGACTGCTTTGACCCATTGGTTCAGATATGTAGATGACATCTGGATGAAGTACAGACTTTCACAGAGCTTATTAACTTTTTAAGTTCACCAAAGAAGACACCATGGACAACAGGTTGGTCTTCCTGTGCTGTGCAGTTCTCAGGAAAAGATGTGAAACTATAAACAGAAGCCAACAGGAAAGCCACACACACACAGACCAATACTTGCGACTTCCACAACCCATTGCAACACAAATTAAGTGTCATCAGTTCACTGCACCATAGGGAACATTAGGGAACTCCACCTCCACTGAAGCTAAACAGAAGGAGCACAAGCATCTGGAGGCAGCACTCAAGACCTGCAGATTTACTAAGTGGGCCTTTAACAAAGTAGCTTTCAGATCCCAATGAAGGCTGATAGATGCTGGAGTGTCTAAAAAGCTAAAAAGGATTTTCCAACCCACCAACAAACTAAAACAAAAATATTATATATGTGATCCAATGCAGTGAAGAGTGTTCAGAGCTCTACACTGGGGAGACAAAACATCCTCTTCAGAAATGGATGTATCACCACACAAGGAGCAACACCTCATGAATAGAATCAGCAGTATACTGTCTGAAGGACAAAGTACACACATTTGAGGATGAAAATGTCTGGTCTTTGGACCGAGAAGATAGATGGTTCGAGAGAGGGGTGAAAGATATCATCTATGTCCAGGTGAAAAGTCCTTCTCTCAACAGGGGTGGAGGTCTTCGACAAAATCTGTCTCCTATTTTTCCTATTTTTCATGTTGCCCTTTCATCCACACAAGATCAAGATCAAGACCAAGACCAAGATCAAGACCACTTCACTCATTCACCAAGAAAGCCACACTTAAGGACTCTCTTTATTCTCTATGGTCATTACACCTTATTGACTATGCCTAATCTCTGTCTATTGTCTCTATTGTCTATACAGCTCTCTGCCCCTACTCTCTAACAATTTTCCCACTTATTCTCATCTTCTCCCTGGTTCATGTAATAAGCCTTTTCAGACAGAGGGGTATCCTTTGATCTTGGAGGACTTAAATACGAGGAACTTTCCAACTTACCTCAGATGGAAGAAACTACTTGGATGAGTAATGAAATGTATCTACTTAACAAGAAAGAATCCAGGGGACATGACTCAACTTCCATATGACAACACAGTGGTTGAAGGACAAAAGGTGAAGGTCCTTGCATTGCCTAGTCAGAGCCCAGACTTAAACCCCATGGAAAATATGTGGAATTATTTGAAGAATGTAGTCCACAAATGGTCACCATCAAATTTAACTCAACTTGAGCAGTTCTACAAAGAAAAGTGGGCAAATATTTACATAGTCTACAGTAGCTGTGCACAGCATTGTGGATCACTGAGTAGGTGATTAGCCACTCAATTAGTTGTAATCAACATTTACACCAGCAATATGGTGACAAGATCATGAGCACCTGAAGCTCATTGGTGAGGACCCATGCCTGCATGGACCAAAAACTAATCTGTGTGTTCTGATCCCACAGAAACGGCAGTGAAACACAAATTGCTGAAAAAGTCAAAGCATGACCATGAAATCACTAGAACACCCAGTGCACCACAACCCTCAGTGGACCCTCAAATAACCTGCTGTCCTGACTCCCCAGATAGCAATTTGACTAAGCATACCATGGGATGCACTGCAAATTCATGGAGGCCCCATAGCAACCTACAGCACCCAAAGGATCCACTGCAATGTCCTGGTTCCATACAACACAATAAAAACACCTAGAGGTCATGTGGGGCCTGAGGGGCCAGAGCTGCATAAGTATCACAAAGGGAACCCAAAATGTGGTTGGATTTAATGATTTGTCTGATCAGTGTATAACTAGAAGATAAGTTAAATCTTCTCCCTGGCTTATTATGGATTTAAGAGCTTCAGGTTGGGTAATTTGAGCTTTAGCTTTACTGTAGTGGCACTGCAATCATGAATTATCTCAGTGAGGTGAAGTTTTTCATCATTTGTCCAGATTTTCCTCAACAATTTCTGTTATTCAGCTAGAAATACAGTACCTAATAACATACCAAAACACCTCACAGCTTTCATCATATGTATATAAAAATAAGCATTGACTTTTAGTAAAAAGTGCTTTTCTAAAACCAGTTCTAGTCCTTACCGTAGATGTTGTTTTGTTTCCAAAGAAAATCTCCTGTCAATCAGTGCTACACAGTACAATTACCACATAAGTCCTACCAGGCAGAAAATATACAGTAGTAAACATTTTCTAGAATTTTGTTATTTTAAATACTAGTTATAAAAACATGTTTCTTGAATTTACTATTGGGAAATGCTATTTAATGACACCTTCTTTCTACATAAAAGATTAAAGAATACACTGTGGGATTTTATTATAAAGATGTATAATACATTTGTATGCATATATGAACAAAACTGCAGACTGAATCATTTATTATGCAAACTGCAGGTCATATATTTTTTATATTCTACAGACTGCTGCAAATATGTTGCAGTGTATGTTGTGTTATTGGAATATTTTGTTATAGAGTAAACATAAGTTACATTATTATATAATCCAAAGCTGTTTAAAAAATCCATTTGAGGTCTGAGGGATGAGCATGTCCAGTCACATCAACTATTTATTGTCTTTATTGTCTATAGTTCTTGGGTTTTATTTTTACATAGGATCCTGGGGTCCTTAACCCACTGCCATTGAGAGGATATATCAGGAGGCAAATTAACATGCAGCTCTTGAAGTTGATGTGTTAAAATAGGAAAAAAGGGCAACCGTTGGTAGTTTGACTAAACAAATTTATGAAGGCTAATTGAATGGGTCAGGGCATCTCCAAAATGGCAGGTCTTGTGTGATGTTTTCAGTATGCAGTGGTTAGTACTTACCAAAGTGGTCCAAGGAAGGTCAATTGGTGAACTGGCATGTGGGGCAACTGGTCTGATATCAAAGAAGAGCTACTGTTTTACAAATTACTGAAAAAGTTCATGTTGACAAGGGTGACATAGCACACAGTGCATATGGGTTGCACAAAGCATTTGCAATGTGCATATAAGCATTAGAACTGGACCCTGGAGCAAGGGAAGGAGTTGGCCTGGTGAACTGATGAACTGTACCTCTTTTTACATACTGTAGTGTGGATTGCCTGGTGGAAAGATTGCACCAGGATGCACTACGGGAAGAATTGCAAGCTGACAGAAGCAGCCACACTGCAAAAGATTTTTCCCAGAAATGGTTTAAGAAATATGAAACTTGAGGTGATTGAGAATGTTTAGGATGTTCTGAACAATCATCAGCCTTATTTGGCAGTGTACAGCAGATGTGGAGTCATGGCTACCATTCATGCCATTTGGCAGACCCTTACATTTCCCAACTTACATTTGCCCCATCATGCATATGAGTAGTTGAGGGGCTTGATCAAGACTGAACCAAACAGTGTAATCTTGGTGGCTTTGAACAAAACACTGTCAGGATACGTGACATTCTATGAAATGCCCTAAAAATGTGTCTGACTGCTGTTGTTTGCCATATTCTCATAGCACGAGTATTAGTGCCATGTCTCAGAATATTGCATGCCTTCTGTGTTGTGAAATAAAAAAAAAATGCTGTTTTTTTTGTAGACTTTGTGACTACTGTTTTATTGTATTTTTACATTGCTGTTAGAATTTAGCAAGTTCATATTACTTCACAGCCATGTCCCTGTCAGGTTCTCAATCCATCTGTCAGGTTGTCACTAAATTTCTATCAAGCACATGATCACACATTCACTCATTATCATGATCATTGACCATCAAGCAATTTTAGCATATGATTTCATAAGTTTCATTTGTATTGTTATTTTATATTATTTGTTTGGGTGTGGCTGCTGCAGTAGCATCACTTTTTTGAAACATTACATTTATTTAATTTACAGTAGCATACTTGTTAGTAACAACTGAAAAGTTATCATGCTACTATTTGCATGGGTTTTACTATATGTTTAACATTTCTCAAAGCAAAAGTGATAAAATGAAACAAAATCCCAGAACTGTGTACAAAAGGGATAAAAGGAAGACAGAGAAAAAGAGATAGGAAAGTGTTTGTGTGTTCATAAAGGCAATGACCTCGCCGCAGCCAAGGACTCCAGTCCACCAATTGGAGAAAGATGGATTCGGTGGCTCAGAATGGGACCTGGATTATCTCTGCTGAACAGCAGTGCTACAGAAAGGAAAGATGCAGGGCTCTGCAGCATCTCTTGGAGCCTGAAAAATGAGCAAGGGAGATACTATTTCTTCTTTAATTCACAGTGGGTGAATTCAGGGGCTGCGATAAGCTGCTAGTGATCAACATCCTTCAAGTTTGAGCATAACTGGTTGACTGTTTTTACCCCCTTTATCCATCTCCAGACCCATGCAACCCTAAGCCTTGTGTCTGGCCCTGAAAGTATGAATTTTTATTTTTTTTGTCTTGGTAGCTGTGGTTTTTGGATTGAGAAGAGTGTAGTGCCTGGGGATAGGGAGCAGGAAAAAGCACAATCATGTGGCTAGCACACATGTTCAGTGCTCTGAGTCATGCAGTGTCCTTGCTTCAGATGAAAATGGGCAGAGACAAAAGCTAAAACTTTTAAAAAAATATTTTCACTATAATCAACATAGTATTTAATTATTATTCAATAATATCTCTCTTTGCAGTAGGCAGTTGTTTCAAATGTCTTTTAAAAGTTATTAATCAAACATAAATATCCGGCATTGTTAATTGGTCCCTTGGGGCATGACACCATAGCACACCCTCAAAAGTCTTGTGGAGTTTCCAGTGCATCACCTATAGCACACTACTGTAAGTTATGTCCATTTTTTTTTCAAGCAAGGGGAACCCAAAAACTGAGTGGTTATAATGTTGATCTATTAAATGTTATAGCTGATCAGTGTATAATGAAATGTGTAGCCAATGCTGAATGAAGATTTAAGATAAATTGAATATTTTGATCCACTTTAATACACTATATGGTAAAATATTTGTGAACAACTCCCCATCACAGCCATATGTGGTTCTTCCCAAACTGTTATCAAAGTCTGAACCAAACATAATTGTCTCAAATATTTAATTTCTCTCAAATTTTCATTCACCATGCCCGTTGTACACCAATCAGCCAGAACATTAAATACATTAACATTATAACCACCCAGATTTTGGGTTCTCCTTATATAATCTGGGTAGCTCTGGCCTCTTGCGACATGACTCTACAAGACCTCTGGAGACGTGCTGTGATGTCTGGCATCAGGATTTTGGCAGTGGATCCAGCATTACAAATTCTCTTTACTGAAAATAAGGGAATTACGAGTGTTTTGGCAGGATCCCATGCACCTAGTGAGGTTCATGAAAAAATGGTTTTCCAGGTTTGGTGTGGAAGAACTCAGGTGTCCTGTAGAGTCTGACCACATCTCACTAAATACTTTTGGGATGAAATGTAATGCTGACTGCACCTACAGTAGATCTCCTTATCCAACATCTGTGCCTGCCCTCACTGATGATTGTGTGACTGAATGAGCACAAATCTCCACAGCCATGCTAAAATAGAAGAGTATTGGTTATTATAACAGCAAAGGGAGACTAAATCTGTATTGAGATGTTTAACAAACACATATGGGTGTCCAAAACTTTTGGCCATGCAGTGTATGAACGTATGTGCCTTAGAGACTTTCTACAGTGCACAGTGTCAGAACTTACAGTAGTTTAGCTTCTTGTTAAATCAAAACTTGAAATAATATTCAGTACTCATTGTCATATAGAGTGTAAGTACACATGAACACAATTTGGAAAATGTTACACTTGCATAATTTGACCTGTAAACATGTGAACCTTAAAGTGATTGAATAATAATGGTGATATTTATTTCACAACTGGACTATATTCTTCAGTAGTAATGATCAATAAGTTTTGCTTAATGTTTCTAAAAATAAGAAACTGTCAAAATCTGACATATTGTTAAATTCTGGATAAATACACTCGTTGTACTCTTCCTTGTGCCACTCATGAACAAGCCACTTCACATAATCATCCTGACATTTTACATTCTATATTTGTTGCACACACTTCCTCAACACTTTGAAGGTCACTTCTAAATTATCTTAAACCATGCAAATTGGACCGTTCATTCTCAGATTTTTTAAACAGTGAAAAGTGGACCTTTAAATGCCTCTTGGTTCGCAAATTTATTCCACTTTTGAAACTTAAAGAGACCATGCCTTTTATGAGGGTGTTGCATTGGCAGTTTTCATTGCAACACATGAAATTTAATATTGTAACCTTCAATAAATATTGGGATTCACTATTCTACCAGTAAATATACATACTGTACATACAAACATTTGATCGATTTAGCTTTTATTAGTTTTTGATTGGTGCAAAATGAGGTGGCCAGTTCATTTGTGACAATGATTCCTCTCTGAGTCCTGGAATATGGGCATGCCATCAGGGGAAAAAAAAACTACACTGATGGGATAATCTGGCCATTCAGCATATTTTAGTAGTATTTTATTCCCACATAATGTTGCTGAGCCTAGACCTATCCAACTGAAGCAACCCCAAATCATAACATGGCTTGTGAGGCTTGTGCAGTGGGCACTGTGCATGATGGGTGCATCGCTTCATGTGTTTTCCTTCTCCTGATACACCCATCTCTCTGGGATAGAGTCAATCTGGACTAATCGGACCACGTGACCTTTTTCCATTGTTCCCTAGCAAATTGATTCCTTTTATATTCTGATTAGTTGAATAGTTTCCTCATGGCCATACAGCTGTTTAGTCATATTCCTGTGAATTCTGTTAAAAAATCATGCACTTTCACTTTAAGTCACAGTTAGTGTTTTTTTTTTCTTTTATACTGCAACCTCATTGAGTGTATAAATGATGTAAGTCTCTCAACTTGCTTTAACACCAGCATTCAATAACTTGGTTAGAAATTGTTAATTTGTAAAATGAGGATAGACATCTTACTTTGAGGTCCTTTTTGGAATATGGCAAAAATGTGGTGTGAAACAGGTGGAAGTAAAGTTTGATTAAAACCCAATCCTTTCTATTTAGTAAATTATATATTCTTTTTTGTGCGTAAAATGTTTTTTAAAAAAAAAAAAAGACTAACAATTAATTATTCATTTTAATTTGTTTAGCTTAGTAATATCCCACTAGAAAGAATGCTGCTGTGATGAATATGACATGGCTGTGATGTGATCATAGGCATTTTCTTCTAACTGCAGGTTTTCAGTCTATTCAATATAGTTGATGATGATGATGATGATGATGACGATGATGATGATGAGGAAGAGGATTAGAATGATGTAGTTATTGTCAAAACATTATGTTCATTTCATGGGATACCCCATTTTCAACTGGATTAGCTGTAGGTGCTTGACAAAATGATTAGACAGTCTATTTCTTGTTTTCCTGATGTACAGCAGAAATGACAATAAACAACAACCTGTAGTGATGCATGAGGACTGATGGGTGCCAGAATCAGATCCTTTAAGGTGAGTTTAGTGTCTGTGTTTAGATATTTACATGTGGAATATCTTGAATGGATGCATGCACAAGAGCCAAGTTATTATCTGCCTTTAAATCACTACTTATGATACTTACAATAAAATTATCAGTATCTTTGATGTCCTGTCTCTACTAAAAGAACAGAAATGTCTTTAAAAAGAATTTAATTAAAGGACCTTACAAGAGGCTTTTGAAGTATGATTTCAGTCACTGTTTTAATTTTAGTGGTCTATGACTGTCTTAGGGAATGCACCATTAGGAAAAACAATTAAACAACAACTAAACAACAATTAAAGAAGTACTTCCAACAATGTTGCATTTTTATTGAGATAGAAACTACCACCACCAGACAGATTTTTTTTTTTAAAGTTATAGTAATGAACATGTGTTATGGCATCTGGCACTATAATATAGTATTTGGCAGATCCTTATGATGCTGTTGGTTGCAGGGTGGGTCCTCCATGGACGGGACTTGTTTGTCTAGCACATCCCATGGGTGCTCATTCGGATTGAGATCTGGGGAATTTGTAAGCTGGATAAACATACTAGTGGGTTGTGGTGCACTGGGTGTTTTTTTTTAATCATGGCGAATATTTAATGTTTTTAGCAATTCAGCAATTTCAGTGCTACAGTACATTGGATTTATCTTTGATCTGATTAGATGGGCTGGCCTTTGGTCCTGTCAGGCATAATTAGTGCACACCATCCCAACCACTGGTGAGTAATAATCTATCCATCCATTAATTGTCTAAATTGTTTATTCTGTGTAGGATGGCATGGAGCCTGAAGCCTACCCCAGAGAACTCAAGAAGGCACAAGACAGGATACCCATAGACTATTTGGAAATACTAATTAGCCTACACCAATCAGCCTTCACTGCATGTGAGAATGCACCAGAAGTGAGATTCAAACCTCCAACCCTGGAGATCTAACCACTAAGCCATACAGTAACCAGTGATTATGATGTAAAAACTATGGGATAAAATTTGATTTGTTTTTAATTAAGCAATATCATCTGAGAGGGATTGCTGTTGTGCTGGATATCGGCATGACTGTTATATGGCTCTAGGCATAAGGGTGCAGCGGCATTTACAAATACCATGTACAGTATTAGAAACAGTTTATTAATATTTGTTTGTTTATTTAATAATATTATTTTGCTCCACCAAAACATATCCTTATATGACTGGGGGAACTAATTAAGCAAGATGGTGGAGCTGGTGACGATCAGTTAGAGACTGACAGTCAGTGTAATTTATAGGGGTGAAAGTAGTTTTAAATGCCTACTAGTACTATGTAGCCAAAAGGTTAGGAGAATAAACCATTAAGGTGGTGGACTGTTGTGAGAAACTTGTGAGATTTACACACAGAGCAGAGGCAGGAATCAAGTTCTCGACCCTGATGGTGCGAGGCCACAGTGCTAACCATTATGCCTCCAAGCAGCTGAAATGTTATTTAAGATGACAATGTAATCACATATGTTTTCTTGTTGAAATTGCTTATGTGACTGTCTTTGAATGTGGGCTTTGGCTGCTGCTCTCTCCTCAGTACTGCATACTGTACCAACCTTCTTTCACCCATGCTCGCGAAGTTAATTACAGTTAGTGTAATTAACAGTTATTAGAACACTTATGGCATGGAGGGATACATATGGTTAAATTTCCCAGAGCTCTTACCATCTTTATTAATGCTTGTGGAAAGACTCTCATCCAACCAAATTACTTGGTCGAAACTAAGTGTAAATATACATTCTTGCACAAATACAAATTCCTTTTGAGCCATCAGCTATCCTGTACACATAGCCAAAACAGGCAAACAGTCGATCTGCCTAAAGATGCTGTTTTATCAATAATTTGCTATAAATTTAATTATTTAATTCAGGTTTTGTGTGTTTTTAGCAAACAGACATAATCCTTATAGAGTCAGTTTGCAAAGTAATACCAGCGGTTAAACAATCAACCTTGCATGTGCAGTGTAACTGTCAATGGAAAGGTAGCAGCAGAAAAAAGTACAATGTTTGAATGCTATTAAGAAATAAAAAGCACCTAATAGGGCAAAACCTGCAGACTAATCTGCAATTGTTTAATTTTCAGTATAAGAACAAACAATGATCAATTTAGTCAAGAGTGACAATTAGGTAATTTGTACAACACAATGACTGACATACCTAAGGAGAAGAGGGAATGGTGTGGATAATGCTTTTGGTTAAGGCGATTAGTTGTTTCCATGGTTAATACACAGTACAATTTTATGTTAAGCCTTAATTTGTCACATATACATTACTGCACAGCAACATTCCATGGCAGCTTGGTGGAGTTGGGGCTTGAATCGCTGACCTTCTGATCAGTAACACAGAGCCTTAACTGGCTGAACTACTAACTGACTCCTTATTTATTATATGTTCAATAAATCTGAAGTAAATCAAAATGGTTGAATTTAAACAACACATTGCTGTCATTCAGTGCAATATTCTCCTTTTTTTTTTTTTCATATTTTTTAGTTTTAGGGTAACCAGACATTAAAATGCTATCACATTACTTCCCATTGAGATATGTACAAAAACAAAGCATATTTTAGCTTACAAATTCAGAAAACATCAAGATTTAACCACTAGAAGAGTTTTCCTTGTCCACTATATATTGGTGGCACAGTACTCCAATTGTTCCTTCTAAGTTCAGACAGCCATCATTTCATCACGTCTTTCATAACATCCTGAGCCTCGCCATGTGAGTTTGAATATTTCATGGCAGACTGATGGATTCCTAATCTTAGCCCCAAGCCAGCATTTTGTCACAGCCATATTTTCAGACTATATAGTTCTTCCTTTTCTTTTTATCTCTGTGTTTGACACTGATTTCCTCAAAGCAACCTTCAACACCAATTTTTTGAAAGTTACTCTTCTGCATTCATACACAAAATGTATCATGTACAAACAGGCAGCGTGGCCATAAGAAAATCACTTGTTAGTGACACTAATCAGAAAAAAAAAATATTTTATTTGCTATAGAGCTTAGGAAGGGACTTGGAAGCAATGGAATAAAGGGCACTTGGTCAGCTGAGTCCAGATTGACCCTATTCCAGAGTGATGGGAGTGTCAGGGTAAGAATGGGAACACATTAAGCGAGGCAGTGTTATGATCTTGGATTGCTTCAGTTGATCAGGGCTAGGTTCAGTAGCGTTACGTGGGAATAAAATAAAGTTAAATTAAGAGTACCTTAATGTACCGAATGACCAGATTAATACATCTATGATTTTTTATCAGTGTAGTATTTAAGCTGTGAAGGTGTGGTTCTGGGAGAATGAGGATTTTCACACGTGAACTCACCACCACATTGCGCACCATAATCAAAGCTAAAGGCGTCAATGAGATATTGGAATGTGCGACTTTTACACATACATTTGTGTACTATATATCTGAGGTACTGTTAAGCTGTGATTTCTTTTTTAACCTGGTAACTCTAAATTTCTCCTCTGCTACAAAGATACGTTTTGGTCTTGCTTTTCTGGGATAGTCTTCATGAGAGAAAGTTTTATCATGATGTTTGATTGGTTTTGCAAGTACATTTGCAAAGAACTATTCAAAGTCAGCTGACCTTCATGTCTCAAAATAATGTTGTGCTGTTGTTGCTTAATTACAGTACCTAATTCCATATGTGTTATATTTCATAGTTTTGAAATCTCCAGTATTGTTCTAGAATGTAAACAAATATACAAGTAATATACTTGAAAATATCCTGAAAAGAAATTTGTATATGTTTATATATATATATATATATATAGAGTCGTGTACACACAACTCAGGAAAAATAAATATATAAATTTGCCTAAAATTTGTCTCTCTCTCCTTTGTCTCCACCTCGGAACATGACCCAAAACCCGCCATCCCAAGGAGCCGCTATCAGCTGAACAAGCCTCAGTTGTGCTCAGTCCATGGTCGCATGTTAAAAGAATTTATAGTAGGGTGACATTCAAGCTTTTCTGAGAAGTATCATCTGAACAAAACGATGGTGAACAGAGGGCTACACCTTACGAATGATAACGCAGTGTTTTTTTTTTGGGCCACGCAATTGCCGCAACAAATCTGGAATGATTTTAAGTGAAAACGGCTGCCTCGTACAAACCAGAGGCCAAGAAACAACAAGAGGGGTAACCCCCCCTAAGTAAGGTATATGAACAGTACATGTAAAAATTAAGTGTTTATTCTCCCCTGTACAGTTTATATTAATTTTGTATAATTAAGGCTTTTTCATATTTTGTTTTCTATTTTGTAATACAAACAAAATAAATAAAAACTTAATATACTGTAGTTTAAAGTGATAGGGAATAGATTAATTCTATTTACATGTATTCCTAAGGAAAAAAATGAATCAATATATATATTTGACCATTGATTGGATTTATATTCTGCTAATCTGTCTGATATTTCTGGATTTTATTTTGGTCTGCTTCATGATTGTACCTATGTACCTGACCCTGCCTGTTCTGCACCCTATTCTCAGCCAGCCCCTTGTCGTGTGGCTTCTTGGTCAACTCACATGCTGGTGCCTCCTGCCTCAGCTCCATTTGCCTCCTGACTTTACACCTGATCACTGTGATCTTCTACAGTTCCCTCAAAACCCCATTTGTATCCTTTTCTGTGAAGTGTTACATCCTCAGCTAACTGTGAGCTCTGTGTAGCCAGTGGTGCAACTCATCATTATGGTACTACGTGATTAGAAAATTCAATCGAGTTTCAATACAGGTAAAGTGTTTCTCAGCATCAAGAATAAAAAAATAATAATAAAGTTAATTTTGATAAGACTTATATATGATTGCTCAAGGTAGTCATTAAAACTACAGATTTGTAAGGGGTGTCACAAAGTAAGAAAGTAATTATTCATTAATTTTCATAAGTGATGTTCTAAAATACAAGTACTGACAGATAAGTCAATCAACACAGATATCAGACCACTTATGAACAAATGTCAGAACATCGATCAGGATGGCAGTGTGATGATGATGATGATGATGATGATGATTATAATTAACAGTCTGGGATATGTTGGCATCAATACCTTAAGTCCTTTGTAATAAAGGAAATCATAAAGGAATAAGACAGAACGTACTGTATATAATAGAGTAGTAGGTACCTGTTATACCCTAAAGTATAGTATTTTGGTACAACAGCACAGTGCAAAATGTGATATTCTTCTGATACAACAATACTTTTCCAACAATTATGACCTTTCATGTATAAAGGAAAGTCACATTTCACTTTTAAACTGTTTTTAAAGTTATTGTTGTGAAATGACCTTGAAACAAGCTAGTTTCTATTACTGCTAACACGTTAGCTTACTGTTACTTTAATTGCATCTTCTTTTCTCTCTGTTGAAGTTAATGAGACCAAAAATATAATTTGTCATTCTACCATAAAAAAACTTTATAGAATAAATTTGTCTGTCATGAAAACTGCAGAGAAGCACCGAGACTGTTACAATGCGCTGACCCTTTCACTCCTTTTGTCTTTTTTAATTTTAACGTTCTTAAACAAGAATAAGTCTTAATTTATTTCACAAGTCCATGTCAATGAGTTGGTGTAACAAACATGTTACAATAAGTACATCAATATAAGCAGCCACAACCATGCTGCAATCTAAAATTAATACATGTCTTTAAAAAAAAATCTAAATCGATAATTACACCATAATGTGGTATTCAGGATGAGATGAAGGCATTGCTCAACATCAAGAATTCACAGTTTGGTCACTGTGCTGTGTTTAATTATCTCAATAATCCAAGGTCAGACATGCTGGAGATTTCAATTACTTTGCATAATAGATCTTGTAATGTAATATTTGCCCAACATGACATGTGTTTAATTCTGAAAACTGACTGATTTTTTTGTGATGGATATTGAGTTTATAATAATGAGCTATTAATAAGCTACTAACAGAAGGCTACCTAATGCCGGATATAATTCAATTTGTGTAGCACACACATGTATCCTATTTCAAGAAGTCAGTTGCATGCTGCGTGAAATCTATATGCATAAACTGAAAGGGGTAGGTGTTTGTGTACATAAAACACAAGAAGGAATGTGAGGTGACAGAGACATTGCTGCGAGAGATATGGTCTGTTCTTAAAGAATAATGTGTGAAATAAACACGGTGAGGCGTGTGACATGGTTGTGCTATTGTGTGGGTGAGTGATCTACAACTCGACTCAACCTTGCATCTAGTGGAGAAGCAGCCAACACAAACAATTGCAGGTCCTTTTTTTTTAGCAGGACAGGCTCAGAATAAAATGCATTTCAGTTGTGTTGGAATTTTTCACCCAGGAACTATAAAAGCTGTGCCGTTTAAGCTTGAAAACAATAATCCCTAGTTCGATTTAAATTTTTGTAAAATTTGCTAAACTACACTGTACGTACGAAATGACAGATCTCTTCCTGCACTGAGTTGGTGGGTGTCACCGGTTGTGTTTATGCTCTCTGTTTTGAAAGCTTTACTTTTACACAGGCCATAGCCAAAGTCTGAATATGGAATTTGGATAGTCTATGAAAGTTCTTCTAGGTAAACAAAATTGAAATAAATTCCCAAAGTTTTATATAGTCATATATAGGAGATAACTTTCCAGATTGCTGAAGTTAAAAATTTTCAAGTTTACTTTGTTTGAGTTTTCTTTTTAGGATTTTTCTTTTTTTTTTACATTATAGCAATTAAGGCTGATATGGGTGAGCTTGTGTGTATTGTGTATTCGTGTGTCAGATTTTGTTAATTGCTCTTGTCCTGTTCCCATGTAGTTTTAAGCCTCTAGCTACCTCAATCTTCCAAATCTGTCACTGACTCTCTGTTATTTACACACCCAAATAAAAGAAACAATGTTCTGTCAGCAATAATGCTTCTCAGAGAGGTAAGGTAATCAGAGGAGGAAAAAGATAAAAGAAGTAAATTCCCTTAAGCTAATTACTCACAATGCTTGTGTTATGAGCAAAATGTACTGACATACAACAGTGCCACTCCCTGGTGGGAGACTGGAGGAGGTGGTGGAGCTAGAATAGATGATGGAGGTGGAGGTAATTTGTGAGTTTGAGAATGTGCTGGATAAGGAGATATCCTGGCTGGCTTTGTGTTTTATGTAAATAAAAAATAAATAAATAAAGATTTCAGACTGACTGAACACAAAGTGATTAATGGGCATGGTTTAAGCAAAAAAAAAAAAAAGCAAGTTAGCCTCGTGGAGTGTGTATTATATTACTGATATAATGCATCTCAGTTTGGCAACAGAGCTGCAGATCCTGTCACTACGAAATCCACACTCCTCTCTGTGGGGTTGTAATTTCTATGGGTTATATTCACTGAATGAGGATGTGGTCTGGATAAAATAGGATTGTGTGTGTGTGTGTGTGTGTGTGTGTGTGTGTGTGTGTGTGTGAGAGAGAAAGAGAGAATAGTGAAATGTTGATTTAGACTGATCTTTCTTTTTTGTCATTATGACATGGGCAAAACATTTATTTTAGGCACTTTTAAAATTCTCTTCTCTCCGGTCTCTAAAGTCTGTTCCTTTCTCTCACTCTGGTCCTACATCGTATCCTTCCATTTGCCCCAATATTGCCTCATTTTCTTAAGTAAAGTGGCAATGCAATGTTTAGAGTTTTTCTTTTTAAATAATTAGGTACATACATTACCAAAACATTTTACACAGTTAGCACCACAGTAATCTATGGGTTTATGAACTGTGGATTAGTGTTAATTGCTATGAGGAAAAAAAAGTCCAAACAAAATGTTGAGCGTGTATCCACAGCATGCCGTTTATTAATCACATTTCTCATTCTATTTTCAAAACTATTCGAAAATATTCAAAGTGTGTATCATTGCTGTCTTACCACTCGAGCATCCATAGTTCAACCATCTCTTAGAACATTCCTCTTTGTAAACTGGTGACTTTAAATTCATTGTGACCCTGGCCAAATTGAAGCATTTACAAGAGATGTAAGAATGATTGAACATGGTCACAATCTCAGAGAGAGAAGCCTTGAACTTAAACTTAATGCATTCGATTCACCTAATTGAAGCAAAAACTGCATTTATGTTTTTGTGTGAATAATGTTTCTATTTTGAACAACATTTTTTTTTACAAATATGTACAGACATTTATCAAGACTATGTTCACGTTTATAAACCTCTTCATAGAGTTAGCTTCACCGTCACACAGCTGAATATAGTAGTTAACTTCATCTCCGGAAAGCACTAACATAGATGGAATAGCAGAGTGATGTGTGTGTGTGTGTGTGTGTGTGTATACAGGTGCTGATATGTTTTGGCTATATCTAAATGCAGGTTTTATTGTGTATTTTTACCTTTGAATTAAATACTAATGTTGTCATGGCCTTCTTTTTATTTACTAAAGTCACAATAGCATTCAAATGGTAATGTGTGGTTAATATAAACAGGTTTGGCCAGAGGTCTCTGTTTTCCATTAACAGCTAGCCATTACGTTAATTTCCGTTGTGACAATACGGTCTAGTGGCGCTAGAGACACTCTATTATTATGTCATTGTTACAGGCTTACTTTAAGTGCCAAGCAACACAGCATTTTATTACCAAACAGGTTTGCTTGGTAGTAGTGTCTCAATCAAATACACTAAACGCTAATGGACAACTCTAAGTGCATCTGTAGGGAGGAGTTTTCTATAGGTCACCTACATCATAACGGCCCTTCTCTATGTTTCAAGAGCCCCACTCTTAAATAAAAATGAACAAAGCAACAGGAAGAAAGATGCACCACAAAATTACAAGCAAGATGGCATAATTCAAGGTCATAAAACAAAGATTGCTTTGTAGCTCTCAGAAATGTAAATGCTTAAATGACAACTCATTTCTTTTGTTATATATTTTTATAAGTAATTTGTCATACACTGTATAAATACTTTGTAGATGTTAAATTGGTATTTGGAAAGTGATAAAGCCCTACTTCCGTTATGAGTGCCAACAATGTGTCAGCAATACAATGTATGCGCTATTAAACATATTATGTGTTATTATATCTCAACACATATTTTGGAACTGTGAAAACAGTTTTGTTCCTAAAGAATTAAAATTAGTCAACAATTGTTATTAAGCTACAATAGATTATATACAGAGTAAGCCAAAAAATGTATACACATTTTGTCATGTTTGCTCTCACCAAGATCGGACGCAAATGCAGGTGATGTCACAAAAGTCGTTTATTCTTTGATTTTTAACAGAAACAAAAAAGTCTTTCAACAGAAACTCAACTTAAAGTCTTTATCTCTTATGGAGGGTTCTACAGGGTTTTGACCCCGGACTTCTAAGTCTTTTCAATCCTGGGAAACAGGAAAACACAATGGCTTTTACGAACTGGCATGTAACACGCACACAAACACATTTGTAACCACAACGGTGGACGGACAGGTATCTACGGGGTCGGCTGGTTTAAGTAGGGTAGCACACAAGGGAGACACAGGTGAATCTACTTTAGTGATATTAGTAAGAACATACACACGCAGACACACTAGGGGGACAAAGCGGCGGCTCAGTCGTCCGGAGATTCCGATCTCTTTCCCTGAAGCCGCGGTAGCACAGGTGTTACAGTACCCTACTCAGGACCGGCTTCCCGGGGGAGGCGTGGGTGCCCTCTTCGCGTTGCCGGAGGGAACGAGGACCCGCCTGACCGATGGGATTGCTGGCAGGTGGGGCGGCCTGGTGGTCGCGGTGCCGGGCGATCCGGTCGTGCCCTGTGGAATTCCTCCATGAGTTCTTGACTCAGGATGTCTCGGGCCGGAACCCAGCTCCGTTCCTCCAGACCGTACCCTTCCCACTCTACCAGATATTGAAGGGAACCTGCTCTCCTCCGTGAGTCCAGCAGTTCTTTGACCCTGAACGCGGGGGCGCCCTCTATTTCCACAGCCCCAGGGAGCGAGGAATCTGCTGTTCCTTCATCTAATGGACCCCGGACCACCGACCTGAGAAGAGAGAAATGGAAGACAGGGTTAATGCGTAAGTGTGCAGGGAGTTTCAATTTATATGACACCTGGTATATTTGAGATATTATCGGGAAGGGGCCTATGTATCTGGGAGAGAGTTTTCTGCATGGGAGGTGTAGGTGAAGGTCCCGTGTCGAGAGTCATACCTGATCGCCTACCTGGAGCGGATGACTTTCCCTTCGTTGTCTATCGGCATATCTTTTGAATCGCCGCACTGCTTGGGAGATCTTGGTGTGTGCATTCTCCCATACTTTCTCCGCTCTTTTAAACCACTGATCCACCATGGGTACATCGGTGGGAGTGGCATCCCAGGGACATAGCGGGGGCTGGTGCCCTAGCACACACTGAAACGGCGTTAGGCCGGTAGTGGAGTGGCATAGCGAGTTTTGTGCATATTCCGCCCAGATTAAGCAGTCTGCCCATTCATGCTGTCGACTGCTACAGTATGCTCTAAGATATCTCCCGAGTTCTTGGACAGTCCGCTCTGCCTGTCCATTCGACTCGGGGTGATAGCCCGACGTTAGGCTAACTGTGGTCCCCAATTTCTGAAAGAAAGCCTTCCAGACCCTGGCGATGAATTGAGGACCACGATCGGAAATAATATCTTCCGGGATGCCATAGCAACGAAACACTGTTTCGAATAGGGTTTCTGCTACCTGGAGGGCTGACGGAAGAGAGCTAAATGGGATAAACCGACATCCCTTAGAGAACCGGTCGCTACTACCACTAGAATCGTCGTGTTCCCTTTTGATACCGGCAGATCCGTGACGAAGTCCACTGCAATGTGGGACCACGGTCTGTTTGGTATTGGTAGGGGCATTAATTTCCCAACAGATAAGCAATGTGAGCTCTTAGACGTTGCACAAATAGCACAAGACAAAACTACTGTGTTCACGGTTTCCCGCATTTTTGGCCACCAGAACTTTGGTTCTAGTAGTTTGTAGGTGCGCATAACGCCGGGATGTCCTGATGCTAGGCTCGTATGAGCCTCTATCGTCACTCTTTCACGGAGTGACTCCGGTACGTAGGTTTGATCCGGAGGACAGCTCCTAGGCGCGGGTTTGGACTGCGCCCACTGAGCTATCTCCGACTCGACGTCCCACATGATCGGTGCCACTACGAGTGACGATGGTAAAATAGACTCCGGATTAATAATGGGGTCCAGCACTGGATAACAGCGGGAGAGCGCGTCCGCTTTTACATTTTTAGAGCCGAGGCGGTACGTAATGATAAATCGGAAACGCGTGAAAAACAGCGCCCAACGGGCTTGTCGCGAGTTAAGTCTTTTTGCTTGTTGTAAGTACTCTAGATTCCGGTGATCTGTGAGCACTGTACTGTAAATAAGTGTTTAGCTCCTCCAGCCAGTGTCGCCACTCCTCTAACACCGCTTTTACTGCTAGCAGCTCTCGGTTGCCGATATCTTAGTTGCGTTCGGCAGGTGTTAGTTTCCTAGAGAAGAAAGGGCAAGGGTAGAGTTTCTCGGGGTGGCCTTGGCGTTGCGACAGCACTGCTCCTATGCCTACCTCTGACGCATCGACCTCTACTACAAAGGGCTTCTCAGGGTCCGGTAGTTTTAATATAGGCGCAGTGGTAAAAGCTGTTTTGAGACGGTGAAACGCTCTTCGCGCTTCCGGTGAGAACTCGCGAAGGTGTTTCTGTTTCCCTATTAACAGTGATGTGAGCGGTGCTGTGACCGTACTGAAGCCCCGAATGAACCGCCGATAGAAATTGGCAAACCCCAAAAACCTCTGTAGCGCCTTTAATGATGTGGGTTCCGGCCATTGTTGCACCGCCGCGACCTTGGTCGGTTCCATCTCGACCCCCCGTGGTCCTATGCGATAACCGAGTAGCTTATGGAATTCGCATTTCTCAGCCTTCACATAGAGCCCGTGTTTGCACAGGCGATGAAGGACGGCCGTCACATGACTGACGTGCTCTGAATATGACCGTGAATATACTAGGATATCATCCAAGTATATTATGGCAAAACGGTTAAACATATCCCGAAACACGTCGTTCATGAACCCCTGAAACACCGCAGGTGCGTTTACCAGTCCATATGCCATCACATTATATTGGTAATGCCCAGATGTAGTGCTAAATGCAGTCTTCCACTCATCGCCTTTACGCACACGAATGAGGTTATAAGTGCTGTGGAGGTCGAGTTTAGTGAAAATGGAGGCGCCTCGGAGTTGGTCGATAGCGGCCGGTACCAGGGGCAGTGGGTGCTTATATTTTATTGTTACTGCATTGAGCCCATGGTAATCAATACAGGGTCATAAGCCCCCCCCCCTTTCTTCTCTATGAAAAAAAAAACTGCTGAAGCTGGAGACGTGGACCTGCTGATGAGCCCCTGCCGGAGTGCCTTGCTCATGTATTCCTCCATGGCCCTGGTTTCTGCCACTGACAATGGGTAAATACGTGAGCAAGGAGGTGCTTTCCCCGGCATGAGCTCGATCGCGCAGTCCCACGGACGATGAGGGGGAAGTCGTGCGGCTGCCCTGACACTAAACACATCCTTAAATTGCGCATACTCGGATGGTACATCGATAGTTACCTGGGCATTCGGACTTTCAATGGTAGTGGTTTGGATCGTCAATGCCAGCGGTTTACATAATTTTGTGCATCTAGGGGCCCAAGAGGTGACGCGTGAATTAGCCCAATCGAAATTAGGGTTGTGGGTGCTAAGCCAGGGAAGACCTAGCACGACGGAATGATCAGCACGAGGTAGAATAAAAAATTTTAACTCCTCAGTACAGTATGATCGGGGAAGGTTAATCGTAGGGGCACTGACATTAATTTAATAGGCGATTGTTCCAAATCACAACCATCCAGAGCTTTAATAGATATCGGGCATGGAAGCTTCGACACGGGAGCTTGCAGCGAGGAAATTAGTGCAGACAAGATGAAGTTCCCAGCTATCTATTAAGGGGAAGACAGACAAAACATGATTATTAAATGCAACTTGTGCTTTTAAACAAAATGGATGATAAGTACGAGGTGGTGTGTGCGCGGTTACTTTCAGTAATGGGCAGTTCTTTACTCTGTGGTTGTTCCCCCCACAGTACAGGCATAACCCCGATGCTTGTCTCCTCCTTTTCTCCGTAGCCGAGAGGCGGGAAGTACTCACGTCCATGGTTTCTGGCAGAGTCCGGAGAAAGCTTGCTGAAGTTGTAATCGCGCCGTTTCGTCGTCGCCCTTGGTGGTAAGCGGTGGCGTTGGCTGCGGAGGTGCTGGTCCAACTTTATAGCCAGGTTAATACTTTCATCCAGGGTTAAGCCGGTGTCCCGGCAAGCGACCTCTAGTTGAACCTCTGGTTGAAGTCCATCCCAGAACCTGGCTAAGAGGCTCTTCTCGCACCAGCCGCTCTCCGCAGCCATCACGCGAAACTTGATAGCATATTTGGCGACAGGTGTGTTACCCTGACGCAACCTCAGCAGCCTTTGTTCTCCAGAGCGACCTTGATCGGGGTGGTCGAACACGGTGGTCAGGGCCTCGATGAATTTCCCGTAGTGGGACGTGAGCTCCCCGCCTGCGCTCCAGATGGCAGCCGCCCAGTCCATTGCCGGACCTGTGAGCTGCTGAACGACGAAGCGGATCTTCTGCTGCTCCATCATCTCCGGATACTCAGTGAGGTACAGCTCACAGGCCAGGATGAATTGTTTGCACCCCTCCGGATCACCTGAGTATCTTTCCGGAGGGGTGGGACGAGGTGGTGAGGGCGTGGAGCGAGCGTGAGGAGAGGTGGGTGGAGAGCCTGGTAGGGCCAGCTGTTTCACACAGTGGGCTAAGTCGCTCACGGCTCGCGCTGTTGTACTTTGAAGTACTGGTGCATCGGGGTGGCTTCCGCCGGCAGGGGGACACCTGCTGCGTCCTGAAAGGTTCGTCCATCTGTCATGTTTGCTCTCACCAAGATCGGACGCAAATGCAGGTGATGTCACAAAAGTCATTTATTCTTTGATTTTTAACAGAAACAAAAAAGTCTTTCAACAGAAACTCAACTTAAAGTCTTTATCTCTCATGGAGGGTTCTACAGAGTTTTGTCCCCGGACTTCTAAGTCTTTTCAATCCTGGGAAACAGGAAAACACAATGGCTTTTTTTACGAACTGGCATGTAACATGCACACAAACACATTTGTAACCACAACGGTGGAAGGACAGATATCTACGGTAGGGTAGCACACAAGGGAGACACAGGTGAATCTACTTTAGTGATATTAGTGAGAACATACACACGCAGACACACTAGGGGGAGACAAAGCGGCAGCTCAGTAGTCCGGAGATTCCGATCTCTTTCCCTGAGGCCGCGGTAGCACAGGTGGTACACATTTCAGGACAAGTATGATGCATATTATATTCATATAACCAAAGTTATGGAATAGCCTTCCAAACAGTGTTCGGGACTTGGACACAGTCTCAGTGTTTAAGTCTAGGCTAAAAATCTATTTATATAGTCAAGCATTTTTGTAAATAGATTTGCCTTAGGTAAAGGAGCAGATCTGGGGGACTCATGGATGTAGAGTATTATGGTGAACTGGTATGTTTAGATGCTGTCTTCCCCACTCTCATTGATCACTCAGGTTTGTTGACTGTGAAGTGATTGGTTACTTTACATCTCAGGGAGCCCTTATGTCTGTGTTTCCTTCTGGCTCTCCCTTTTAGTTATGCTGTTATAGTTAGTCCTGCCGGAGTCCCTGGTTTCACTCTACACTAAATATACGTTCACCTTATACATTATGTTACTGTTACCATACCTAACTATTATCTCTCCTTTTCTGCTCTCCCCTCTCCGGTTCTCTCTACCCCTCTCTCTTTTTCCCTCTCTCTGTCGAGTTACACATGTCGTTCCTGAGCTACCAGTGATCCAGACTCCCTCTGCCCTCTGGATCCTGCTTTCTGTTTTACCCAAATGAGGATGGGTTCCCTGTTGAGTTCGGTTCCTCTCAAGGTTTCTTCCTATTGCTATCTCAGGGAGTTTTCCCTTGCCACTTCCATACCAAACTCGCTCATCCATGTCTTCATGGATCTTGCTTTGTGCACTTCTGTGCAGTCATGTTGGAACTAGTGTGGGGTTGTTTTTCAGGAGTTGGGTTCAGCCCTTTACTTCTAGTGAAAGGAACTCTTAATGCTTTAGTACAATCATATTTTAGAAATTATCCTATTGATCTATTCTCATGCCCAAATTAACCTCAAGGTGCAACATCCCTTAAATAACATTGCAAGTGAGTTGGCATGTGCTATAATCCTGAAAAAGAATTTGAATTTGAAAAGTTTTTGAATAAACGTAACACACACAAATATGGAGACACCAATAGATATGTCAGTGCTGAGATTTCTTGCTGAAAAAAAAACTGAAAAAAAAAAGAAAGAAAATTACTCAAACGAGGTGAACACCTTTTCCCTCAGGCTCCCTAAACTGTTTATTTTTTTTCCTGCCAAATGTTTACTATGGGGGGAAAAGTTTTTTTTTGTTGTTTTGTTTGCTAGTTAAAA
This sequence comes from Clarias laeviceps, assembly GCA_030014305.1. NCBI lineage: Eukaryota > Metazoa > Chordata > Actinopteri > Siluriformes > Clariidae > Clarias > Clarias laeviceps. The sequence continues at coordinate 17,704,393 of JAQMYJ010000001.1, read as the reverse complement.
GGTACCACTGGAGATAAAATATCTCTTTTATCCTGTAAGAAAATGGAAATAAGAAACTAAGCTAAGAGCTAAGAGCAGGGATGTCACCTGTCAGTTAGAATTTACATTTCTGCAGGTGGATTTTGCCTTTGACTTGACAGCTGTAAAGTAGCTTTCATTAAAGCAATACTAACATCCCTTGCACATTCAAGCTGTTCACATACAATTAATCAGCTCCCAGTTTGGGCAATCCATTAAAAAAAGTTGCACAACGTGCACTAACATAACCTTAGGTAAACAGTATTTACCTAAAATGACCCCAATGACCTCTAAAACATTAACTGTATTCTTTAACACAGCTCTGTGGGAATGTAATTAAATCATGTAAATGGTAGCTTTGGCAAGCTCCAATGGAATAATGGGGTGTGATGTGTTACCGGTCTAAACACTGTAGACATGGGCCATTCATCAGAGACGTATGCAGAGTATGCTAGTGACCCAGATAAGCTCAAATTCAGCAGAATGAAATATACCCTCCACTGGATATGAAAGCAGCAAGCCAGAGAAGAGAACCATACAAAGACCCATAGCTGATATGTCACTGTCAACAAAGACCAGGGAGCTCTTAGAACACCTGGGTAACCCAGCTCCATGATGCAATGCAGAACAGTGGAGGCCAATGTAACTGTCACACAGTGGTTGTGATTGCTATACACGTACAGTAAATAACTCTATGCTAACACTTGAAAGCAACAAAATGACAATGTGTCTGTTCAAGGTCTCATTAAATGTACAGTATAGAGATAATGGTGAGTTTGCATAGACTGTACTACACCAACTGCATTATGATTTTGATTTTGGATTGTGTTTAAGAATATGCAGATGCTACAGTATTTGCACCAATGTATCCATAGGCAACAATGCTATTTGTACTCGGAGTGGAATAGCCAATGTGGCTATTTGTACCCGTGTGTTCTTAGCCAACCATGCTATTTATATGCAGGTTTAGTATAATCACATCCTATTTGCATCCACTGACATTTACTTTGACTATTACATGGTAAACATGTTTTTGTCTACTAGTTTCAGTTTATTACTACAGCCTCTGTAAATGCATGTCACAATAAAATCCCAGAATACCTATTAACCCCAACCTTTTTTTCTTATGTTTTGGGAGGAGGTGGGGCAATTTTAAATAAATTTGATTGGACAAAAAAATCTTTATGGTTCTATTGTAAAAATCAGTGCAGGTATTCTACTAACCAATATAGTTAATGAATTTGAGTATTATGTGTAAAGACAAGCTATGACCACTGAAATGACCCAACAAACACAGGTACCTAAATGTAGCTGTCAATCACCTGTTTACCACTAATCACTTTGAATTGTTTTCCCCTTAGCATCAGTATGAATACTGTGTAATTGTTGCCTTTTCCAAAGAAAGAAAGTATTGTTTGTTATTGATGTGCGTACCTATGTATAAAAATTTCATTGCAGGATTTATTTTTGCTTGGGAAGTGTTTGTCAAAGAGATAAAGCCCTGAAAGAAATAAGCACATGCTGCAAATTGCCTGCCCCAGATATATGGACACAATGCTTGAATTTGGATTGTTTTTGTGTGTGTGAGAGAGAGGGAGAGAGTGTGTGTGAGAGAGAGTTTGACTAATTAATGTGCATGTGTTTGTGTTTGCATGTGTGAACTATGAAAATGACAAACAATAATGAAACAAAAAAATTATTTCCTGCTCAAAATATGTTTTCAGCTCACTTTTACACCCATGCTTTTGAAACTTGTCTAAATGTACAGTACCCCTACCTTGTTACTTTCACAGCTTTGATTGTCAGACACACAAACACACACAAACACACACAAATTCTCTTTCTTTCTCTCTCTCTCTCTCTCTCTCTCTCTTCCCCTCACACACACACACACACACACAAAGAATGATCTTTGCATGCTCTGGCCCAGAGACGGCTTAGTAACTGTACATTTACTTCACCAAAAGACCATAACTGCTCAAAAATACCCAGACGTTCACAGGTGCTACATATACTGTATATCAGGTTTGCCCATTACCTATCTTGCATTTGTCTATATTCTTATGATATTCCTGCTAAAAAGCCTAAAGGAGCTAGCTAATAAAAGACGATACTACCTCTTAGTTTAAGAAACAAATTCCAGTGGTGTTTTTGTACCAGCGATTTTTACATTGTTTTGGTATCTTCTCATATAAAGTTATATTTTCTTTCCAATGTGCTTCAGCTGTGAGTAACTGTTTTAGTACATATTTTATAGCATGTACAAATCAAAGGGAGTAGTATAGTAAAAGAAATAAAGAACCAAAATATTGTACATTCTCAAGCAGTTGGTCCTGGAATGGAACTGGACATAATGACTTGCTTGCCTATGATCAGGAGAAAGGATAAAATGAGAAGCTAATGAGATTATGTAAAAAGAAAAATGTTTATTCAATAATGTTCAATTAAGTTTATTCAATAATGTTACAGCTCAAAAACATGGGACTATTTTGCCCTAATGAGAGGGAAAGGAGGGAAAACTTTTTACAGGGTAAGTTTGAAAAGACAGAGAGAGAGAAAGAATGATTGAACACAAGATAAAGTATGAAATAAACACACACACACACACACACACACACACACACACACACACACATTCATTCCAACTGCTGCTAATTAGCACAGAGCGGCAGCTCCAAAACTGAAACAATGGCAGTATCATATCCTGCTTCTCATCCTCATTTGCCGCCTTAATATAAAATATTGGTCTTCTTTACAAATCAAACCAATGAGTATCCCTTGGCTAAAGTCTGTGGCAACTAAGAAATTGAGTGACACTAAATTATTTTTAACTTGACAAGCAAGTTGCATTTGCTTTGTCAGTTTTGCTCTCTCTTTTGAGGGTTCTTTGATGTCTCAGATAATTGAAAGAATAACCTTTCTGAGAAGTCAGAATTGACAAAGAGAGAGGGCGGGAGGAAGAGAGACTATTGAATTTGAATCTCTTCCTTGTTAAAGATGTAACAGTTGTCAAAATCGTGTCCCCAAAACTAACATGGTAAGACCAAGATAACTAGGATGACAAAAATATTCCCTTACATTTATATAAGTGTTTGGGTTTGTCATTTGTTATAATAGATTGTAAGTGAATTCATACATTTTTTTGAAGGTAAAAAAACAGCAGTTGGTCACAATTGGTGAAACGGTAGGAGAGGCAAGGCAGGAACTTGCTTGGCCCCTGCATTTTGTGACAGTGAGAATTTCTTACTTTCCTTTTTTTGATGCAGACAACTACAGAAAGCCAATGGAAGGAGCAAAATAATGGAATGGTGTTTGAGAACTGTAGGAATATTGAAAACGAGTCGTGAAGCTGCGTTCTGGATCAAATTGTCCACAGGGGTAGACCTGCCAGGAGCAAGTTGCAGTAGTCCAGTGATAAAATGACAGATAAAACACTTGAATAGTCCGTCAGATCATCACCTGGCATCCTTTAACATCTCCCTCTCTATCCTGCATAAACACTTTTTCCTTGCTATAGCAATACCCATTGACACTGATCTCTCCTCACCTTCCTCATCCACAAACCTCCTAAATCCTGTCCTGCTCATTGGCCTTGAGGTGTGCATTGTAGTAATCAAGAGAAAGAGAAAAAGTAGGTTTTATGCAAGATAGAGAAGGTGATGGTAAAGGATGCCAGGTGATGATCAGAGACGTATCAGAGATGTATTTAGCTGGAGAGAGGTGGCTGAAGCTCAAGTCCATGGGATTTCTCAAAGCGGAAGTTGAGTCTCTGAGATCAGTGAGAGTAGTACTGTCAGGAGTGCTTTAGGAGAATGTCTTTTAGGAGCTCAGGAGAATGTCTATTTTTAAAAGAATGTCTCCTCAGGGACCAAGATAGCAGTAGATAAGAATGATGAGGAGGTTGATTGGACATGTTACCCTAACAACATGGAATTCAAAGAAGGAGATGTTAAAATGAGATAGGGGAAGATGTGTGAAACACCATCTCCCAGACAACACCAGATCTATATCATAACTACTGCCAGTGTAAGAGAACACATAAGTAAAGAATAGAACAGGCACCTCTGTGTTTACATGACAGAGGACCTGTCAAGGTCTTGTCACATCGCCACCATGGTGAAAATTTCCCAGAAGCATCTGTACCACCTCAGACTCTTGAGAGACTTTGGACTGCCCTCTAAAGTGCTTAGGAACTTATTCTCCAGCACCATAGAGAGCACTCTGATGGGAAACATTACAACCTGGTTTGGGAACAGCACCATGCAGGACAGACAAGATCTACAGAAGATGGTGCGATCAGCTGAGCGCATCACTCGTACTCGTACCAAGCTCCCTGACCTGCACTTAATCTACAGCAAGCAGTGCTGGACTAAGTCCAGAAAGATAGTAAAGGACCTCCACTCCCTGAAGACCAACACAGAGAGACTGAGAAAGCTTCTTTCCACATAGTACTCAAATGATTGGACTTACTATGTTTCCTTCACATGTGTTGGAGCACACCAAAATCCCAACCACACTGAAGATTTGCACATTGCACAGGGCACATATATTGCATCCTTCTGGTTCTATTTACACATAAATTAGGACTAACTATTGCATTTTAAAGATGGACAATACCGCTGCTGCTCATTATTTTATTTCACATTCCATGACCACCCATACTGCTGCTGTTTGCACATGGCGCACATTGCACATTCCATATACTTTATACAGTTCATAAATTTTTATTTATAGTCCGAACAAAAGTTTGGAATCACGTGCAGATTTCTTTGTTTTTGTTTAAACTGATTTATTTTCTACATTCCACAACAGAACAGAATTTTAAAACTATGAAGTAAGACATAAGGAATTAGATAATTATGTAATAACAACAACAGTCAGTCGTTATTTTAAAACATGGAAGTCAGCCTTTCTGGAATAGTTCTTGTAAAAAAAAGTATTGTCAAGTGCATTGGGAAATGCATATTTATGCAATTTGCACACCTGCATTGGGGGGAAAGGTGACACAGGAACATGATGGATGTGGAAATGCTTTGATTTTTTATACAAAAAGAATTATAGCAGTATAGTATAGTTTGGTTATGATTCTTTCTATTGGCACTTAAATTGAAATATGCAAATTGGGTTGTCGACTCACCTGCCAATTTTAAAGGGTTATCTGAAAAATCGAAGATTGAGACTAATTAGCCAATCTTTTAATTTTGGATTGAACTGAAAATATGCATATTGTACTGGACTCATTCAGGTGTAGACTTATCATCATTCAAGATGTAAAAATATCCTCTTCTATGATTAGAAGAATGTGGCTTTATTTATGATTGATTAGGTTGGCAGTACTTTCAGTTGAGTACTAAAAGAGGAGCAAATCCTAAAGTGCAAAGGTGTGACTTAAAGACAGTCTTTCTGACTTTCTGACAGTGAGCTCTGAACAGATCACTGCATTTGGTAAATGAAGTAAATGTGCAATGGCTAGCACCCCGACACACAGTGCATCCACGATTTTATGTTTTGAAATCAATATTATGCACAATAAATTCAACATGTCAGAGTCTGGAATGCTGCACACTCTTAGAAAGTGCACACTGAGACAGCTTTGTACTGAATTCATGGGTTCTTTATGAATTATCTACAATAGATCCAAGATAGAAAACTTTAAAGCACATCCCATACACTCTAAAAAATGGTTCTGTGGCCTTGTAAATTTCACAGTAATAAAAAGGTTATGTTACCCTAATAAAATCTCTAAAATCACACACAAAATAAATGCCTAAAAAAAAACAACTATTCATTTTGTCTTAAATTTACACTATCATTTAAGTTTACTTCACTAGTAGAACTTAGCATTTGACTAACTGAATTATATTTTTAACATACACTTAATAGTTTTGATACATTTCAATCAAAATATTTGAGTAATCAAAATATTTGACTGATTAGTTTAAAGAACTACAATTATCACTCATTCAAACTCAATATTCTTTATGTATATTGCACAGGCACAGGCATTACTATCCGAGGGAAGAGGAATCGATTCGGCGCATGCGCCCCGCCACTGTTTTAAACTCCTAAAATCTTACCTACTATAGTTAAAACATCTCTGTAATTTTACTTCTCTTAAACA
>JAQMYJ010000001.1:17686664-17698154 GCA_030014305.1 Clarias laeviceps | reverse complement strand
CTGTAAGCTGTCGTGGCCGTAGATTTTGGAATCCAACTCAGACAAAAGACAGAATTACACACAAATCTTTTTTTTTTACGCACAAATATTTTTGACACTGATTTTATTCCTTAAATGGAGAGATGTAACACCGAGCAGCATGCGTGTGCATGTCCGGGTTTCCTTCGGGTTTCTCGGTGTAACCGGCTGCGGTTGTGCCGTAATATTTGAATTTCTCTCGCCAATGCGGTGATTTTGCACAGCCTACCGCCACTGTGGAGAGGATATAAAACTAGCATGTTCAAATAATTAACGCATGTGTAACGGTCCACCTCACACTGAACCGCGAGTTTGCTCATTTCACTCCGACACTTTAAGGAGGACCGCAGACCGAAGTAGGTTTAAACAGCAGAAATGAGGTGCAGTGTTTGTATGTGAGTATTTTTAACATGATTAAACAGTGAGCACGCTGCAGTAGATGTTATAAAAAAAATGTGCTAAGTAATGTACTAGTAACTAAAGCTACAACATTTCTCTCAGAATTATAATTGGGAGAAAGTAATATGAAATTAATACATCGAATTGAAATATGTTATGTATTTTGTGGTATGTAAGTAAAAGAAACTAAAATTGATTTTTTTTTTGTGTGTGTGAAACATGTTATATATTTTCAATACTATATCTCTTTCACAGCACCAACACCACTAAAGAAGAGAAGTTAAATGGAGATTAAACAGTTTTTTATAAAAGCATTCCACTGGAATGTTCACCGGAATTTTAACAGCCCATGGGCTCCGTAAAATCAAATTAGTCTTACGTCTTTGTTTCAGAGAATTTTCCTCACAAGTCCCGCTTTGACTTGAACACCACTCATAGATCAGTGTGATGATGTATATTAGTCCAAAAAGTATGTATTTGAATGGAAGTACTATTTTACCAGTCTGGTAGACTTTATGGTAACAGTCACACTTGTACTTACTTGTATACTATTGTTCCTTTTTTAGGTGCCAGCTTATGGGATGCCAGTGTCAGATCTGCACATTTGTCACATCATCAAAAGGAATTTCGATCATTATCAAGTGAAGCATGGTACTGTTGGTCAAGGATATTCAGTGTCCTGTCCTGAGAAGGTCTGCACACATATTTATATTATACAAATATGGATCCCACAGTTTGCAGGAAACTGAAGTGTGAAGGTGTGCAATCTTTCAGATGTAAAATGTGACTCATTAGATTCTAATACAAGTATACTTTCCACATATGAACTGTATAATCCTTGTGGCAGAAGTATTGTTTGTGAGACTGTTTACTAATAAGATTCATATACATGTCATTTGCCAAGTAAACAAGGTTGAGTTTGGCAAATAAATGTTTAATTAAAATGGTAATGCGTGTATTGTTTCTTTCATTCAGTTAAAATATTTAGTAAATGTAGCACATTTGTTTGTTAAATAATAGTATAATTTTCAGTATCTTCTACCTTCCATTTCAATTGTATCTTCTCAATTATTTTACTCATTTTCATTTGGGGTAACTATTGCATTAACTTTTGATTTATACAATTTTGTACATCATTGTACTAAATATAGTTATTCAGGTCTACTTAATTTTTTTACTGACTTGTACTCAATTCATGAAGTATATTTTACATGATTTTGCAACTTTTATATTTACTTTAATATTTTTAAGTGTAAAAATGTCCCCCCCCCCCAAAAAAAATTGAGTACAGCACAGTTTTATTTTTTAGAGTGTAAATGCTTGATTGGATTAAGATCTGGGAATTTGGAGGCCCAGCCAACACCAAAGGTTCTTCAAACCACTCCTGATTTTTTTTCCAGTGCATCAGGCCAAATCATCTTGCTAAATGGGTCCACTGCCATTAGACTACCATTGTCATCAAGGAGTGTACTTGGTCATCAACAAAGTTTAGGTAGGTGGTATGTGTCAAAGTGACAGACACTTAAGTCCCATGACTCAATGTTTCCCAGGAGAACACTGCTTAGAGAAGCACACCTCTACCAGCACTCTTTTGTCATCTCTTCCCTGGTTAAGTGACACACACTCACCTGGCTTTCCAACTCATGTAAAAGAAAACATGTCTCATTAGACCAGGGTACATTTTTCGATTGCTCTATGGTCCAGTTGTGATGCTCATGTGACATCATAATTGCTTTGAGTGGTAGACAATGGTCTGGAAGGACACTGATCAGCTTGCAGTTGCTCAGCCACATAGGCAGCAAGCTGTGATGCACTGTTTGTTCATATACTTTTCTATCTTAGCCAGCCTTATTTTTTAGCCAGCCAAAATTCTTCTGTCAGATGGGATCCCATGAGTTAGCCTTCACTCCCCATGTGCCTCAATGAGCCTTGAGGCCCTATGACCCTTTTGCCACTCATAGGGACCCAGGGCTTATTTTCGGGATTTCTAAATCATCATTTATAACAGTATCTGGGAAAATGAATAATAATAAAGAGAAAAAAGGGCAGGACAGCCTATTATATTTTGCTGCCTGAATCCACAACAGTCCTCAGAAACACCTTATTTCCCAATTTTATTTAAATGCTATTAATTATTTCTCAAGTAACTGTCTTTCCTTATAAAACATTAATATACTTATAATTTTTCACAAAAGACACAGATTAAATTTAGAGTAGGTGTATCATAGATAAACACAAATGTAACGGCATTTAAGGAAATGCAGAGAAAGTGAAAACTATTCTCACCTTTCAATTTAGTTAATATGATTAGAATGTTAATTTTTTATAGGGATCACTTGAATAATAAATGCTATAATAAAAAATTTACAGCTTCAGAATTTTTATCCTCAATAAATGAACTCCGCTTATTGAACAGTACCCTGTAATGGAAAAAAGATTTTCACAATTACAGTACTGTAAAATTTGCATAATTATTAATCAATAAGACATATGTTCCTTAGAGCCCCTAGAGACTTTTTAAAGGTTTAAGGTAAAGTCTTCTAAACCAAATTAACTCTAATCTTACAATTCTATCTTCCTCATGCATCTATCTCACGTTTCTTCTCTCTCTGTCTATTCTGACACACGCACACACACACACACACACACACACACACACACACACACACACACACACTTTGTTCTTCATTTAGCCCCTCCTTTTGTCTGCTGAAATGAACTGCAGATGTGGCCAAAGAAACCAGGGCGAAGTCAATAATTTAGGGAGCATAGGCTAATTTTAATCCATCTTGGTGAAATGTGCATACAAAGTGTCAAAGATAGGACATGCCAAGGATCTGTCATGTGATTCATGTTCCCAAGGGAAAATTAATTTTAAAGACACATCATAATATAGATTTATAGACTTTAAAGAAGTCTCTTGGACTACTTGGGCAGGCTGTGTGTCAGAGATTGAAACAGAGGAAGGGATGGAGGGAGAGGGTCAATTTGTCTTTGGTTGAGATGACTCCCTTGGTTTTCTAGACTGATGATGACTGGAAGAGGCTGTCGCAGTGTCTTCCATTTTCTTTCTCTTTGCCCTACAGATATAGTCTCAGTAATGCATATTTTTAAGGACCTTAATCAGCCAACCATTTTGAAAAGTTAGGACTTATTAGGGTTAAAGCTAAGAATTGTATCATACTACTAATAAAAGCTACTAAGAGTAACGCTACACACTTCAATCACATTGAGATGAACAACATACTGAGTGCGAGTTAATTAGATTTGGTAATGTTAAAGCTTTAAAACCAGCTCCATGGTACAGAGTGCTACAAGGCTCTATAATCAGTTATAAAGAAACTCACCATGGTGTAATCTTCTTTCCTTACATGGAATAGAGGTTATCTCCAGCTTTGGGGGACAGGATAAATGGTCCAACAGTGGTCACAAGCTGCTAATGGGATTGCTCCATATGATTGGACATGTGTTGGGTGAGAAGTACAAAGGGACAGTATGAAGGCTTCTATTATTAACAAAAATACTGCAACTTGTGTAAATATGTGACTTTAGAAAGACTCAGCATGTGTGCTCACAAGGAGGTATCCATATGTCTCTAATGGCCAATGGCTGGTAGTTAGAATATCTTAAGCTGTAATAGCATACATCCTTGGATGCTTCTCCTTCGGTCATCTTACAACGACTGGAGCCTTTAGCGAGGAGGTTGTGTCATCTGATGTTTACCAACAATCCCAAAGTGTTTCAACCCTTAACCACAACACTCTCCTGTTGGTGGGCCAGTAGTGGTGGCCAGCCACTACTCGCTCCCTCCTGGCTGCCAGCTCAACTCCTTCCTCCTTCTCCAAATCCAACAGGAAGCTCTTTCTGCTGCCTCCCCAGCCTTTGCACTGCCTTCTTTCTCTCAGTCCCCCTCATCCAATGTCTGACATCAGCTTCCATATTGATTGGGCTGGGCATCCCACCTCGACTGGATACAGTCACTTCTGGCAACCTTTGTCCCTGCAGTTAAACACCAATTCTTTATAGCGTTCAATCTTCCTTTCAAACGCCTCCTCCCACCCCTTCTTCCCATGACACTGTAGGCTCCACAAGGATAATCTTATTTCCTTACATGGAGAAGAGGACCGCATCAGGTCTTAAAGTAGTGTGGACAACATCTGGGAACCTATTCTTCAGATCTACTCTAAGCTCCCATGCTTTAGCTGACTGCAAAAGACTTGCCCTGGTTTTATTGGGCCCTGGTGGCTTCGTCCCCTCTTTGACGAATGTCATTCCTAGTGACGACTTGCTCTTATGTTGACATTTCCTGGTCCTCTCCTGCTCTAGGATGTGAGCTAGCACAGTCAGTACTTTGTCATGGCACCATCTGTATCTGCCCTGGTCCAGCGCAGTTTTGCATCCTGTCAAGATGTGTGCCATTGTTCCCTTTTTCCCGCAGAGCTTGCAAGTTTGGTCGTCCTTTATGCCCCATCTGTGCAGATTCACTGGGGTTGGAAGGGTGTCATAGACATGAATGAGTTCCGGTATGGCTCAAGCCTCCATAGGTCATCCCATGTCACCTTTCTCTTGGGGAGATCCCACCTTGTCCAGGCCCCCCAGGCCCCTAGATCCACAGCCTTTGCCTTCCTCCGCTCTTCCTCTAGGTCCCTTATTTTTGCCTGGATCATGGCTTTTCTCCCCACAAGGTTGGCTTTCCCCCACCTATGGAAGTGGGTCATTCCAAGGCCTTGCCTTCCTGTGCATGGTGCTCCAATGATGTCTTTGAGATCCAGGTTCCCTTCTGCTAGGTCCAGAGTTGCTGAAGCCTTCCAACCTGACCTGGTTTTTATTCCAGCTTCTCTAACCTTGCCGTGTCTTGAGGGCCATAGCCACCCTGCACTCGGCTACTTGGAATTCCTCAACCAGGGAAGAGAGGGCTAGTTGTAATTGCCCTGATCTGATGTACAGCCCGACTGACATGAAGCCTGGAGGGATTCCCAACCACCTTCTGAGGTGTGAGTTGATTTTACGTTCCACTTTTTCCACTACTGTGAGTGGAACCTCATACACAGTCATGAGCCACATCAGTTTGAGGAGCAGGCCATGTTGATAAAGCCACGCTTTAAACTTCCCTGGAAGTCCTGATTTAGCAGTTACTAATAGTAAATAACCATTCTATTATGTTTATATTAATATTTGGAGAGGAAAAACACTGTATTTGGGTAACCTGTACAACATCGTGTTTCACTATTATCAGCTAAAAACATTAATCTGTGACAACAAAATTACTGTGACAACAAAATTAAACAGTTAATGTTTATGTCCCTTTTTCTAATTTTCAACTGCTCAGTTACCCGCTGCAGCTTCAGATTCCTATTCTTTTGTCACTTAGCAGAAGTGGAACCTGATATGGACTTCTGTTGTGGTAGCCCACTTTCCATAAACTTTGACATGAATTCTTAAATGCTTTTCTGCTCTTCAAATAGATAAGAGTGTTTAATTGAATTGTCATTCCCGTAAACTTAATACCTGCCTGGCCATTCTCTCCTAACCTCTCACATCTACAAGGTGTTCCTTTCCATAGAACTGCCACTCACTGTCTGTTTTTGTTTTTGACCATCCTGTGTAAACTCCAGAGACTGTTGTAAAAATTCAAGGAGATCAACAGTTTCTAAAAATACTTAAGCCAGCCCATCCTGCACCAACATTTTTTTTGCATTGTGATGTATAACTGATGTTCTTGACCTGTACCTGCATGGTTCTTCATGAACTGTAGTGCTCCTACAGTACATGACAGTCTAATTGGATATTTGCATGAAGGATACAGTCCAGTAGTTTCTATTAAAGTGAAAGGTTAGTGTATATGGCCATAAGTACAAATAATGCTAAAAATGCAATACAGTGAAACCTCGGTTCACGAACGCCCAAAAAAATTCAAGGTTAAGAGTAGGCCATGAATGGACTTTTAAACAATACAATGTACAATTTTATTGTTTTAAATGGACTTGTAAACAATACAAAAGGGGATTGTCTGTCTTTTATGGATACTACATACAGTATCCCCTACCAAAGTAAAAGATTCTTGGTTATGTTTGAGCAGATTTATTAGACTAAGTTGCACTTAAAAATTTGATTATTTTTAAATCCTATCATAACTTTATCCCCCATAAACACTCCACCCACAGCAAAACCAGGACAAATGATGCATTGTAGCCATAGAAATCTTTAAACAGCTTATGATGATCCTGAGTGAAAAGTTTTAGGCGACTACAGACAGTTTGTATTAGCTGTTCTTTATGGATTCTTACAATGTGAGAAAGCTTTCTTTATTGAGCTGCTTATCTGCAACCAAGAAATCCCAATGCTCAAGTGAGACCCAGTGTGGCTTGAAACTTAATTAATTTGCCACAGTTAATAAAGACAATGAATTAATAAACACTTAAACAATGACCTTGCAAGAAATGCCTCAAATTGTCCTAAAGTCTACATAGGATTTAAACATGACCAGATGGACAAAATTATTTACTATACAGTATGTGTTTTATAAAACAAAGAATCACTTAGCTAAATATGAAGTACATTGTTAATAATAATTTATGCCAGCAAACCCACTCAGTCCCTTTAGCGATTTCTGGTTACAGTTCCACAGTGGCTACCATGGATTGAAAAAAGAAAAAAAAAAACATTTTCACAAATAACTAATTAACTTGGAGAAGAGAAAATAATAAACAGAGCACTCTGGCTGGGGAGAGACAGGAAAAGGCTTAGTGGGGCGTGGGTTCCACTGGGTGTTTATGACAATCTGCTCGCTAACAGCCCTGGAGAACTGAATGACTTTGAGATGGTGTCCTCCACATTCCCACAGAAACAGAATTAGTGTATTAGCACTGTCAGCATTCATGAAGTTCCTCACAGTGCTAAAGATTTGCATTTCACAAAGCATAGTACATCACACAGGCAATGCTAGAATTTTTGGTTTCTGTAAAAAAAAATAAAAAAGTATATCTACAATGTATGTACATTACGTTAATAAGATATACAGAGATAAACACAGTATATACTGTACAATGAAAAATTTATTAAATGAGAGCTGTTCTGAGATAGGTTTACAGTATAATCCAGATTTAAAAACAGATGTCCCCACACTACATCGGATAAATTGCCTTCTGGTGAAATGACCTTGTGGTTAAGGAAAAAAATCTGTTCATTGGAGAGAACATGTATTGTTTTGTTAATGCACTGTGTTTATAAATGCAATGTTCTATTTATCTGATGAGCAAATAATATACGTGAGAGTATTGTGTGATTATACAAAGATAATATGAATTAATCATAAAAAGCTATCTCAAAGAAATAAACATAAAATTAGGAATAGGATGGAATGTAATAGTTGAGTAATTAGGAACAAATGTATGAAAATGCTTTTAAAATGATTATATTTTTTTATTTATTTATTTTTTCATTCAAAATTTAGTATCAATAATTGTATTATTATTATTTATTATTATTATTCCCTTTTAATAATTAAAGTGGCTTGCCAAATCAACACTGTCTGCCCACAGAAGTTAAAATCTTTTATTTCCTCAGCAACACTATTAGAAACATTGCACACTCTTGAGTCCACACAGCAGAAAGCACTGGTCTGTCACTGCTCCATTTAAACAAGCTCAGCATGCTGAGAAGTATACAGTGGTGTCAAGTTGCCTGAGCTGATCCAACACAACAAGCCTGTGGATTACTCTAAGCTGATTTGCCCATAATTTCCTCTGCCAGCAGACGGGGGAAAGCACAATCCAGCTTCTCATGCTTAACTCTCAGCTTCAGTCTCACACGGGCATCTTGAGGAATCACTGGGAGAGGCAATGTGTCAGCTATTAAACCAAATCACTTTGACCGAGCCTAGTGCAGACTTTTTCTGATGGCAATACTAAATAATTGAAATAGTGAAGATGCAATGCAAATAATCAACACTGGAAGTGATCAGTGTATTTGCCAGCATCTCCCCATTCATCATTAAAAACAGAAATTCATATCCTTCTGAAATTACAGGTCTGGATATGCCCAGATGGTTTTTATTGCATTTGACACCCAAATGCATATACAGTATAAGGGGTATAAGGGAGTGGAACTACATTATCTGTGCATGTGTTTCGTGCTCTAAAAACTGCAAATAATAAATTCATATAGCTGTATTGGTCTTAAGTGGACGTGATCTAAGATCTCTTTTTATTATTTTATTATTCCATAAAACATCTTGTCTTATTTTGAATTCCTGTGACCCTTTTTGGCAAGCTTTCAAAAAATAATAAAAATAATAATATTGTAGAAAAAGAATTGGGTATATCCTATTTGTATCTGTTTAGTATATGTATTCATATTATGTTCCTTTCCTAATATATACAGTATTGTAGTCTGCAAAAATAAGTTGCTGTAACATAGATGCTATAAAAATATTTCAGAAGCCAGTTTAATCTATTTCTTGTATTTTGTCCTGTCTTACCATGAGGGAAGCAGTAATGACAGCACACCTGTCTCTATATTGTGTCTACTCAGTGTGTGTCTGTATGTGATTTTCCCATTTCTTTCTTTCTTTGAAGTGGCAGGGTAGGTAGGGGTAAATCTCATGGATGTGAACCATCAAAGCACCTCTGACATTGATGAGGCAGGTTTTCTTTTATAGTGATGCTTGTCAGACAGTTTTCTGTGTCTGGGACCTGTTTGTGAAAATGAGCAGAAACTTTGGGGCACAAATAATAGTTATTGCACTCTTGTGAGGAACGAGTTGTTCTATTGTTTTGATTGCGCATGTCACGGTTGACACTGGGCTGTTTAGTCTGCTGACAAGTAGTCAAAGCTTAACATGATAAGCACATCATACATCATTACATCACACCCTGTCTTAGACATCCCTTTGTGTGGGGTGACATGAAAGGATTCAGATTGCAGTATTTGGATTAAGGTCTCTAAAATTGTAATACTGGATCAGCTGCTTATAAGATTAAGGTTTTCACTTGTATAAAAACCTGATCTGGGGTGTTTGTAATTAACAAAGAAGTCAGTGCACACAGACACCTTCTATCATGCATCTTTTCTTGAGTGTGTGTGAGTTTGTGTGTGGGAGAGAGTGCTTGTGTGTCCAACAAAAGTACAGAGCTGTTTCTCTCTCCCGTTGATTATTTTAATGGAAATGGTTCACTGTGGCATTTGTGCCAACTTATCAGGGGGAAGTGGCTGACTGTGAATCTGTCTCGGTTGCAGAGGTATTGCTGTGCGGGGAGAATGCTACACCTTTTTTTGAGCCCAACACAAAAGCCCTGCAGTGGAACTGTGAGTGACAGATAGCAAGCACACCCTGCCACTTTACACAATCCCATATACATGCACTTAGACGTACAAGGCCCTTTACTGTTGGGCTGATAACATACACCAATGTTATTGGACTTGTGTGTTCAAAATAGTAACGAACAGCTGAGCAAAGAAATAAAATGAATCAGTCTAAAAGAAAGAGAGCTGAAATTTCAAGCTGTGGAAAAAAAAATTATGGAACTGTTAGAAGAGTGAGAACCTTTTCTTTTTTTTTTTTACTGTATGTGTGGGTTGTCTAAAGAGGATGTGAAATTAATAAAAAAAAAAGTGAGTGCAGTTTCATTTCAACACAATGCACCTGCACTCTATAACAGTACATAATACTAGCATGCAGTTAATTAGTAAGTAGGATTTCAGTAGTCAAGCTTTCATTTGCATGGTTATTAGATTTAGCAATTTATTTTACAGTTGGCAAAACTGTCAAAATAAAGTATAGCAATCCAATTTTAGAACTATTCATCAACTTTACACACAGGTTCTGTTGAAATAAATATACTCATGGTAATCAATTTACAAGATGAAACCAAATTTTATTAAGCTTAATAATTACATTTTACATAATACAACATTAAGAATTTTTAAAGAAATTTATGTAATTTTGTGTTTGGAAATAAAATGCACTTCTAATTAATTACAAAGCTAAAAGAAAAACCTTTAAAATAATCTTTAAAATCTATAAAATCATTTTTATTTTATTTTAATCAATATATAAATGTTATTATATTTATATTTGTGACCCTCTTAGAAATGTACACTTCCCAGATCCACTTCAACCTTTACCAGGATAAAGTGATTACCGGAAGTGGCTGAAAGAGAAAAATCTACTTTTGAATCCTTGTTTTTAAGCCCAAGCAACTTCCAATGAATTTGAATTACAGAGTTGCTGACAGCACAAGTTTAGTTGTGGAAAAAGAGCCTAACCTGAGGGCATTGCTCAAACATCTTTGTCTACCACATTTCTGAAAAAGCAAGGATAAATCAAGTGGGATGGAGACCAGATAAGTCAGTGACTGCCAGCAGCGCTCAATGACACATTGTAACCTAAGTGCATGACACAGTAAATGCTTTTACATGAACCTAAGCGTTTGAGCCATAATCTTTACACAGTCTAGCATTAATTGTTTTTTGAAAAGTGAAAATGACAGCAAGGTCCTTGTTATGTAAAATGCTTTTACTGTACTTTCCCCTCACTTATAGAAACATTAACATAGTAGGTATGTTCAAATCGATGTTTTTGCTCAGTCATATGTAATGAGTTGAAATTTAATATAATAATACAAAATTGCGGTTGAATTCTCACATATTATTGAATAGAAAGTTTTTATTAATTTTCCAGACAGCAATTCACTGCCTGGCCAGTAAATAAATAAATAAATAAATAAATGGCACTCTCATATTTTGTTCAAGTGATTACAGCAAGTAATGTGGTTGCCAGTTCATGCGTAAAAATAATTCTTCTTAGAACCAATCTATTTGAGTCCTGGAATATGTCATATGTGCCATCAGGGAGAAAAAGAAAACTCACTGTGATATGACAACCTACAGTAGTCATTCAGGTTGTCAGCTGACTTCATTTTATTGCCACATAAAGTTGCTGAGCCTAGACCTGATCAATTGAAGCAACCCGGATCATAACACTGACTCCAGAGGCTTGTACACTACGTTCCAAATTATTACGCAAATGATATCTTTCTCTGATTTTCATAATTAGTCAATGCAAATGACAGT
>JAQMYJ010000001.1:17628172-17640504 GCA_030014305.1 Clarias laeviceps | reverse complement strand
AGAGTGGAACGCATTGCCTCAGAACAACATCATGAGGCTAGTGAGGAGCATGAGACGTCACTGTCAAGCTGTCATTGTGGCAAATGGTGGAAACACCCGCTATTGACATTGTAAATTTTTGTTATTTGGGGCTATCCCTGTTATTGTCTAAATTTTTGGGCTAATAAATATTAAACTAATGAAAATGGTGTTTCGTCTCATACATTATTAGTAATATCAAAGGGAACTTTTGCTTATTTTATTCAAATTCAGAGCAAATAGGAAAAACACTCTTGTAAATAATAATATCCCTAACTTATTGTGAGTAGTGTATATTGATACATTATATATAAGCTTCTAAAAATACTTTTGGAAACTCTGCTTCCAAACTCTGCTTCCAATACGTATACTTTATATGTACACACATGGGTTTTCAGCATGATTCTCTGAAACGGTTAGGAGAATAAAGGATATCAGTCCATATACTGTAGTGTAGCACAAAATACAATAGCCGAAAATATACAGTAGTACTAATATTGCAAGATAATTTACTGGAAAAATTTAAACTACTTCTACATATGCATAGCTCAGCTGCCTCACTTTTTCAGAGTTTCCTTCAAATGACACCCTGTGCAGTTGTTTCATCCCAAGTTGTTTTAGCTTTTAGTGGATGGCCCAGTGTGGACAAACTCATTCTGTGAATGTTGAATGTTGTGCTGTCAGTAATTATATGATTTTGCAATTGTCACAAATGCATGACGTTGTTTGAAATTACTATGTTTACAGTATGATATGTTGTCCCTGTTCTTGTGTGAACAGGTTGCTTCCTCCTCCTGTGTGAGGGATCTCCTTTTTGAGATTTTGTAGAAACAGAATGCAAATATGTAAGGTGAATTGTACGATACTGTAAAATTATGTATAAATAACTGAATGACACCTGCCACAGTATAGTGGCTCAACTCAAATAAGGTTGGGCCCTCTGTTCACCCTCCCTAAGTATCAACCCATGGTTGATGATGTGGTTGAACAAAGTAGTCCTGAAATCTGTAATAACAGATTAAAATATATATATATATATCTTTCCTCTCACCACTCCTTGTTCTCTATGTTCTCTTGCTCCTCTACTCCCTTATCTTATTCTTCTTTCTCCTATAACTCAATCTCCTCTTGCTCCTCTTTCATGTCCTACCCTCATTCAAACACCTCTTTCTCTAACTCATACACAATAATTGTCCACCAAAGTACAAACCTGACTCCTATGTGATCTGATATTACATATGTCACATGTGCAATCTGAGTTCAGGTGTTTGCTAATTGAATGTGATGTTTGAATTGAAGCATTTTTCAAATAGCAAACACAAGCTTTTCTTTTTTTAATTTTTTTGCATAAAATGTTTGTTGGTTGACAAAAGTGTGAGGCTGACAGTGTCTTTGTGATACTTTGGGCTGACATTTTGATCCTTTCTTGGTCAAGTGTCAACTGTGGATTTTGTGTAATTTTCATTAAAAAAAAATTGAAGTTGGCTATGGAAGCATGCAGAGGTCCAGTCTATTAAGCTTCACGAGTAGATCTGATTAGAGGTTAATATGCTCTTCAATGCCAAGCACCTGCTGAACATGTCCTTGGACACAGTCAGATGGAGAGAATTCATAGTTCTGTTGTGGGATCAGCACTGAAAACTGGTAGATAAAGTGTCTGATTTACTGGGGGCCTCTGAGTCTATTCTGGCACAAAATTTCTTTGTCATTATTAAACTCTGTTACAGTGTCAATTAGGTATTTATGACCATCTTTATCCTTGTCATCATATCAATCATAAAATTACTGGTTGCACCAAAAAGGACAATGATCAGCAGTGAGCTGGATAACGATTATTTATTTAATAGCAGATCCAGCATGTGTCATGCAGATATGTGACATTTTCCATACAGTTTGGCAGCAGAAAAACAGAAATTATCCTGTAATGTCATTCCAATTATAAAATGTATCCAAATACCATATCAAAAGATAACAAATGAGACCATATCACATATGATCAACGCCATTCTTATCATCCTGTTATTACTGTCATTAGTCTTGATAAGATAATACGTAACTGAATCTGACATACTGTATTGGAAGTGAGATTACTTTTATGTGTGTGTGTGTGTGTGTGTGTGTGTGTGTGTGTGTGTGTGTGTGTGTGTGTGTGTGCGCGCATGTGCACCTGTGCATGTGTCAGGAGGCGGTAGGTTGTGAGGACTGGAGTGTGTGACAGTAGTGTGAACAGTGGCCTGTGTCATTTTAATGGTCAGCAGATGATGCATTTTGCTCGTCTGGGTCTTGAGTTTCATTATAAACTCATCAGACACACCGCAATATCAGCTCCGCTTCTTCAGCCATAACAAAAGCTGCTTCAGCATGGAGGAGTCACTTAAGACACCCTTTAAATTCTAGACCTCCCTGAATCACCTGGGTGTATTTATTTATTTATTTATTTATTTATTTATTTATTTATTTCCATTTCATTCTATTTTAAGGTTAATTCCTATTTTTATATACTGTATGCTATATTTTTATATAATATTCTTTGTTAGATCATATATATTCTCATATATCTATTATTTAATATGGTCAGTATTTTAAATGTGATGAACTCTTTCACAGAATTTACACTTTGACAGAGTTTTCCCATAGCCTGTCGGCAAACATGCAAGATTTGTATTTATTTATTTGAAACAAAATGCTTTATTAAGGACATTGCAAACTTATGTTATTGTTGTTGTAAATCTAGAGACCTGCTATTTCTTTAAAATTGCTCATAGTGACTTAAAGTTCAAAATGAAGTTTCTTTGTTGAAAACTGATGTACAAAAGTGTAGGGAACCAGTCAGATTGTAACCTACTGACTCTTAAGGTTGTGAGCAGAGAAATATGCAAAATACATTAGATGTTTTGTGGCACATGGAGTGTCTCAAACAGTATTATTACATTTTTGGTGTGAGTGAAATTTTTTTATAACTATATACAGCATGCTTATAAATCTATTGCCCAACATATTTTTAAACACACAATCACAAATAAAACAAATATCAATCTAATATACTTATATATGATATGGGTACAACCCAACCCCTGCTTTTTTCCCTCACTCATAATACAGCAACCCAGCTAAAATGTCTGCTGTTCTAAAAGAACATTAAAGATCATTTTAAAGGTTAATGACTCCCATCCGCTGGTAAGCCTGAAGTGTTAAGGGCTTTTTACACCTCAGTGCTCAGCGTTTAATTCTCATATTCTCATAACTTTTCAGATATACATGTCTCTTAAAGCCCCCACACCTTCACTGCCTATAGTCTGTGACAATACCATGTTGACCAATATACATACTGTGAAGGACATGTGCATATGGAGAAGCCAGTTGATAAAGGGACCTCAAACATGAATTGTTAGGCTCAAAAGATGAATGTACTTGAGCAGTTGATTTTTTAGGCCATATTTATCTAGATGAAATTGAAAAAATAGGATAAAGTGTCTTTAAAAAAAAAAAAAATACAAATGGTGGTTCTTCTCATTTTAGCTAATCACAATAAACTTTAGCCTTGCCATCCACTTTTGAATCCAATTTGTCACTTACAGAAAAGTGAAAAAAGCAATGCATTATGTTCCCTTATCCTACCATAACAATAATTATCAGCTTGATTTTCAGAGTTGGATAAAAGTTTAAATAAAAAGCCCCTTTTCTACTAATTTTTCTCAAAATATTTCCATAGGTTACAGTGTGAAACTCCAATTAGATTAGTTTCCCAGCAATCAAAGCATTCCCATCATTTTTTTTTTCTCATTGGACTTTTGTGCTTCCTACTTAACAAAATTGATTACAAATCTCAAATTTGTTCTAGTAAGCAAAAAAGGAATGTAAATGTACACAGCAGTACTTTTCAGGAGATTCTCATGCGTGCCTATTCAATGGGAATTGGCAGTTTTCATTGATTTATGTGAAAAAGACAAGCATCCTTATCTTACTAAAGATATCCTACGGTTCATCATGATTCACAACGAGTTTTGGCGCTGTTTTTTGCAGAAAATACCACCTGGTTACATCTTCCACAAATACCTGTGTTTTGTGGGAGTAATGTCCCTTCTTCTTTTGAATTTATGGGCGGTTGGTTCACTACTGCTATCTAGTAGACTGGAGTGTGGAGCAGAAGATTGCCTTTACAGTATATAAGACATGATATGTAAACAATTAACACAAGTTACACAGCATTTTAGTGCTTACTGGATATTTTTAGCTATTTTAATACTCAAAAACCTGTAAGAAATATAGCAGTTTTAGACAAATTAGACAATAAACATCTAATCAGTGCTATTGAATTAAATTGAATAGAAAATTACAATGGCCAAAAATTTTATTAAACTGAATCGATAATCTTCCTGCAATCACATCTCTGGTGGTTACACAATATAATAGGATTCCACAGACTCAAAGCTATCTATATCCATCTATCTATAGATATACATACAGTGGCCCCAAAAATGTATACACACTTTAACAATGCCTCTCTTCTAATGGTCACATCACTGGTGAGACTACTGACATCTTTAGATACTACATAATTCTACACATTGCTGCCATCATTTAATTCAAGTTTAAAAGATCTTATATATACCAATTGTTGAAGTGTGTATACAGTACATTCTTTTGGGTCCCTATAAGATTTCATGACTGCTATAGAAAACTAAAGAGTTGCTGAAGGCATTAGTATTTCTGCTATCTATTCAATTCAATAAAATTTTTTTTTACTTGAATAATGTCATGATCTCAATACTAGAGGACGGACGCAAATGCAGGATTAAACACTCTGAGTCTTTATTATGGGATAAACAAAAAAAAGGTGACTCCCCAGTCTGGGTCTGCAGGCGGGCGAGCTGGAGGGAAGTAACAAAAATCAAAGAAACAAACAGAAATAACTAGTTATTTCTTCGTGTGCGCATCGTCCCATACTTTCTCCGCTGTCTTAAACCACCATGTCACCATGGGTACCTCGGTGGAAGTGGCATCCCAGGGACATAGTGGTGGCTGATGCCCAAGCACACACTGAAACGGCGTTAGGCCGGTTGTGGAGTGACATAACGAGTTTTGAGTCTGCCCATTCATGTTGTCGACTGCTACAGTATGCGCAGAGGTATCTCTGTCTGCTCTGCCTGCCCATTAGACTCGGGTGATAGCCCAATGTTAGGCTAACAGTGGACCTCAACGTCTGGAAGAAAGCAGACTTTGGCGATAAATTGGAAACAATATCCTACGGGATGCCATAGCAACAAAACACTGTTTTGAATAGGGTTTCTACCACCTGGAGGGCTGACGGGAGAGAGCTAAACAGGATGAAATCCTTTAGAGAAACGATCCAGCACCACCAGGACTGTTGTGTACCCTTTAGACACCGGCAGATCCGTGACAAAGTCCACAGCGATGTGTGACCACGGTCTGTTCGGCGTTGGTAGGGGCATTAAAACGGGCAAACAACGTGGATTTTTCGTTGTTGCACAAGACAAAATGACTGTTCTCATGGTTTCCCGCATCTTTGGCCACCAGAATCTCGGTTCTAGGAGTTTAAGAGTGCGTGTTATGCCGGAGTGTCTGGATGACAAATTGGAGTGTGCCTCTATTGTCACTCGGTCACGAAGTGCCTCCGGTACGTATGTTCGGTCCGGAGGACAGCCCTTAGGCACGGGATTGGACCGCGCCCACTGTGCTATCTCCAAATCGAAATCCCATACCACCGGAGCCACCACGAGCGAGTGACGAGGGCAAAATGGACTCCGGATTCGAAATCGGGTCCGGCACCGGATAATAGCGGGACAATGCATCCGCCTTTTTATTTTTTGAGCCGGGACGATACATGATATAAAATTGGAAACGCGTGAAGAACAGCGCCCACCGGGCTTGGTGAGGGTTTAATCTTTTTGCTTGTTGGATATACTCCAGATTGCGATGATCTGTGAGTACTGTGAATTTGTGTTTAGCTCCCTCCAACCAATGCCGCCACTCCTCTAACGCCGCTTTTACTGCTAGCAGTTCTTGATTACAGATATCATAGTTTCGCTCGGCAGGTGTCAATTTACGAGAAAAAAATGAGCAAGGGTGGAGTTTTTCTGGGTTGCCTTGGCGTTGTGACAGCACTGCTCCTATCCCTACCTCCGACGGATCGACCTCTACTAAAAAGGGCTTCTCTGGGTCGGGAAGTTTTAAAATAGGTGCCGTTGTGAAAGCTGTTTTGAGTCTCTGAAACGCTGTTTTTGTTTCCGCGGAGAACGTGCTTAGTTGTTTCGGTTTCCCTTTCAACAGTGAAGTGAGTGGTGCTGCCATCGTGCTGAAGCCCCGGATGAACTGCCGATAGAAATTGGCGAACCCAAGAAAACTCTGTAGCGCCTTGAAGGACAGTGGTTACATGAAGGACGTGCTTGGAATATGACCACGAGTATATTAGGATATCATCCAAATATACTATAGCAAAACGGTTAAACATATCCCGAAACACGTCATTCATAAACCCCTGAAACACCGCAGATGCGTTTACCAATCCATACGCCATCACATTATATTGATAATGTCCGGATGTAGTGCTAAACACAGTCTTCCATTCGTCGCCCTTAGGCACACGAATGAGGTTATATGCGCTGCGGAGGTCGAGTTTAGTGAAGATGGAAGCGCCTCGGAGTTGGTCGATCGCGGCCAGTACCAGCAGCAGTGGGTGCTTGTATTTTACTGTAACTGCATTGAGACCGCGGTAATCAATACAGGGCCTTAAGCCTCCGCCTTTTTTTTCTATAAAAAAGAAGAAACCTGCCGAAGCGAGAGACGTGGACCTGCTGATGAGCCCCTGTCGGAGAGCCTCACTTACATATTCCTCCATCGCCCCGGTTTCCTCCTGGGACAAGGGATAAACACGCGGGCAAGGCGGTGTTTTCCCCGGCAGGAGCTCTACCGCGCAATCCCACGGACGATGAGGGGGGAGTCGTGCTGCTGCTCTAACGCTAAACACATCTTTAAATTCTGCATACTCTGATGGCACATTGACTGATACTTGGGCTCTCGGGCTTTCAATGTTAGTGGTCTGGACCGTCAATGCCAATGGTTTACATGATTTGGCACATCTGGGGGCCCAGGATATAATGCGTGAATTAGCCCAATCAAAATTAGGATTGTGGAAACTAAGCCAGGGTAGACCCAGCATGACAGACAGGTCTGACCGAGGAAGCACAAAAAAATTTATTTCCTCTGTGTGACCGGGAAAAGTTAATCGAAGAGGCGCTGAAATTAATTCAAGAGGCAACTGCTTTAGATTGCGGCCATCCAGAGCTTTAACTGATATCGGGCATGGGAGCTTCGACACAGGAGCTCGCAGTGAGGAAATTACAGATGAAGAGATGAAATTTCCAGCCGACCCGGCATCTATTAGGGGATAAACAGACAAGATGTGATTATTAAATGATATTTGTGCTTGTAAAAAAAAACGTTGGTTTGTGCGAGGTGGTGCGAGATGCATTATTTTCAATAATGGACAGGTGCTAATCTGGTGCTTTTCCCCCCTACAGTACAGGCATAACCCCGACGTGATTCTCCGCATTCTCTCCGTTCCCGATAGGTGAGACGTGCTCACGTACATTGATTCTGGAGAGTGCCCTTCGCGAAGGTCTGGGTGCAACTTACTGAGGTTCTCCTTGCGGCTGAGCTTGTGCCGTTTCGTCGGCAGTCTAGGTAAGGTGTGACATTGCTGGCCGCGGAGGTGCTGATCTAGCTTGATAGCCAGGGTGATGCAGTCTACAAGAGTCATGCTGGCATCCCGACATGCGAGTTCAAGTTGAATCTCCGGGCAAAGTCCATCCCGTGACCTGGCTAACAAGCTCTTCTCACACCAGCCGCTCTCCTCGGCTAACACCTGAAACTTCACGGCATACTCCGCCACGGGGTTGTTTCCTTGTCGTAGCCTCAGTAGTTGCTGTTCTCCAGACTTGCCATGATCTGGATGGTCGAAGATCACGGCAAGATCACTGTCGTAGCTGGAAGTGGCACCCTCGCCTGCGCTCCAAACTGCTGTGGCCCAGTCCATGGCTGTGCCTGTGAGCTGTTGTGTGACGAAGCTGATTTTCTGTAGCTCCGTCATGTTTGGATTCTCGACGAGATAAAGCTCACAGGCCAGGAGGAAACGCTTGTACCCCTCGGGATTACCTGAGTATCTCTCCAGACGGGTGGGGCGTGGTGGTGAAGGTGCGGAGCACCGGCACGGAGAGGTTGGAGGAGACCATGCTGTCACGAGCTGACTCACGGTGCACGCCAGCTCTTTGGCAGCTCGTGCCATACTTTCGATCTCCCGTTGATGATTACAACAGTGAACGGACAGTAAGCTACGGGTTCAGCTGGTATAAATAGGGAAAACCAGGGGGGAGACACAGGTAAAACTAATTTAGTGCTACCGTGAAACATATACATACGTAGACACACTATGGGGAGACAAAGCGACGGTTCAGTAATCCGGAGAACCAGATCTTATTCCCCAGGACCATGGTGGTTCAGGTGTGACAAATAGACATTCCAGATTTTGGTATAATGCTTACAACAATGGTCAAATCACTTTATATAATAAATTAAAAAACGTAAAGGAAAACATATAAATCATAGTTGTCAGTTTGGCCATGATGGGGAAACTGGGGCAACAGTGGCAAGGAAAATCTCCCTGAAATGAAATTAGAATTAGAAAACTGGAGAAGACCTAGACTCAACATTAAAGTAGTTTGCAACAGCAGTTACAAGCCATCACAGAAAAAAAAAAAAACTGCCTGCATCAGCCAAGACCATCTTCATGCTCATCAAGTGGAACCCTCCTCAGTTACCACACATCCCAAGCAGCCCATATTGGGCCTTCCTCAGCAGCAGCCAGAGGCCTCCAAGCGACACAAACTTCAACCAGAAGTGGGACACCAGGATGTGTCAGTCAAGATCATTGGTTACTCAGGAGTGCCATTTGTAGCTCAACGAAGTGA
Organism: Clarias laeviceps; assembly: GCA_030014305.1. Taxonomy (NCBI): domain Eukaryota; kingdom Metazoa; phylum Chordata; class Actinopteri; order Siluriformes; family Clariidae; genus Clarias; species Clarias laeviceps. The sequence goes on along the minus strand of JAQMYJ010000001.1, from coordinate 17,631,499 downwards.
GAAAGAGAGAGAGAGAGAGAGAGAGAGAGAGATTCAATAGTAGTGTTTTAAAACCAATGCAAAATTTCACTGAGAACCAGTGCATTATGGATAAGACAGGGGTGATAATATCTTCTGGTTCTGACTCTGGATGTTGTATTCTGGAAAAACTGGAGCTTGTTTATGCACCTAGTGGAACATCTAGACAGCAAGATGTTACAGTAATCCAACCTAGATGTAAGAAAAGCATGAACAAATTTATCTGTATGATATAGTGACATTATGATTCTTATCTTGTCAATATTTCCTAGATACCTAATTGAGCTTTAAATAAAAGACTGGAATCAATAATCACATTAAGGTATTTTATTGCCGCACATGATAAAACAGAAAGGCCAACCAGAGTTACTCCGTGATCACAAACCTTACTTATAGCTGCATGTGGTCATAGTACCAGTACTTCTGTCTTTCAGAACTAAATAGAAGGACATTACTATAATAAGCATCCAGTGTCTAATGTAAAAACAGTGTCTAATGTCTTTCTGACATAGGATGTTATTTTAAATGAATTCATCCAGCTTTTCTGGCTCTCATATAATCATGCATTGTTTTATTATTCTGCAATTTACTAGATATTTTCTCTCACCATAAAAGACAGGATTTTATTATTCATTGAACTAAAGGAGAATTACTATTAGGATTGCTTTCACTGCTTCAATTACATTAAACAGAAGAGTAAAGGATGTGTGTTATGTTATTTAGAAAGCTTTATCTGATAAGTATTTAATATGAATACCTGTCACCACTAACAGTGTTATATTAGCATATGATGACTTGGTTTTTAGAACCTGGTAAGTAATAGACATTAGGAAAAGGGTGGAAAGGGTGTTTTGAGGAGAATTATGGAGCATTTACACACAATGCATATTTCATAGCATACGTAACAGGTTCTATTATATCTGAAACAAAATATAACATTCATGCATAAACTGTCTTTAGTACAAATTGCTCTAGGAAGTGAGTAATACGAGTTGACAGGCATAAAAAAAGTAGCAATTTCACAGAGAAATCCTATTCCATTAAATATTTGATTATAATGTATCATAGAATACTCTAACATGGCTCTAACTTAGTACATTGCTTTTTAATAAAAATCAGAGATTTATCTCTTCAAATTAACTTAACATTAGTAAAAATAAAGATTAAAAAAAATCTGGTTCATGTATAATTGTACATTTGGGCTACTGTGTACAAACTTCAGAAATATACCTTTGAATTACATCATAATACAGCTTCATTGAAAAATATTGTAATGCAGATGTACCTATATAATTTGGATTCACTTTCTCCTTTACTTTAATGCAGGTTAAGTGTCTTGTTATATGCTATTCAGTGCATATGTACTCAGTCACATCTTACAGATTCTCTGCTACTGCAGATTTAATTATAAATTTCTCTCTCTATCTGTTAAAGGTCACCCAGGAGGCTACAACACTCATCGTAATGACTTCTCTAAGTAAGTGAGTGATCATTTTACTTTAATTATTGTTGATTACTATCATTAGGTCCTTGCCTTCTGTCTTATGCACACTGTTAGTGGCTTGGATTAATAACTGTCATGGTGACTACTTCTTAACGCTAATTGGTTGCCATATTTAAATGGCACTAAAGGATGGGGGAAAAGCCTAATCACGCAAAAAGTCCTAATTTCAAAAGTATACTTTATTGGACATAAGGCCTATGACAGCACCAAGACCATAATTTCATTGAGAATAAGTCTTCAATGCCCCAATCAAATGATCCAGCTTTAGGGAATATTTCTGCCATAAAAAAATCTTGCATTCAGCTAATTTTTGAATGCATACTGGTATGCTATCTTAAGCATGGTATATAAATGAACTAAGTACTTGCAGTAACTACACTGAACACTGCACAATTGAAGAAATTATTGAATGAGGTATGATGGAGCTGGGAAAATCACACGTGGTAAATTTTTTAGTGCTGTAGGTAAACAATATAAGTGTGACTGTTATAACCAGCATAAAATCTATCCTAGGTGTATTGTAAGGAGGGTGGGGTTGTGTTAAGAGATAAGCCCAAGGATAGTGTTTGCTGGAAAAAGGAAAATCTTTACTTTTGAAATATTTTTTAAGCTGTCACAATGCATACATATGTGAAACTCCAGCCAACACATTTCTGTAACTGAGGTAAACTTGTTTCCATTTTGATCTTGGCTCAGTGGCTTATTCTAGCAGTATTTCTCTTCTGTCTCACTAATTCTGTTTTTTGCTTGGTTCTGCATGGATGAAAGCTTGTGACTTACCGTTTGCATGTCTGTGGATATGATAGTGTTTTGCATAGTTTTTCAGGTCCCTGCTTATTATTTAGTTATTCATCTTAAATAATATACTTAAGGAACTACAGCAAAGATAGGAAGAAACATATGAAGTTACATTAGTAAAAATTAATTAAGTCACTTACAAGAGGGAAAAATGTAATTGTTTTTTTTTTGATTGCTCAATTGTTTTGATTACCTAATTCTCTCATTGCTTTCATTTGTCTGTTTGCTGGTCGCCTGTCCTTTTGCCTGCATCTCAGTTTCCTTTGCACTTTTAACATGTTGGCTTTGATTATTCCAATAAAACCCTGCATTGCTACAGTATTTATCTCTATTTTAGTCTGGAACCAAAATGTATCCTGTGAAATAATGATTCTACTCTGGATAAGTCATCAACTGTATTACGATCAGTAAGGGCAAGGTGAGTTTATTTATATGGCACATCTAATACTCAAGGTAATGCAAAGAGTTTTCCATATAAAATTAAGAAATACAATTAAGTAATTAAGTAAGATTTGTGAAATAATTGAAAATGTAAAAAATTTTTTTTTTAATTCATGAAAGATGACAAAATATAAAGTAAATTAAATGTCATGCAGATGTCATACAGAAATTCCACACAGAGAGTAAACCAAAGACACAGGAATGAACATTGTGCCTTGAGGGTCTTTTGAAGAGTTTAAAATGCTTCGCTTCCTCATCATTGGGTGCATCACTTTTTTTTATTTCCCACCAGTAAACTCTATCTACTCTATCTAAACTCTTGTCTATCTAAACAACTTTTCTCCAAGACATGTAAAGCCAACCCAATATATCTTTTTCAAATTGCCATGCACCAGACAGCATAACACTCAGAGAGACTATGTTGAATTGTAATCTGATATTCAATTCAATTTTCAATTCAATTTTATTTATATAGCGCTTTTGACAATAGTCATTGTCTCAAAGCAGCTTCACAAAAATGAAAGAAATTTTAAAAAAGAAAATTTTTGGAAGTGGGTATGTGTGAG
>JAQMYJ010000001.1:17244569-17269087 GCA_030014305.1 Clarias laeviceps | reverse complement strand
ACTGAAGGCATCAAAACTATGAATGAACACATGTGGAGTTATGTACTTAACAAAAAAAGGTCTCCACAGTCACCGGATTTCTTTTTTTTTTTATTTCTAAATTTTTAAAATTTCATTTTAATTTTTTAACCAGGTTGCTAGCTCAACATCCTCCTCCTTTCTCATCTAGGGGCTGTTAATGGTGGAGTGAACTCTTGACAATCCAATCCATAACCTCAAATGCCTGAGCTACCATTGACCTTAATATAAATAAATTTATTAAATAAATAAATAAATAAATAAATATAGGCACTTCTGTTGGTTATCAGTCCATTAGTGTAGGTTATTAGAACCACAAGAATGTCTTACTTGCAATATACCTTATATAGAAATTAAGGTGCTGGAATTATTGTAAAGCATTACAATCCATTATCCCAAAAAGGTAAGTTTTAAGTATGACAGAGGGCAGGCACACCAGGAACAACCTTGGCTATGCCCCATTCTAAGGGTGTTTATTACTCTGGCCAACAGGCAAATCAAAGTACAGGGTCATATGATCATCATTCTAAAGCTAGAATGTAGCTTTGAAGTCAAAATGTCTGTTATTCTTGTCAGGTTGATATTTAAAAATGAGTAAGGTGCAATAATAAAAGAGGTCTTCAATCCCATTTTCACCTTCCAATGTCTGTCTGACCCAGACAAAGTTAAGGCGTGTGCTACATTGCTTATTCATTACCACCTTTTATTATTTCCTTCTAATAGTAAAAAAAAAAAAAAAAAACTTTCACATGGGACTTGACCTATGAAATGTGCTTGGGTAGGTTTAAAAAAATGGTTGAATACTTGGTTTTAAATCAGATTTCTAACCGCATAGCCTTTTGTAATCTTGCAGATTTGTATTAAAAGCCAAAGTGAGTGGCAGGGCTGGAATAATGTTAGCAGTCGCACAAAAGTAGCATTTCAATTTCACTCCATATATTAAAGGTTAACAGTATGAGTCTAATTGGTTGCTGCCTGGATAGGACATGAGGACACTAGACCTCAGGAGAGCCATATCGAATTGACTGCCCTTTCTGTAATAAAATGGGAGGGGAAAAAAGTCTAAAGTAAAAGATTGCTGTACAGAGCCTGTGATTGAATTTCCTTATCAAGTCCCCCATCTCCACTTTGAGATTATCCTTTTGTTTAGCAGGAGCAGTGAATGCCCTGGCTCATTTTTAAACTTTATTACATGCCAAGGAGGCTGATGGCAACCAGGAATAAAGCTAAGCTTGTTTACTGTACATCACTGCCACATTCTCTTCCATTTTATTCTGAATGCTTCCATTACTTGCTTTCACACACACTTCCCATCTAGTATCCATTATATTGTTACAAGATAACTCATTCCATTTTAAGCAGCATCAGAATGATACTCCATTTAGCATCATAAATTGCATCAAACAGTTTTCATTGCTCAGAATGACCATAGCTGGAATTATTTCAATCAGTTTGTCACTTAGTATCCTATTGACTGCCTTCACAAGTCCCTAACATTGCATTGCAGATCTGGCTCTGATAATTAGGCCTAGCTAGATGAATCGATAGTGTCTGCAGGAAAAACACTGGACAACAGACCACACCCTGGGGTAAGAGTGCTGTAGAATAGGGAGGCAAAGAGGCAAAGAGGAAAAAAAACAGCAGGAAAGAGACCATGTGAAGAACTGAGTGATTTGTTCAGATCCAGTAGCAGACACTAAGGACAGGGAGTGCACTTAGGAAAGGGACAGCATACAGAGACACTGCAGAGAAGCACATGCAGCTCACATCTTTCACTTGCTCATACAGCTCAAATCCTCCCTCTCACCCATACACAGAGGACTGCCTCCATCGTGCTTCCAGCTCACCAGATATGTGTTTGCTGATAATGTTCTCCTGTGGTGCAATAAGCCTTGTGTTCCCTGCGTTTGGTGTAATTAGGAAGCAATTTCATGTAATGAGAAATGCAGATTATGGTTTGAGCTGAAGGACGTGTCCTCTGAGATTCCAAGTATAAATGGCAAAACTGAAAACAAATTTTGCTATAGTCTTAATTTTCCAATATTAAACTATGTAATGTGTATGAAATCTTGCTTTTTTCATTTTTAAATAAGCTTTACATATACAGGGCTGCAATGAGTGAATATAGATAGATGAACATAAAAACAGCATAAAATAAATCATCTTACTGACTTTATTAAATTTCCATTTGAAGATTGATCAGTATAATTGTCTCAATCTAGATAAACACCTACAACACGACTGACCTAGGAAGCATTTTTACAGAAAGGCACATTAACCTGAACATTTGTGTTATTACAAATCTTCTCTAATCAAGCAGGTAAGCTAACATGGATTCTGAGCCCATGGTTACCTTTTATGCCCAATAAGAGACCGAGAAATAAAACTTTGTGTTTTTCAGCCATAGATGACAGAACAAATATTACATTAAAAAAAAATTATAGCTGATAGTCAATCATAAAATGTTACACCACAGTGCTGTTTAAGCCTTGCATTTGATTGGTCAGAAGGTGTAGTTTTAATTAATTAATTAATTAATTGTCTACAAGGGATGGTCATAATATTGTTATTATAAAAAAACTATGTAATGAAAACAAACATTGGTCATTAGTCCTTCTCTATATATATCCTCCATCGTTATCAAGTGCCTGCCACAAAGTGGTTTCTTCAAGTGATGGAAGTGGTAGAAGTCACTGGATCTGAGGTCAGGGAGTAATGGGGATAATCGAGTATTTCGTGCCCCAAGTCGCTTGCACCGTTTCACCATTTTGTGAGCAAAATGGGCTAGCGTGTTGTCACAAAAAAGGCGCACTAATTTTTTTTCAATTGGGTGTGTCATTTTGGTTTGACCCTCTAGCGTCATCGTGCAGAACAATACTGCAAGTCTTTTTAAACAAGAAAAAATTTTCAGGAACTTACTTATTTCTGGAGACATCATTTGGGCAAATATTTTCTGTGTTTTCATACAACAATATGAATTTTATGAACGGTCCTCGTATAACAGCACAGATCTAAGTATAGTGCAATAGGGGTGTAATTTGAAGCACAGGCTTATATTAATGTGCTCACTCCAATACTTTCATTTCTCTTGTAACTCCTTATTCATTGGATTTATTATACAGATTAAAAAGCATGCTGGTATTAAGCAAAGAAGAAATCTCAGTTGTCAGTGCTTGGTAATGGTTAGTAGGCTGTCCTGTCACATGAATGTTTTAAACACAGAAGGCATTCTTGTTGCACTTTTTTTTGTCATATGTTGATGTTTGTGAGCACAATAAATATACTAGGAACAGGAACAGAACTTGTTTCATACACATTCCACACCATTAAACATGATATTTATTTATTCATTCATTCATTCATTCATTCATTTTCTATACCTCTAATCTTGTACAGGGTCACAAAGGGCCTGGACCCTATCCCTGGAGACTTTGGGCACAAGGTGTGGAACACCCTGAACAGGGTGCCAATCCATCGCAGGGCACACACACACACACACACACACACTACAGGCAATTTGAGAATGCCAGTATGCCTAATCTGCATGTCTTTGGACTGTGGGAGGAAACCAATCACGGGGAGAACATGCAACCATCACACACACACACACACACACACACACCCGAGGCGGGAATCGAACACTCAACCCTGGAGGTGCAAGGCCACAGTGTTGCAAGATAAGATATAATTTATGTAAATAAATGTAAAGATAAACTATTATAATTACTAAATCATTCTTTAATAAATTAACAAATGTAAGTTCTGCCAAATTGCTATAGGGTAAGAGGAATAGAACACTTCATGACATGCTGATATGAAGAAAAAAATAAATAAATCTTTGAAGTGGCAACCACATCACACTATTAACTTATATCAGCATACTCTTTAGTATTTTATTCCTCCATAGTTTCATAAAACAGTAGATATTTTTCCTAATGAATTATTTAAATATTTGCATGATCCAAAGTGTGCGCCACAGAATAAACATTTTATGCAGAGAGAAGAAGGATCAAATCATGTTTCTCAAGTTGCATATTAATGAACATGACCTATTCTCAAGGGCACCATTGTGATTAATTAAAACTTATAAAACATTGGTTAAACTATCAAAATGCATAGATCACTTTATTTTATCCTGGTGCAAGCATGAGTTTTATAACCTTTCTAGAAGTTTGGAAAGTTTCTCAGCTCTAGTTTGTGTTTTATAAAATTAGTTCCTTCAGCTCAGTTATAATAATCCAGTCTGGATGCAGATGGGCCGTTCTATTTATGAAATCTTTGCAAATGGTAATGTTTCTGAGTCCCATAGCATGTCAGATATATCATTATCTTCGCATAATTCTACATTTCGCTGTTAAGGATAGCTAGTCTTATAATTATCACTGGTAACAATAGACAATGGATATGTCTCTAATGTGCTGATTTTTTCTTTCTTTTTTTATGGAAATTCATGCCTAATAAGATGTGGTTGTTAGAGCACAGTACTATTTTTATTTGAGGCATTTTATATTGTAGGTTATTTAGAGAGTTTAATGACAATATTGATTTACATATCTAAAGATTAGAAAATAAAACCATTAGGAAATTATACCACCCCACATGACTGAAGACCAAATTCCAAGATGGACTTACATTGAATGGTTTAATCACCTTAGAGGTCTGACAGGATGATGGCGAAGAATAATTATAGAATCTGTTTAGAAGAACAGCGTATAATGAAAACTATTTTCTGACTACAGTTGAAAATTAATCTTTATGTTCTTACAGGAAATGGTTTTAATAGAATTAAGTGTACATCCTGATCCATCCATCTTCTCTGGTACTGGTCACTGCCCTTTTATTGTCCTACAAATGACAGTTTTGCACTGTTTCCCATAGTGATGAGGACAATCTCTGGCTTTTTGCCTTGTTCAATGGCTTGATACCCCTCTATATAAAACCCTAACAGATGGTCTTAAAGCCAGCTTTCCACTGACACATAAAGACCAATTTCTGCAGTGCTGGGGAAGTTTGATTTTTAATGAGCAGCACAAAATAATGCCACCCGTGTAATTTGGTGCAAACGTCCCACAGTTCCTTGGCGGAAACGGTGAAATCGGAGCAGAACAAACTTCATTACTGGCTGGTGCACCATGGTAAAGAAACAAATGAGGTGTCTGCTCCCAAAATGTCAAGATAACCAATTATGAAATGTGAATCGTTTTTACACCATGAATCGCTTTTATGACAAAAAAGGGGGTGGTATGGAGGAAGTTTCTTTTGTTGTAAAGAATATTGGAAATATATATTGCAAAGAAAATATTGGAAAGAATATTGCACAATTCGAAATGCTATGGCTAAAGCTTGTGTGTGAATTCACTGATCTGTATTTACACATATACCATGAATTTTAGAACAAAGATAAGGTGTTTTGGCATTTGGCTGAAGCACACCACCACAATGAATTTGAAATGAAATACTCAATAGTTGAGAAAAAGCAAGACTTTCAGGTTTAATTCAAGGGGTCTTACAAGTGTGTAGCATTAACCATTCAGAAATTACAACCAGGTCGTCAATCGTTCTTCTTCAGTCATCCACTTTAGATAACTTCCAAGGTCTTCCAGGCATTTTATTCCTTCTACTTATATCCTTTTATTTAGGAATGTTTCTAACTTTTGTATTGGCCACTCCAAGTGTTTTTTGTTTATGTCTGTGATTGGTTTATTTTGTTTGTTCAGCCTAATGTTGACGGCGCGGTGGCTGACAGGTACCCACTGTCATCTTGCACGTGCAGGGTTTGGATTCGACTCCCGCCTCCGGTGTGTGAGTGTGTGTTTGCACCCTGTCCATGGTGTGCCCCGCCTCGTGCCCTATGTTTCCTGGGGGTAGGCTTCATGCCCCCGTGACCCTGCATACAGGATAAAACGGTATAGATGATGAAACGAAATCTAATATTCAGAAACACCTCTTGGCCTTTACCTGCTTGATAAGTCATGGAGTAACAAGGGGAACAGGCCACACCTGGACATGCAACTGCTTGTCAGCCATTTCTTATATTATTCATGAGCTCTCCAAAAATAGGGGTGTATGTGTATTACAATGGCGGTAATAACTAAAAGGTTAACGACTCACTGATGTCAAACCCCTATTTACAGGTGCATCTCAATAGATTAAAATATCATTTAAAAGTTTTTTTTTTCAGTAATTCACTTAAAAAAGTGAAACTGATATATTATACACTGACTTATATATTACAAGGGTTTATTTATTTTCATTTTGATGATTGTGGCTTACAGCTAATGAAAACCAAAAATTCAGTATATCAGAAAATTAGAGTACAGTTAAACCTTGGATTCCAAGCATAATTCATTCCGGAAGCGTGCTTGTATATATAAAAGCACTCATATATCAAAGCAAATTTCCCCATAAGAAATAATGGAAACTCAGTTCATTTGTGCTACAATCCAAAAATATTCATGTAAAAATAATTATTAGAAAATATAAAAATAAAACAAATTAACCTGCACTTTACCTTTAAAAAGAATGGCTGAAATAAGAAGAGAAAGGAGAGGAGGGCAGGGGGGTTACTGTGTAGGGTGACTTACTGTGTTGACTGTACGAGTGAGACTGAGACTAAGCAGGGTAGATGATTACCCACAATCCCCAAGCGCGAGGGAGAGAAAAAATACTGGCTCAGTTGTGATCATGTGACGCTTGGCAGACAAATCATGTGTGTACTAGTCGTCTGTCAAGACCTCGCTCATTTATTAAGTTAAAATGTATTAAAAAAAATTATTCATCTAGCAAAATGCTCTCAGACCAGGTTACTTGGAATCCAAGGTTCCACTGTATTGTGAAAAAGTTCAATACCTTAGACTCATGGTGTCAGTTAATTAACTTAAAAAACCTGTGAAAAGAGGATTGTGAAATAAAGCCCTTTGAAGAATTTTGGGGAGATTCAGAAAGAGTGGACTGCAGCTGGAGTCAATGCTTCAAGAGCCACCATGCACAGATGTATCCAGGAAATGGGTTACAGTTGTTTGAGGTATAGTGTAAAGTTTTCATATTAACTGAGAGCAATTCATGCTTCTCTCTGCTGACCAGTTTTATGGAGATTTAATTTTCCAGCAGGTCTTGCCACCTGCTCACACTGCTAAAAGTGCTAATACCTGGTTTAAGGACCGTGGTATCCCTGTGCTTTATTGGCCAGCAAACTCACAGCATCTACAGTATGAGGGTATTCTAAAAATGAACAGAGACACCAGCCCGAACAACACAGAAGAGCTGAAGACCGCTGTCAGAGCAACGTGGGCTTCCATAACACTTAAGCAGGCCACAGACTGATCGCCTCCATGCCACGTCACATTGCTGCAGTAATTTATGCAAAGGGAGTCCCGACAAAGTATTGAGTCCTGTACATGTTCATACTTTTCAGTAGTCCAACATTTCTGTCAAAAATCTTTTTTTTATTTAAATTTTTTTTACTTAAAGTCTTAAGTACTGTTGTAACTTTTTGAGATACTGAATTTTGGGTTTTCATTAGCTGTAAGCCATAGTCATCAAATAAAAAAAATAAACACTTGAAATATATCTGTGTGTAATGTATTTATATATGAGTTTCATTATTGAATTACTAAAATAGTACTTTTTGGTGATATTCTAATTTATTGAGATGCACCTATATATACAGTAGCCAAGTCCATAATGGTTAATTTCATCATTGTGACCTGTGAATTCATGAGCCTCTGCCTTAGAAAACAGAAACAGTTGGTTGAGACTAGAGACTATAGTTTAATTGAATGCATGAATAAACGAATGAATGAATGAATGAATGAATGAATGAATGAGAGAGCTGCTTTTAGGTTGTGGCCACACTAGACATTTATTTCAGTGTTTTCCAACTTGTTTTCCAAAGAAGCCAACTTATCCACACCCATACTGTATGCTAGTGGTTTGGGGAAAATTCCTTTTTTTTTTGTCTGCCAAGATTTTCTTGTCAGCAATGTTGATACCACTGTATCATACACCATTTCAACTGACAGCAAGTAATACAATTATTTTGTGCATTTTTTTGCATGTGAATGTGTTATAGTGGTATTGTACAAGATTAGCTCATCCGACTGTGTGTGTGTGCGTGCGTGTGTGTGTGTGTGTGTGTGTCCTCAGTTTTAAGAGGGTGCATTTTGACAGGGTTGGTCTTTACTGGGCGCAGTTGCGTGCAAAGAGAGGGGCAATGTTTGAAGTCTCCCACCTGTGGTATGAGAGAGAAGGGAAGAGACAGGGAGTAGAAACACCTTCAGGCCATTCCTGACTCCTCTTCACATCCCTCCAACTTCCTGCTCAGTTTCTGACAGCAGCTTCAGACTGTGAGAGGGAAAAATCTCCCCCCTTTTATGCTTCTGGCCTGTATACCATTCTCTCTCTCTCTCTCTCTCTCTTACACACACACACACACACACTACAGCTGCACTATCACTTTTTAAAAAAGTGATAAAAACTTTTTTGATACTTTTCATTCTTACTTGTTATCCTTCACTCTTGCTTGCTGCTCCTTTTTTTCTAACACTTACATGATGAGTATAAATATAATTATATTCATGTTCAGGCACATTTATATTTTTAAAGTAGTGATTAATATGTGAAAAAAAATATTTTCATTCTATTCAAATTCAAATTAAGCTAGGAGTCAGAAAATTGCATGCTGGTCTTACTGGCCTCAATATGGAACAGCTACAAGAGCATATAATTTCCTCTCACACACTTTCTCTCACACACTCCCTCTTTCCCACTCCATCTGTGTGGTGCATATGATGCACGATCTGGCTTTATGGGGGAGCTGCTAAGTACACAATTATAACTTGCATATATTCTCACTGCATTAACACAGCAGTGACTATTTTAACATGGTTTAACCATAAGATGAAAGAAAATGAAAGCCTGGATCTCGAAGGTGAACAAAAGAGCTATATGAGCGCTCCCATTTTCCAGTTTTGTGTGCGAAAACTCCTACTATACATGATGACGTCTTCCCTGGGATTGAGGTAAGAATAAACCATTTGTGTGTGCCAGGATACTCAAATGTCAAGATTTTTTAAAGCCTCTCGTGACTGTAAGTCAACATGATACCACATGTATATTTCAAAAGGTTTTATGTACATGTTTGTGTGCTATACACAGGTTTCTTCACCTTTTGTTCAAGGGGTGAGTGAAGGCTAAGGGAAATAGTAAGAGAACAGCGAGGGATATAAATAGCCGTGGCGATGTGGGGGATCTAGAGACACAGACCAGAAATCTGGACAGCCTTTCAGTGGCATGTTGATTCATGGAAAAGATGCAAAATCCAAGGCATCCCTACCTTTCCATTTCTACTGAAGTGTTATAAAATTATTAGTAACACTTAAAATGATTACATCTGCACCTAGTATATTGTTCTGCATCACCATATTTATGCATATTCATAAATATTAATGTAGAAAACAGATTAGACCATCCATTAGTTAAGCGTGTAGCACTCTATAAGCCAATTGGAAAAATCCATGAATAATGCATAATGCATAATACAATATACATTACTTATATATGTGTATTGCACTCATGCATATGTGAGCAATGCTGTCAGCAAAAGTGCTGAATAAACAGATCACTACATAGTCACTACATAATCTATCTCTTATTGACCACTGTGCATCATTGTAATCCTTTAAAACAAATGCATGTGTTTTATACTCGAGACTTTACACACGTGACCATGGAGATTTCCCTCAGTCCTACTTGATGTTTTTCTCTGTGAGCAGGACACTGATACATTACCAGCAGCACTCTTTGCTAGCTTTAGTGGGCACCTCAATGCTGTCTCACAATGTAAAGGAGAGAAGAGGTGAATAGATGTAAAAGAGATGTTTACAATAGGAAATCATGAAAAAATATATTCATGTGAGAAATATTTTCTACTGACCAGGCTTATTATAACAGCATTGTACACTCTATATAATTCAGGGGGGACATGAAGCTGAAATGACTAAGATGGCCAATGTTAGTAGCAGACATTGGTCTGATTTATTTACTATAATATTATGATTGTACACCTAGATTTGTGAGAATAAAGCTAACAAAAGCCAATGAATTTCATTAAGTTTCCAACCCAGTATAGAAACATTTTACTCACAAAGAAAGATATTTGTTTACTAATTGCCTTCTAGCAAGATTCAAGAAATGGCTGTTAGCTTGCATTTATAAAGCTGCACTAGCTGAATACTAGCAGCTATATTTGTATAAACTGAGCAATAATCTTTAAAAAACACTAATGCTCACTTACCATATGGTTGACACCAAAGTCTGCATCACATGGAAAATAAAAGAGAGTGGAGAATATTATTTTTTTTCATTTATTTCTCTTTAGTGTCTGCCTGGTCAGTTGAGAAGACATTGGATCTATTTAGCTTCTGTCTGTCTATGAGCCTGGACTTATAACTGAAAATATAAGTTAATAACTAAATAGTATATTGGTATATACGTGGTATATTTGCTAATAGCCACCCCCAAACAAGTAGAAATACATAATTTATGTATTACAATTTATTAGGCAAAATTTAAGCAAGTTTTGTCTGACTATTAAAACAAAACGACCTAGTCTTTGTTACAGTGACTACTCGGCTGATATGGATTATATACTCTGGGAACGTTTTGCAAAAAAAAGAAAATCAATGGAGCTGCTGCCACTATGGAGGTTGAGTGATGCCAGCACGTTGAGCAGATATGGAAATGATGATTTCCCTGTAGGAATGTGTTGAGTCTGCAATGCGGGAACATAATTGATCGACTGCGACACCCACAGTCCCAAACAACTTATTCACATTGCTTCACTCCAAAATAGCTCAAGGATTTGGGATCATTGGATGCTCCCACTCCGGAGCGACTTCCATCACATTTATCATTAACAGCAATGTTCCTTGTTGCTGCTTTGACACCTTTGGCTGGAACCCCAGCAGTGAGATGCTTCTAAGCGAAGTTATTCTGGTGAAACAGTACTTTCTCAGCATCACTTTCTCTCACTTTATCTCTTCGAGTCTCTGAGTCACAATTCCGTCTGAGCTGTGCTAAAAAATCAAGCAGTTTCAATTTTTTACTTTCCTTTTCCTGGATGGAGAAAAAGTTCTTCAACTTTATAGTATACTTTTATTCAATTTGTGCTTTATTCATCAATAGCCAAGACAATTTTGTGTCTTTTATGCAGTTTATTGAGAAATTTTGTTTGAAAATAATAAAAAGTCATTTCTGCAATCAGCTTGTTTATCATTGATTTTTTAAAAACATTGTAGGAAATATATACACATTGCTGTTGCTTGTACATATATAAATTAAATTTTAAGACTTATGCATGGTATTTTAAGAAAACACATTGTGGTTACATGCAACATGCCATCACAGTCAATATTTTAATAGCTTTGCTTCATTATTGTACTATGTACAATATAAGTGCGTAGCTTTTAAAATTCATATAAAGTCCATCAGCCGCTTATGTATGAACTATTTCTCAAGGTGCACAAGTTGCCTATTAAAAATATAATGTGTCGACGCAAGGTAACCTTGCCAGTAGTAAATTTCCTGATCAATAGCGTGAGCTACTATATGTAGTGATGCTATATACTGTAACATGCTATGATCAAATGACCTTGATGTGTTTATAAAGCACTCTGGCCAATGTCTTTTATGCTTGAAGTAGTTCTCAAGAAAGTGGCATTTACACTTTATGTAGTAAAGTAGGTCAAGGCTTTTATGCACTACAACACTTGAACTACTTGTAGCTTTTAAACCATGCATTCTCTGAAAAGGGGGTATTTTCCTGTAGCATTTCTTGTCGTTGGTAACTTTCCATTTTGTGTGTATCTTCTATTTGTCTTCTCTTTGCACGGAGTGAACTTTAAAGATTTTCAAGCTAAAAGGTAATTGCTGTCATTATTTTAAGTATCTTTAAAGGTAATATAACAAAATTCCCTGCTAAAAGATACATATTAAAATGACAAAGGTCAAGTTACCACCCTAGTGACAAAAGGCATGCTTTATGTTTTTTTAAGCATACACATGCAAATGGCTTCTACACTGTAGTGCACAATGCATTAACTGGAAGTCATAATCTAAAAAGCTCCCGTGAGTAGTATCCAAAAATAAAAGTCACGTTTAAAAAAAAATGTCCCCCATCCCCCCTCCTTTTTTGCCTTGATCATGTCAAGAGTGATATCCCCGAGAGCATTTTTTCCCTGAAAACACTAATTTCAAATGTCATTAATTTCCTAAT
Source organism: Clarias laeviceps (assembly GCA_030014305.1). Lineage (NCBI taxonomy): Eukaryota > Metazoa > Chordata > Actinopteri > Siluriformes > Clariidae > Clarias > Clarias laeviceps. Next base: position 17,256,795 of record JAQMYJ010000001.1, on the reverse strand, counting down.
TAGTGCCTTTACCTTTTTGAAGCGGACAACAGGGAATTAAAGTGGCCTCTGACAGTGTGTCATGAGCCGAAAATTCGCTCAAAAAAAAAAAAGACTGGGAAAAGGCCTGATATAACGTTTTTAATATTTCACGTAATTATCCGACAGAGGGCGCTGCTCCCCTATCAGGAGGAGGATAAATCCCGCATACTGCAGCACTGCACAGTTTCATTATGGATGAGTGTGGTGTAATTAGTACAGTGTTTAGTGCAGTAATGTGCGGCTTTGGACGTGGTATAAATTAAAGCATATGATCTATGGTAGGATGCGGTCTACTATTATCATCCCGCGCGTTTATAAAATAAATTAAGAAAAAGTCTTCGTGATGTCGGGATATTCTATCTTCAGAGTACGGAGCAACATATTCACTCGCACGCACGCTGAATTTTAAGGAGCATATTTTTTAATAGTCTGAAAAAGACAGCACACACTGAAAGTGGACTTATTTATAACAGTAATATTAAGCATTATTACGTTGATGTAGTCTGGATGCTAGAGTTTTTTTTTTTTTTTTTGCATTTGTGCAATGATAAATGGGTGCTGGATTTTAACTGGCAATCTCTCTCTCTCTCTTGCACACGCACGCACACACATTACGCACTCCCTTGCACTCCTTTTGCTCCTGTCAGTACCGAGAAGCGCTGTCCGTGGTGCCCATCCCGGTCTTCGACTAGTGCAAAGGGGGGGGGGATGAAGAATGAGAAATAATGAACGCGCACATAAATAAATAGAGCGCATTTTCATTGCAATGAACAGAAAAGCAGCTCGCGAATGCAGTGCACGGAGCTGGAGCTTAACAGTGGTGCACTAATCTATTAATGAATAAAAAAGGAGCTGGTTAGCGTAACGGAATCCGCCACAGATAGATAAGATGCACGAAATAAATGGCTTGATCGAAAAGTTCACGAGTGTGTGTCTGTGTGTGAACACCTGACGCGGAACGCACAGGCATTTTACTGAATGCGCGAGTATTTTGCTGAGTCGGGATAACGCGGTGCGCAACATGCACGCACTGAGAACAGGCTGCACGACGTAGGCTCGCGTAAAAGCATTACAATTAAGATTAAGATATCCGAAATAATGTATAAAACACATCTACATTTTAGACATTGATGGTTTATGTGTATTAAATCTCTTAAGATTTTCTCCCCCCAAAACCTGATTATCAGTAACAGAACTGGCACAGAGTCCAATATTTATATGTATGTTCTTTAATGATTCCAAAAAATGCGTGACTACATACCCTCATACCCAGCACACAAAGCCGTGCCTGCGCTAACACTTTCATTTAAACTAAGTGCTTGAGTTCAGCTGCTAGGAGAGAGACGCGAAGGGGTGGAGAGAGAGAGAGAGGGAGAGAGAGAGACGCTGCAATATCATGCGCGAGCGCCTCTCGGAGTGCCGCAGATACACTGGCTGCGCTCATACGCACTCAAACACACACGCGTGCGCGCACACACAAACACACGCACGCCGAAGCGCGCGTACGGACCGACAGGAAAAAAACGAGCGACAGAAGAACAGTCCGTGTGTCGGGATCTCCGCCACATACTTATATGCGAGCTCCTTCGGGATTTACAACTCGTCTTTCTTTCTCGCGTTTTCCCTCTGCTCCGTTTCAGCGTCGCTCGACACTGCGGAGTCTGCTTTTCAAACTCTACTGTGCCACTGACCGAAACGGAGGCTGAGCTCGTGCGCAAGCAAGCGGAGCTGTAAAGTTCAGCCGATTGTATTGGAAACATGACGGATTTAAGAAGAGGGATTTTAAAGCATTTTTTATCCCGAGTTAGAATGGATTGACATGTCCAAGGTATTTTTTTTTCTGTTGTTTAGTAAACCACAGGTGCGTTTTAATTCGATAGCGTGGACATTTCATAATGAGTCTTGAACGCGCTTAATTACAGGACTGTGCGGTGGTTCAGATTACTGGATGCATTCATGGTGAAAAAAAGAAAGACTGAAGAGAATAAATTGTTAGGGAAAAGGAGGAGAGAGAGAGCGGCGCTCCGCCGCAAATCCACTGTAGTTGAAGCGCGCGCTGAGAAAACCGGCGGCAGCACGAAACAGAAAGGCAGAACGCTTTATTTTTCAGCAAACTGTTGATGAAAACAAGTTTATATTATTTTCCACCTCCGAGAACGGTGATTAGAGACTGTGCGCGATGAGGAATACCGGCTCGACGGACTGCCTCTGCTACTGCTTTCTGCTGCTGCAGCTGCTGACTCAGCCCGCGGCCAAGCAAGTGCTGCGATACCGCCTGGCTGAGGAAGGTCCCGCCGATGTGCGCGTTGGGAACGTGGCTGCTGACCTCGGCATCGTCGCCGGATCCGGAGAAGTCACTTTCACTCTTGAATCTGGCTCTGAGTACTTCAAGATCGACAACATCACCGGCGACTTGAGCACCAACGAGCGGCGCATTGACCGCGAGAAACTGCAGCAGTGTCTGATGATATTCGACGAGAACGAGTGCTTCATAGACTTCGAGGTGTCCGTGATCGGGCCCGCGCAGAGCTGGGTAGACCTTTTCGAGGGCAAGGTCATCATTTTGGACATAAACGACAACACGCCTTCGTTCCCGTCACCTGTGCTCACTCTCTCTGTGGAGGAAAACAGGCCGATCGGCACGCTTTATCTCTTGCCCACCGCCACTGACAGGGATTTTGGCAGAAACGGGATAGAAAGGTACGAGTTGATTCAGGACAGCGGAGAAAGCTCCGTGCGCAGGATAGGCTCTGGAGGCTCTGCTAACGTCGACTCTCATATGGGCAAAAGAAGATTTGACGACAGCGCGAGTCGGAGTAGCGTCTTTGAACTTCAGGTCGCGGACACCACAGACGGAGAGAAGCAGCCGCAGCTGATTATTAAAGGCGCACTGGATAGAGAACAGCGCGACTCTTACGAGCTGACTCTGCGTGTCAGGGACGGCGGCGACCCCCCGCGCTCCTCTCAAGCCATCCTTAGAGTAATGATTACAGATGTGAATGACAACAGCCCGCGTTTTGAGAAGAGTGTATATGAAGCAGACCTACCTGAGAACAGCTCCCCTGGCGCCCCCATCCTCCAGCTTAAGGCAATAGATGCTGATGTGGGGGTTAATGGACAGATTGAATATGTTTTCGGGGCAGCCACTGAATCAGTTCGGCGACTGCTGCGGTTAGATGAGAGCACAGGGTGGCTTACTGTATTACATAGGATTGATCGTGAGGAAGTAAGTCAGCTACGGTTCATGGTCATGGCCCGTGATCGTGGTCAGCCTCCCAAGACAGACAAGGCAACAATGATTATCAATATCAAAGATGAAAATGACAACGTCCCAAATATTGACATAAGAAAAATTGGACGTATTTACCTGAGAGACGGTGTGGCAAATGTAGCAGAGGACGTAGTGGTAGACACACCTATCGCGCTAGTGCAAGTGTCTGATCGTGACAAGGGGCCGAATGGTATCGTGACATGCACAGTGGTTGGTGATGTGCCCTTCCAGCTGAAGCCTGCGAGTGAGATAGAGGGTGACATGAACAAAAAGAAATATTTCCTGCATACGTCAGCGCCTCTTGACTACGAAGCCGTGCAGGAGTACAACGTTGTCATAGTCGCTGTAGATTCGGGCAGCCCCAGTCTGTCTGCAAACAACTCATTAATTGTGAAAGTTGGAGACATAAACGACAATCCCCCTATATTTAGCAAAAGCACAATGGAGGTCTCATTTTCAGAGAACAATGCTCCTGGTGAACGTGTATTGACTGTAGTGGCCTTGGATGCAGACAGTGGTAAAAATGCAGAACTCTCATACTCATTGGACTCATCTGTCAATGGAATATTTTCCATTGATCCAGACAGTGGTGACATTCGTGTGAACACAATACTTGATAGAGAGCAAACAGAGCGGTATGAGTTCAAAGTAATTGCCAAAGACAAAGGTGTGCCTGTTTTACAGGGCTCAGCTACAGTGGTGGTACTGGTGGCAGACAAGAATGACAATGAACCAAAGTTTATGCAGGATGTTTTTACTTTCTATGTAAAGGAGAACTTGCAACCCAACAGCCCTGTAGGCATGGTAACAGTAATGGATGCAGACAAGGGGCATAATGCTGAGATGAGCCTCTACATTGAGGAAGAGGAAGAAATTTTCTCCATTGAGAACAACACAGGAACCATCTTTTCTATTGTGGCCTTTGACCGTGAACAGAAAACCACATACTCATTCCGTGTTAAGGCTGTTGATGGTGGGGACCCACCTCGATCAGCTACAGCCACTGTTTCGCTTTTTGTTATGGACGAAAATGATAACCCACCAACAGTCACTTTTCCCCTTAACAGCTCCTACACTCTGTTACCTCCATCCAGCAGTTTGAGAACAGTCGTCCGGACTGTCATAGCTACCGATACTGACACAGGTGTCAATGCTGATCTCAGCTACAGCATAGTAGGAGGCAACCCCTTCAAGTTATTTGAAATTGACCCTGGGAGTGGCGTGATTTCATTAGTTAGTAAACTGGAACAGAAACACTTTGGCCTTCACCGCCTAGTTGTGCAAGTTAATGACAGTGGGTTTCCATCACAGAGTACCACCACACTAGTGCATGTCTATGTCAATGAAACACTCTCTAACTCCACAATAGTAGAAGCCAAAATTGCCAAAAGCCTCGGTACACCTCTTAATGCCGACATTGCAGGAGATCCCAACTATGACCTGGGCAAGCAGCGTTTAAGCATTGCTATCGGAGTGGTGTCTGGCATCATGACTGTCATCCTTATCATCCTCATTGTGGTCATGGCCCGCTACTGCAGGCCCAAGAACAAGAATGGGTATGAGGCTGGTAAAAAAGACCATGAGGACTTTTTCACCCCACAGCAGCATGACAAGAGCAAGAAGCCCAAAAAAGACAAGAACAAAAGGAAGACTAAGCAGCCCCTGTATAGCAGTATTGTCACAGTTGAGGCATCAAAACCTAATGGACAGCGATATGATGGTGTCAATGAGAAACTCTCTGACAGTCCTGGGATGGGGCGTTATCGCTCTGTTAATGGTGGGCCTGGAAGCCCAGACCTTGCCCGCCACTACAAGTCCAGCTCACCTTTACCCACTGTTCAGCTTCATCCACAGTCTCCCACAGCAGGAAAAAAGCACCAGGCTGTTCAGGATCTGCCACCGGCCAACACCTTCGTGGGCACCGGAGATAACATATCCATTGGATCCGACCACTGCTCTGAGTACAGCAGCCAAACCCTCAACAAGTACAACAAGCAGGTAAGAACATATCTTAACTCATTATCCTATAACAGTAGTTACATTTCTTTTATTTTTAAGTCATATTTCTTTGTAAGTATGATTGTTTAAGTAGTCAGGATTTGATGTAATAGCATCATGCTGGTTATATGTATGTAGTTTGTCTGTCAGTTCGTCTAAATCGCTAAGATAATAATGGCAATAAATGTTATCGAAAAATGGGATTAGGGTCTAGATTAGTCAGGGACAACTGAGCCTGCTGTGCTTAACTCTTGCTGTGAATTTGTGCTGCCCCTTTTCCGGTTTTCACAGTGCAACTAAGGTGTCAGTGTGTGTGACCTCTGTGTGTGTGTATGTGTGCGTGTGTGTGTGTGTGTGTGTGTGTGTTTTAGAGGAGTGGATTCTGTCACATATGGCTCTGTTTTACAGCTGTTTTGTCACAGCAGTGGGCCTGTGGCTGGCGTTAATTCTTCCTAATGCCAGGTTTAAAAATTTCAGCCTTCTTCCTGGGATGCGGGAAAAAATCAGATAAGAGAAAGTGGGGGGTGGTGGAGAATGTTAGTGGTGGTGTCGTGTTTTATATTGCTCCTTGAGGCTGAGTGGGAACAGGTGGGCAAGAGGTTACATTTAACATTCCTGTGCACTTGTATGTCTGGATCAATTCACCGACTCAGCCGTGAAATCCCCATTTTTCTCTGTGTCCTTCTTGCCACCCCATTTCCAATTTCTCTTCCTTTTGTATCTACCTCATCCCATTTCAATTTCACTCCTTCTCTTTTTCACTGTCTTTTTATCCAGCCATTTAAAATGGAAAATATGTTTGAGCTCCGCAGACTTAACAAGGAATTCATATTCTGAAGCGTGCGTGTGAATTAATCAGTTTGTGTTGTTATTGTTCTCTCTCCGTTGGAGCAGAGAGGAAGAAAACGAGGTAAATACATGATGAAGTCAGCCCTTTATTTTGTACTTAATGGAAAGAAAGAACGAAAGAACGCTTGGTCTGTTGTTTCATGTGTTTTCTGTGGCAGCCTGATACATTATTAATCATCCCCTAACATCGACACGATGTAACAAGCAACTGTTCGTGCATTCGTAAATAGTTCTTTCCAAGAACAAGACAAATCTTTTTTGTTTTCCAAGTTATCTTCCCTCCCTGCACACTACGTTCAATGTTTCTTCTTGTCTTCACGATTTTTTTGCTTCTTGCACTGATTTCCAGGTTCTCTCACACAATACCTGACCCTATCTCATTCCCTATCTGTTTTTGCTTCTATTTTTCTACCATCTCCACCTCTGTTTCTCACCTTTGAATCTCTGCTTCACTCTCATCCTCGGATTGTTGCTGTGTCCTTGTCCAGATTACTGTTTGCTGCTTCTTGCCGTCTTTCTTTGTGGCTTCCCCATCCATCAACAAATCACTTTTAGTCCCTTATCTTTATCTCTCTTTCTCTCTTTGACTCTCTCTCTCCCGCTTGCTTTCTTTCTCCCTTACTCAGGGTTTAATGTCCTGTGTAGAGGCATGAGTGCTCGCTTGCGAGAGGAGTGCAATTCATTGCTTATGTTTCTTACAGATGTCTCATACATAATTAATCACACACTCTATTTGGTGCCATAGCACACGTATTGCGTGTCCACATATTCTGCGTTGATATATATTTATTTATTTTTGCACTGCAGTGGTTCCTATGTGTCTGTTTGTCGAGGATGTTAATGCTCTGCCGACTTTTCTCATAAGGTGTGCAGCGCAAGCCTTCCTGCAGTATGCAATTACTGCTTCTTAAGCACGAAGCGCTATCACATCCAGCTCTGTTCTCTGAGTTATCCCTACTGACAATTTAACAGGGTCTCCCTTGATATTTTATTGAACACTATCAGGACTAGCCAGTGTGCCCCAGCAAAACCCATTAAGTTTGCTGCAAAGAATAATAGTCTATAGCTAATTCATTGTAAGGAGAAGTCATTAGAATTTAATTTTAGCGATCGACTGCTGCGAGCCCTGTGCGTTCCCTGCTTGCTTTTGTCTGTGAAATTGGACTTCTCTTGTGTTGACATTTGCGTTGATGCTAAAAGGGAGTTAATTTCTCTCTCTCTCCTTCTCTCACGCTCGCTATTCTTCACACCCTCTCCTCCTTGCACATGCCTAAAAATTTACTTGATGAAATTCATCTGAAATGAACCTAGATGTAATTATCTTGCTCTAATTATAGGATTAAGTGCTCAGAAGTGGAACCTTGGTTTATAAATGGCTTGTTTGTGAGAAGGACATTTATTTTTTTCAGGGATGAATTAAAAGCCTCGTGTTTCTGGATTTCTGCAGCTGATCATGCCTGTGAATTAATAGGATTTGTGTCAAATGGGTCAAATAAAACAGCTCTAAAATCGAAGTAATTGGAACTGAATAGGAGTGATGATTTACAAAGCACTAAAACACTTCAGTTAAATATGTTAAAAAATGCAGGGAAAGAAAAAAGACAGAGGTAGCCAGCGAACAGCTTGTATTCAGGAGAATGGCATGCCCTTAGAGTGAATGATCCCTTAAAATGCATGTTAAGCTACAGAGTGGTCTTTCTGATCGTATTTGATTTCAGATCCTGTTGTACGACACCTGAGATGTTTCCTCCCTCCATCTCTCTCTCTCTCTCTCTCTCTCTCTCTCTCGCGCGTTCTTCCACTGACTTTTTCTGTCTGCTGAAAGACGAAAGACACAGACAAGAAAGAAGTCCCTGTTAACTGGCTTGAGAAAAGTCTCTACTGTTCTCTCTCTCTCTCTCTCTGTGTTTGGAGGTTAGAATTCTCTGGCTTTGTGAATGTGTGGTCTTTCAGGTAACCTTGTCCAGTGACTCCTCCTTAACCACACACACACACACACACACACACACACACGAGTGCGCACACAGGAAGCTTTCCAGATTCAGCTTTCCAGATTCAGCTTTCTGCGCACGCGCATGTGTGTGTGTGTGTGTGTTTGTGTGCGTGCGTGTGTATGTGTGTGTGCAGACCTAATCATAGCTTGGCCGTGTCCCTTGCACATGAGACATTTAAGAGGTCATAAATTTAAACCAGTACAGGTTTGAGTTCCAGCTAGCATTGTGCACATGAGAGTTCGGAAAAAATATAGATTTGACATTTTAGCTCTGTAATTTAACATTAAAATACAAGTTTATTTTTATTTCTTAATGATGTCTAAAAAAATTTTTTATTTAAATTATTAGGTGGTGATGTGTGTGTGACACAACAGAACTGAAATAGTAAGCTTGCGCTGTAGCTAACTAATGTAAATGATGATAAAAACTCAGAATATTGTGATATGTTTCAACAAGTTTGCCAATTAAAATTAAGATTGAGACACTTAAGATTAAGATTCATACACTAAAATCAGCCTGAAATTTGTATCTGTATGAAAACAGATCTACCTTGCTAGCAGTTAACCAGCCAATTGGTTATTTACCACATGTCAGTATTTGAATTTTGGGTCAACAGTTCCCCAATTTTGGTGAACAGATGTCTTTTCCACAGACTTTGAGATTAAGACATAGAAGATCAGATTTTCCCAGTGTCCACAATGAGCACATGAAAAGTTTTCAGTTGGCATGTCAAGCACATTCAGAGATCTTTACATACTTTATTTGGGCAAAATGTAAAGATTTTCCTATTCCATTTTAGTTGTTTATTGAAAGAAAACAATTGGATACTGAGACTCATGACATTTTTCTAATGCATTTTACAGCAATTATCCTAATGCTTTCTGCATGTCTCTAGAATGCAGAAATATAATTGTTGTGTGTAAAGACTCATTCTTCTTTTAGTCTCTGGGCCTCGCACCTAAATGGCAAATCTAAACGGCGTGAATATTAAATGTGGATTCTCTGTAATTATTCTGTGATTAAATTTGTTATGATAGCAGTAATGGAAATTGGGCTGCAGGTGTTGCAGCCTCAGCAGGATGAACAACAAAAAATACCTCACATCCTCTCATCTTCACCAGCGCTAAGCCGCGGCTCCTTGGTGGTGAACTTTTCCACTTTGCGTAGAGAGCACGCCGGTTTGCACATGAATAAACACAAACCTGACACGCCCAAATCAGACTTACCCACAGAAATTGTCAGTCGGTGTACATATGTGTGTGTGTGTGGCTGTGTGTTGTCACAGTCAGTGTCTATTTGCACTCAGGTTTTCTTACCATTGAATAAGCCCTATGTAAAGCAAGGACACTCATTTGCGTTAAATATGCACCAAATTTTGACCAAAAAAACTCAAAAGTAAAAGCTAAAGTTCTTCAATACATTGGAAGCTATTGTTTACTAAGGTTGCAAAATGATTAAAAGAATTACCAGCTTTTTTTGTACTTAATCATAATTAATCTACTTTTTTAACTTTACATTTGCAACATACAAAATTTATCTGCATTCAGTATATCATGTCATTGTGAAGTGAGTTTTTCTATAGAGATGCTTGGTTGAGCAAGAATGCTTTGCTACAGCCATAAATTGCTAGGTGCTCACTTCAGCATAGTGCCACTCTTCTGTCTTCTTTACGCTCAGAGCTTTTTTCATCAGTGTAATTCGCTGTAACCCTGCGGTAATTATGGCTACTCACTGACATCCAGTAGTTTCCATTAAAAAGACCAGTGGCAGTTTACTCAATCATTCAATCATGGAGGCCATTAGTTGGTAAGGGTAGTTTAAAGCTTTAAGAAACTGTGTTTAAAAATGCAGTTCATTTTTAAACAAATTCACTCAACTTTGATGATCTTGGAGTTTATATAAAATGCCTTGCTATGTTTACATTGCATCATAACGTTGAGTGCTTTTGATTTGTGTCCAAACGAGTAGCAGGCCCCAAGCTCAAATTAGATCACCTGCTGGCTCCATTACTGTGTTAAGGGGATTTCGATCCCTCGCAAAAAGAGACAAAAGGCTGCTTAGGCCATAATACTTGTAAATACTGGCAGACGGGAGAGAGTTAGAAAGGAATTCAGAGATCAAGACGGAGGAAGAGAGAGACAGATGAAAGTAATGAACACCTAAATGATCCCAGAAGGCACCTCATGCAGGGTGGATTAGAGGAGGGCGCACTTCCACAAACACACAGTTGAGAAGACGGGTACTGGTGTGTGGGGGGGTGTTTTGGAGACGCAACATGAGATACAAAGAAAGGGAGTGAAAAAGAGCTACTTGAAATCCATCTGCATATTCAAATACACATTTAACTCAAGTCAAATTTGGATCAAATTTGCACTTCTCCTCATGGTTATAGACTGATCTGTGACTTGCTGGAGCTTTAGCTGACTATCTGAAAAAATATAGCCAGACATGAATATAGCTCATGAAACATTACGCATAATAGTGTGATGATAGAAATAGAAATGTTGCCTCTGTTCTAAGAAAGACACTTGTTTCTCACCATCACATAAAAACAACAGTGCAGATTGCAGATCTGTTCTGTAAAACGTTTAACTTTTTTCCCGGTACAATTATATTAGCTTTATTGTAGTTTTTCCTTTAAATTTGGGTACATTATACTCTTATTAGCTTAAGCAGACCTTAAGACCACTCACATTATCATTCTTGCTCTATTTTTGGCTTTCTTTTGTAATTCTCGATGCCCTCTCTTGCTTTCCTCGCTCTGTAAGTAAATTGTAGTGATTGAATCTGAAATGAACGCAGGCACACATGTAACATTTCTCACGATAAGCAGATGAAAGCAACATCAAAAAAGAGGATTGGAAAACAGCCAGAGAGAGAGGCGGAGAGGACAAGCGCAAGCGGAGGTGCCTTTTGATTGGTGGACAGCGTACTGATTATAAATGGCAGCGTCAGTGTCTTTTGGCTGGTGGAACGTGGGATTTAATTTTCTACAAAGAGCAGCAGCGTGAGGTCTGGAAAACAAAAAAAGCTGTTTTCAATTGGAAAGAGAAACAGGTAAAACCAGCTCTGCTGTAGCCTAGATTCAGTAGAGAAGCGTTGCTCATAGGAGACATAGCATTCTGCTTGGCACATGGATTTGGGGCATGCTGTACTCTCTAAGCAGCAGCTCTGCTTAGAGAGAGATTTTGTGTGTGTGTGAGTGTGCATTCACACTGCTGTGTTAGTTTTACATCATTGTTCTCCCTCTGCTTCTCATCTTTTTAAAACCATGTGTGTTTAAACTGAACATCGCTTAGTACTGTTGTAGGGCAACACAAGGGAGCAGTTGGCTGTCAACACAGAGGAAAGACAGAGCGATCAGATGGCCCGCTCTTGCTTCTGAGCTGCACAAAGAGAATGGCTATTCTTTTTTCTTGGGAAACTCCTCTCAAATACATTTTTGTACTACTGTGTCTGCTTATATGGTCACCCATAGCTATGTTGTGCATTGTGGTGGGTTATAGAGGATTTTCTGTGATAATGGTATCTGTTGTGTATATAGTATATGCAGTTTGACTTTAATATACATTTGGTAGTGATTCTAAGAGATTTAACACTAAACAAAATGCTTACGAGATCAGAGCATACAAAAAAAGCTCTTATTATAGATAGTGGTGTAAAGTTTTGATATAGATATGCCCTATTTAGTAGGACTTTAATTGTCAACAAACCAATGCTGCAACTTTTCACATTGCAACTTTTTACTCTTCAGCATTTCCTCTTCCAGCTTACCTACATCCTAGTGCCAGACACCACACACAACTTCAGAGGTCTTGTGGAGTCATGCCTCGATGGGTCACAGCTTTTTTGCTGACACAAGGGGAATCTAAAACCTAGGTGGTTTTAATGTTATGGCTGATTGGTTTATTTACAGAATGGGCACCATCAGCACCATGATAGTATGAATTGTATGACTAGGTTATCTTGTGTGAGTGTAAGCCATGTATACATGTTCTTGTTAAAACAGTTTGATTTTGTATCTATGGTGCTATAGCACGCTTTAATTCTGTGGCAGAAATAAATGCAGACTCTGTCAAGGGACACACACACA
>JAQMYJ010000001.1:17227953-17241679 GCA_030014305.1 Clarias laeviceps | reverse complement strand
CTTCCGTCGGGCCACTCTGCCATAAAGCCCCGACTGGTGGAGGGCTGCAGTGATGGTTGACTTTCTACAACTTTCTCCCATCTCCCAACTGCATCTCTGGAGCTCAGCCACAGTGATCTTTGGGTTCTTCTTTACCTCTCTCACCAAGGCTCTTCTCCCTCGATAGCTCAGTTTGGCCAGACAGCCAGCTCTAGGAAGGGTTCTGGTCTTCCCAAATGTCTTCCATTTAAGGATTATGGAGGCCACTGTGCTCTTAGGAACCTTAAGTGCAGCAGAATTTTTTTTGTGCCTTGACACAATTCTGTCTCTGAGTTCTTCAGGCAGTTCCTTCGACTTCATTGATTCTCATTTGCTCTGACATGCATTGTTAGCTGTAAGGTCTTATATAGACAGGTGTGTGGCTTTCCTAATCAAGTCTAATCAGTATAATTAAACACAGCTGGACTCAAATGAAGGTGTAGAACCATCTCAAGGATGATCAGAAGAAATGGATAGCACCTGAGTTAAATATATGAATGTTACAGCAAAGGGTCTGAATACTTAGGCCCATGTGATATTTCAGTTTTTCTTTTTAAATAAATGTGCAACAAATGTCAACAATTCTGTGTTTTTCTGTCAATATGGGGTGCTGTGTGTGTACATTAATGAGGAAAAAAATGAGCTTAAATGATTATAGCAAATGGCTGAAATATAAGAAAGAGTAAAAAATTTAAGGGGGTCTGAATACTTTCCGTACTCACTGTATACATGGAACACACTCACACAAGATTGGTATCCTTGGTCTTGACCTGTCTCTTTGGTTGGGAAGTGCTTCCATTCATTTTTCTACATTTCAGCATATTTTGCTCAATGAGAAGCAGACAAATTTCTGATGAAGATGCGCTCTTTTAGAAAAACTAATGAGTGACGGAATTATTCATATAGCAGTAGGGAGAGGAATCAGGAATATGATGAATTTTTCTGCAAAAAGTTTATTTAACATTTAATGCTGGGTGTCAGTGTTCTGTCAACCACGGATAAGGCTTCAGAAAAGAGGAGTTTATGCTTTTAGGCTTGTCATTAACATGATAAACTACACTTGTAAAACCTAGAGAGAGAGATTGAGAAAGAAATGTTCTATTTATGCAATAACATATTTAGGATCAGGAACTAACTTCTCTTAAGAACATTAAATGCATCTATTGTTTGAAAAATTGCTGTGATGTACAAGGAATAATGTACAGGAAATAATGTATTAGTATTGTTATTTGAAACAATTATCACTCATCTCTTGTTTTACTTGTTGTGCATGTCCTCCTGTCCTCTGGTTAATTCCATGTTTTGTTCTTGGATGGCGTGTACAAACCCAACACCTTATTTGTTATTGCCACCACCCAGTCAACACAGCCAGCGTAAGCAATAGCCGTTTCTATTTACATTTATTTACATTTAGCTGGCTTAGTGTGTAAATTAGCAGGGACGAGAATTCCAAAGAGGTTGATTTTCGACAAGGTTATTTCCAAAAGCTCCCATACCATCTCGGTTTTATGGCAAATACACGGACGAGTAACTAATCAGTGGCCCAGGTGAAACTAGATGGGTGTGTTGGCACCATTAGCATTTGACACATGACATTTAATTTGACTGGTCTCAAATAACTGTCATCAGAGAAATGGTCATTAAAGACCTGAACAGTGCTGAGTTTTCTTAGCTGTTGTATTTATATGTATAAAAAAGGGGGTTCTGAAAGTGTGTATGATAGTGTACATACTGCATTTACAGTAATGCAGCTCAGAATAATATTAACCACTTTAGTTAGTTATCAGTTAGATAGACCATTGGTCTTCAGAACAGTCTGCATGGGTTTGTTTATAAAGCAAATTATGCTGGGGAAAAAAGAAATTCCTCTTTAGCACTTGAACTGCATGTAAAAAGGTAGATGTAGAGAGTTGGGAATATTTAAACATCAGGGCCCCTTTAAATAATGCAACAGTCTGAGGTGGATACCCTTTTGTCTGCAAGATCTCAGTATAGACTAATTACATACCTAAACCGGAACTTAGCAAAAGCAAGTGGAAAGAACAGGATAAGTTATAAATCATAAATAGACATATTAATCCTCAAACAATTATTGTGTTGTTATGTTTTGTGTGTGTCTGTGTGTGGGGTCAGGATGGAATGCAGGATGCTATGGAATAACTGAGTGTTCTGTGTTCTGATAACAGAGTGTTCTATAGTACATATCTGAAAATATATAGCCATGTGTGTGTTTGCCAGTGTCTGTGTCTGACAGAGACAATGAGAGAGAGAGAGAGAGAGAGAGAGAGAATTTACCCATGTTTTATTATAAGTTATGATAAGTTATAGGTAATAAAAACATTATAACACGGCTTCCAGTCGACACATTTTAGACCCGCATTTTCTTGCGTATGTGTTCATTTTCTTTCTTTCCTTTACCATAGAGCCAGGTTGCAGTACTATGGAATCAAACCTGTTGAAGTGGAAATATTCATTAGCACATAGTTCACGCTCTAGCTGGGAAGCCCCATATCGATGCGAAGCCACCTGAGAGAGCCCAGGCTATTAGCGTAGACCGATAAATCTTGTTAGATGGCAGAGCACAGGGCAGCTGGTGAAAAATGAAGGTCACAAGATGGAGTTTATGAGAGGCTGGTATAAAATAAGCTGAATTAAGGGGTATCTAGGGTCCCTTTGCTAATAGCAGATGCTAATTTAAGACACTCTTATTGGAGGTCTGTAGGAATTTACCAGTGTGGGATTAGCCATCTGATTCTAAAATATGGAGAGATCATACAACCAGAATAAAAATAAATTAATATGGGACTCATATCAAGCCAAAGGAAAGAAAGAGCATGTTGAAGGAGAAGTACTTAAAATAAAACTGTTTTAAATAGCCATGCAGTATTCATGTTTTTGCACCAGAACTTAATATAGAACATCTTATACAGGTAGGTGTATAGATCTGTTTATATTCTTGAGGCAGAGAGTAGAGAGACAGATGGAAAGGAATCAACATTTTCCCTCCATTAAAGTCTTTTAAGGGCAGAAAACAATTTCTTGTGAGATGGGCCTATTGGCATTTAATTTTCACTGGCCCACAGATTTATAGAGTCTACCTGGACTCTCTCTGCAGTAGGCCAACTGAGAATTCAGACTGTGTTAAAGTCTGCTGCACAAGACGTGTGGAGACTGTGGGAGGAAAAGAAAAAAAGAGTCTGGGGATGGCAGTGGTAGGAAATGGTCCATGATTTCTTTTTTCCCTTCAAACTAGCTTCAATAACGACCAGGCTTGTGTGTGTCAGGATGTCACACCCTCACCAGACCTATATTAAGAGCCCTGCTGAAATTTCTAAGCGCAATTCTGGACCCTCTCACGTTTGGTTTAAGAGATTTATCCCAAGGGAGAGAGGGTGAGTAAACCCAAGCCTTCGCTGCAACTTGAAGTCCTTTTTCTCTAGAGGTGGGGGTCAAAGTAACACTTGGTCAAAAGTGCTAGTAATAAATTAAAGAGCAGGTCTTGGGCAGCCTGGGAACACCTGGAGGGTAAAAATAAGCTCTAGCACACAGTTTTGCGAAATGGCCTTATCAACAAAATTACTATGGTTTTTCAAACATATTTATTTAGCCACATGAAACAAAAAATGTTAATGTGCCCATTATTTTGTGGTTACTATATGTTTGGGCAGGTGCTGCCACGTTTTCGTGATATAAGAAGCATAAAACACAATGGGGTGTGCAATTATAGAAAAATAATCCACAACAATGTTGATTCTTTTTTTTATTTCAGCCTACCCAAAGTGTTTTATTCTTCTCATAGTAGACCATCTATTACAAATTATTAATAAACTTTGTAACTATTTCTAGTTAGATTTCATGTTGGTAAACATCCATAAGACAAACAAGTTCATGTTGTTGCTTGAAATTAACAAAATAAAATCACTTAGCTTGTCCTGTTTCTGAGAAATCAAGAAATATAAAATCCTCTGTCCACGAGACTTTTCCGTGGTAGAAAACCTACTGAACATTAAAAGGCCCTCGCACTTTCAGTTTCTTTCCATAAATTTTAAATATCAACATTTTTAAAAATATTTTTCCTATTGAATACTGTATCTTTTGACTAATGTCTGACATACACATTTTTACAAATGAGTTGTTACTATAAAAAAAGTTGCGATAATATAAATAAACATGTAATTTGACCTACAGCCAACACTGCTGTTGCTTGTGACAACTGATTTGAGAATTCAGCAGTGCTGTGACAAAGCTGTGACAGTATTTTTTTTTTCATCTTCAAAAACACACTCACTGGAGATTAAGCTTTAAGTGTTAGTATCTCAATGGAGGATTCCTAAAATTCCCAGAAATCTCTAAAGGACCCTAGTGAACAAAGTAAATTGAGCTTCAGTCAGTGGCACCTCCTTTTGGTCTTTGTGTGTGTTCTGGGAGGTGAGATTACAAACCACAACCTTGGTGTATGCTGTGGCGCCACACTACTAGTCTTTGCAAAGCAGGTGCTTACGACGGCTGTCTTGTCTTTATCCCATTAAATCCTTTCTAAATTGGCGCTCTTCATTTTCCCTGGCCTCTCTGTGTCTTTCCCGTTGTGGCGTTTGAATCGAGGACATGGCATTACTATCAATGACCTTGCAATTTATTTTTAAAACCAAAGGCATTATCAGAACTAACATGATTTAGGTTGAATGAAGGAGCTTCTGTATTCACACTTTTGTGGTCTTACACAGGAATCTTGGGTGGGCAATACTATAGTAGCATCCATATTTCTATGCTAATCACTTATCCCACCTCCTTTCTTCTTATAAAAATGGCTTGAAGATTTTATGTGTTTTATTATTTTGCCAGCTATAAAAGTCAGTTGTAAACACATTTGTGAGGGTTCAGCTGGCTGACAAGTGCTGAGTTATGTACAAGTGCACAGCCTTGTTGACTTCCTTCTTAATAATTTGCAAAATTGTAGATGATCATGTGCTCGTTCTGTTTCTGAAAGCTATTTAATGCAGGCCATCTGCTGCACAGATAATCAGAAGTTTGATTTCAGGACTTTTCACACACTGATAAAGAGTTGCTAGGTTAAAAGGGGTCACACAAGATTTTTAGCACATCACATTTTTGAAATTATGTTCTTCTGTAATGCCTAACCATATTAAAGAACAGACTGGACAGAATGTGTGAGTACTTGCCAGCATTTCTTATGGTCTGTTGTTTTATTTGAGGCCTCCACAGGACTGATTGTTAGACATGCTGATGATTTGTGTCCTCTACTTTTGAGATCACCCGATTCAGTGGATTCAATTAGCCATGAAAGAGACTTGTGGCAACATTACAACACTGTCCCATAACTCAACAACCACCTTGCAGTCCTGGACAGCATTGTAGATCCCTGAAAGGACCGCTAACTCTGCCAGCTAACATTTTCTTTCTTTTTTTTTCTTTCCCCTTTTGATCGCAGATATCAGACAGAGCGAGGATGTTTGAAGACCTAAACATTTCTAATGCTTTCTGGACATCCTTCAGAGATTTGGATGAGGATAAAAAGCAGCTAAGCAGCTTGTAATTCACATTTCCTACCGCACAGCAAGCACAAATGTGTTTGAAATATAGATTAGACAGAGAAGAAGCAAGCCTCCAGGTTTGAGTGTAGCCCCTGGAGGCTAATTGCATGAGATTCCAGGCACATGTTATGCACAGCCTTAAACAAAATATCAGGGTTTTAAACAAACAAACCTGAGCATGATCTATGATCATAAAGTTTTAAAGCAAACCACATTTTGACCCTAAATATAATTATAACGATGACATTTTTATGTTCTTCTTCTGAACAGGTCATATCATTTTATGTAAAATCTACATAAATACATATGCATATCTAAGCTTAGAATGATTTGATAAATTGCTTTAAATGCGTCATTGGCATCAACGATGCCCCATTATTGCCATATGGTGTTTTCAAAAGCTATCACTAATCCCCAAAAGTCTTCAGAAGCGTTAGCACATAGGGTCCCATTTTTATGTGGTGGCATTTCTGCATGTGAAGAACTCATTATAATAAATCAGCAAAATATGGTGTCCAAGTGACATTTTCTTGAATTAACATATAAATAACCATGACGCAAAGTATGTGTGTATGATCTTTTTCAAACAGGATCATTTGTATGTGATGCTTATAGAAATAATTAATGTACTTTGTATTAAAATAATTTTATGTTCTGTATTTTTTGGTTTAAATAAATAAAATATTACTAAAAACGATTATGAAAACTGATTGTAATGCATTGTGGAGCAGGTAGTCACAAAATGGCTGCTCTATGGCTAAAACTGATCAAGAAATAGACACATATCCACTTGTTCCTAACATGTAGCAAAAATAGGTGACATTTGACTGACAACATGACTGGACAGTTAATAACTGTTTAAAATATTTCACATTATCAATTTTTAAAGGTTGTTATTCAAATTTGCTAGCAATTGAGCTGGATGTTAGCTAGCAGGCCAACCTGCTAAGATCTTAAAGCATTGTTGAGCTCTACAAAATAAAAAAATTAATAGCAGCTTATTTTTATATATTATTTAATTTGATTCATACCATCAGTTTCTTAAGGATCACTGGCATTAGAATTACCTATCTATGATTAGAATGCTAACATATCCCACATAAGCTGAAGTGGCGCTATAAGACCCCATTTTATGTTTCATTATAAATCATTATTTTTTTGTTTATTCTGATACATTTAGCTTTTTGGGTACTTCATGTTATGTATAAATATTTAAATGTATTTTTACCCATCTTAGCACAAACAGCAACCATTTAAGTCTAATACCATAATTCAGATGGTTTGTTTTGTAATGGCAAATAAATAGTCCTGGAGTGAAAAACAGACCTGGTTCTGTTGATGGAGTAATGCCTCATTTAACAGCAATAATGCTAGATTATGAGTCGCATTTAAGCAGTAGTATATATATATGCATGCATGCTGGATCAAATAGAAATTTGTGTAAAAATATACCAGTCTGAGGTGAAAGTGTAGGATTTAATGATTGCTTTCATACACATGCAAACTCAAAACCAAATAATGGAAAGCTCATATGTTTCTTCTCAGTAAATGTCTGTCGATAAATCCACTCCCCCCTTGTTTTTTTTTTCAATGCACATTGTTAAAAACCATCATTCCACACATTGCCTCATCTCTTTCTCTCTTTCCCTTTTTCTCTTGACCATGAGCCTCTTCGAAACTCCTCTGTTCCCTCCTGAGCCGCTCTGACAGTTGCTGCACTAGAGAGGGTTTGATTACAAGCTGCAGCCTGGGCCGGAGGGAGGCAGGGGCGTCTGAGGAGAGCACGACTGAAAATGAACACTGCAGGCTGGGATAGAGCCGATGCAGAAGTTTCTCTACTGTCATGGACTGAAATGCCGGCGGTCCTGAAGATGATGTGTTTTATTTTTATCGAATGTAAGTGAACAAAGGAGAAGAGGAGAAAGAGAAAATGGCAAATCATAGAAGAGGATGAGAAAGGGGGCAAAAGAGTGGGAGCCTAATTGTGTTCAATTATTTATTTTAAGGTAAAACAATCTGATATTTAGATTGTCATAGTAGTATTTGAAATTATTAAAGGGAATAAGGGACAGATTAAGTTGTGGTTTTGCATGAGAAGATAGATATAAGACAAATGTCAGCAGTGGTGATGCTTTTGCATACTGTATGTGTGATTATGTGCAAAGAAGTACTGTTACTGTATTAACATTATAATATCAGTATTATACCTTAGCTCTGTCGAAATCACAAATCCAATTAATTAGAAAGTGCTCTGATAATAGTCCCAGCTGTAATTCTACCATTATTATTATTATTATTATTATTATTGATGCACACATTTTAATACATTTTAAAAAGTGCTGTTATTAAATAAAGACAAGCATACTGTATAATTATGAAAATTATTGATTTCTTTCTTTAAAGAGATGTTAATTAAAATGCATGAGCCAAAGGTCAGGAAATCAACAGATGAACTAGGACAGGCAAGAGTAGGATGTGGAAACCACAAACAGGGTCAAAACAGGTACATAATCAACAATAGCAGGTGTGATAATAAATGTTGAGCACATACAAAGAGTACACTTTGTGAAAAACACTACTGAATCACCTTCTAACACAAAAGGTAGAGGCCCTGCACCCATTGGTAAAATGTCTGCAAGATTACCAGGGTTCAGAGGCAGGCATTGTCCAAACCCAAATCCCCCACCCCCCACACACTATTTTGAGCAGAAGTCTAGGGGTGACTCCTTGACAGAGTCTGGTGGCAAAGAGTCCTCACTGAAGTCTGGTGTTGTCATCCTGACCTGGGAGGCCAACATGGTGTGACCTTAGTTTGGGAGGCCAGTCCATCTGCATTTCCTTTGAGCTTGATTTACAAGGCTGCCACTTTGGCTTAGGCTTGATCTTGGCTTGGGAGGCCACCCTTTTAGCCTCCTGTGTGAATACGGCTTAAGAGGCCATCAGCGTCTATTTTTAGCATTGTGTGGGAGGGCGCTCTGTTGAACATAGCTTGAGAAGCCACCTGGTAGGCCTCAGTTGACTGGAGTCTTTGTTTCTTCTTTGTCTCCTGGCCTACCCTCCATGCAGCAGTTCATGGCTGTATGAGTAGGTTTCACTGACATGCTGGCCCCAACCAACCTTCAAATAAAAATGGGCGAGGCATACTGTATTTGGTGAAAGTAAAAAATCCATTTCAATTGGTTAATAAAATTGGTTTAGTATTTAGTATTAGTATTCTTTAGGCTTGGGTGTCCTTGGTCAACCATGTTTTTGTCCATTGGCATGCTCAGCCAGGCCAGTAAGCCAGGACAATTAGCCATTTTTACTTCTCAGGCTTTGGGTCCACCATACTTTCAAAATAAAATGGGCACTGTAGGAGTAATCTGGCCGGAGGTCACGGAGGTGTCTTTGAGCATACATTTCGGGAATTGGACTCAGCCAACTGCTTGCATGGAAGCTCAGAGGTGCACCACCTGAGTTATGAGTAGCTCAGTTTGCCAGTTTTGCTCTCCTACTGTATGATGTGGCCCTGTACTGCTAATGCTTTACACCAAACTTTTTGCTGCGTCCATGAGTTGGTGAAGGTTTCTGTCATGAAATCATTTTAGGACACAAATGTAGATAAGTAGGGTTTTATTTAATTTAGCAAACCATACAAAAATGCAGATCAGAATTGTGATGAGGACAGAGGGTACAGGTCATACAATCAATTATAATATGAATTAGGACAAGTGCAAGAAAAGGAAACCAGAAACAGGATCAAAACAGGTAAACAATCAACAAAAGCAAGGTTGGTACGGATTGGCAGGAAAATACACAAAGTGTACTTCACACAGAACAAAGAATTACAAGTTCTTAAATACCTAGAACAATCAGAGCACAAACTTAAGACAGGTGATTGTAATTATGACACACTAGGGAGACAACCATTGACAAGACATGGGAGGAGACAGGACATGTCAAAAAAAGCATATAACAATGTAAACAAACACTAGATAATGTGTAAGTAAACATCACAGATTTGAAAAAATGGGACAAACATGACATGGCAATGCTTTTTGTCTTAATAATTTAAGGAGAGAAAATAAAGAGAGGCTGGTGAGGGAACAACCTGTCACAACTGCTATAAGACTCACCAAGCATAATATGCTCATTGTGCATTTTATTAGGAGCACTATTATAATACTGGGCAGGGCCTCCCTTTGCTATAAAACAGGCTCTTATGATTACATGGATTCCACAAGAGTTAAGAAACATTCCTTTGAGATTATGGTATATATTGATGTAATTGCAGCAAGCAATTCCTGCACATTTTAGGTGCACTTTCATTCTATGACCACATGCGAAAGGTGTTCTATAGGATTCAGATCTGGTGACCAAGAAGACCACTGAAGATCTCTGAACTTGTCATGTTCAAGAAACAAGTGTGAGATAACTTATGCTTTGTGACATGGTGCATTATCATGATGGCAATAGTCATTTGATGATGGGTAAAAAGTATATATTTTTCCAGTCTTCAGCTTTTTAGTTTTGGTGATTGTGCACATTGCAGCCTCAGTTTTCTGTTCTTGGCTGCTAAAGTTTGACATGTTGTGCATTCTGAGATTTTCTGTTTACCATAGCTTTACAGAGTGTTCATGAATTGCCGTAGCCTTTCTGTTAGCTTGAACTAACCTCTGTTGACCTCTATCATTAATAAGGGGTTCCTGTCTTCAGAGCTGCTGCTTACTGCATGATTTTTCTTTATTGCAAAATTCTGAATGAACTTTAGAGGAGGAAGGCCAGAAGATCAGCAAATATTCAATCTGGTGCTACAATCAAAATCAATGACTTTTTCCTACCCGAAGCTGCTGGCCTGTATCTATCTATACTGTATAACGGCATGTCCTGTCTTGGCTTTTTTTCGTACATCACTTGTTAGGTACACTTGTTTACAAAACATTATATGCCTTGTTCAGACTGCAAAATCTGATTTGTTTCACAAATCTGATCTTTAGGACTCACGGTTATTTGAAAGTGATCAGATTGTCTGTTCAGACTTGCATTGTCGGTAATGATGCCAGTGGCATGGGTACATCGTAGCATGTGTGTTATGTGACATCAACAGACAGATAACAACAAGGCAGTTGAGAATTGAGATATCACATTTCATTCTTCAGGTAGTATCGCTTCTGTCTAGTCGTGGTGCAGAGCAACTCCATCGCCCTAGAAAATATCAGCATTCCCGCTCTTTTTTTCAACCGAGAATGTCCATACCATATGATGGTTTGGACTTCCACTTCCATGTTGCACTGTGAGTGATGTTATGGACAGTTTGCAATCCTGTTTGAGCGTCCTTTGTTAGAGCATCCAGACTGAGACACACCTTTAAGCATCTGATTTCAAAACATTCTGGCTGGGTTTCAAATCAGATTTGCAAAAATCAGATTAAATGATTTTAATGGTTAAGACTACATGAAAGCAATCTGATTAGAAACTAATTCCAGTCTGGATATGCTAAATATCAGTCTGAACAAGGCCTTGGCATTCTTTGTTTGCTAGTTAGGTGATGTGGCTTATGTTAGCAGTAGCCCAAGTATTGATTCGAACAAGATGTTCAACATACAACATATTTGTAGTGAATCGTTTAGTAAAATTTTGTCAAAATAGCAGCTGCTCTGGCATGCAAAGGGTGTGTGTGCGTGTGTGTGTGTGTGTGTGTGTGCGCGTGTGTCCTAGGTGAATGTCTTAAACGGAATGACAGATATGAAAAGGAGAAATACTTACGGGGCTGCTGAAGGCCTCCTCAGGGCCTGAACCTTTCCACAGCTAGTGTGAAGTATGAGGAGAGAGATTGCAGAAGAGCTGAGAGCCTGCAATACCACCACTGTCAACTTTACTGTCGTTCTCTTCTTCTATCTCATGTCCCGCTCCTGTCGCTGTGCTCTAAATTCTCCACCCTCCCTTTTACCTTTCTTACTGCCTGCTGTCTCTTTTTCACTGAAGCTGTTTAGCATGCCTGCGGTCTAACTGTGGGGTCGATTGTTTTTCTGTCCCCTTCCCCTGTTCTAAAGAACGTGTTTGTCAGGGGTATATTTTTGTGTGTTTATTCCCTGTTTATTATTTTAGACCGTTCCATGTTAAGGGAATACTCCATTGTTTCTCAAGCTAATCCCTGCCCTCCACATCTGTAGCAAATGTGTGACTACAATGGGGTAAAAATGTTAACACAATTCCCTGTACTGAGAAAAACAAAGAAACATTTTAATTGCCACTGTTTATATTTGATAATAAAACACTTAGTGAGTGAAAAATAATTATTACACTTACTATTAGCAAATGATTACAACTCTTTGTATATTAAAGAGTGACATGTCTTTTAAACGTCTGTTTTTACATTATCAGACTTAGGACTTCAATAGCCCACTTTACCTGGTGTATTGGTATAACATAATAAAACGTAATTCTTATACTTTCCTGTATAAGACTTATACTTTTCACTTCCTTATAGTGTTGTGCCAGTGATATTCAAGCACACCGAAAATGATGCACATTTGAAAAATGTATGAATTATACAGTTTCAATATGTCATTCATGAATATGAACAGTGAATTCATAAACAAACAAACAAAAAAAAATCATGAACGTTTATGTTGAGTTTTCTTTTCATTTCCCAGTTGAGAAATCCTATAATAATAATGAGACTGTGTGTGTGTGTGTGTGTGTGTGTGTATGTGTGAGTGTGTGTGTGAGTGTGTTTGTGTGTGTGCACATTAAAAACTGATATCGGTATATATTGTAGCAAGTAAGCCTTGAGTATCTAACTGTGATAGAGAGTGAATGAGTATGGGAGTGAGCAGTTTGACACACAATGAGTCCAAACATTTACATTCACTCACATTTGCATTTGCATTTAGTCATTTGGCAGATGTTCTTATGTGGAGTGTCGTAACAAAAAGTGCTGACGGCGTAACGAACACAGCAATTTTAGAATTTTAAGCATTCACGACCTGGAAGACTAGTCAATAAGGCTGGTTCAAACAAGTGCCATGGTGGGCTAGACAAATTTAACCTATAAAGGACCTGATTAAGTGTGTAAACAAGAAATGGCAAAGCTACTTACATATACAGCGTCAAATGAATACCCTTATCTAGAGTGGTTTACAGAAGTGTTTAAAGTTTACACTGAATAACATTTTCTTATCCTAGTACAAATAGAGCAGTGTCTAGGAATGCTATTAATTTAACCCCTCTTAAAGAATGAAAAAAACAACAACTTTATTTTCCAAGAATCAATTAGTTCACACTAAAGCGTTATTTCATTATGTGTCATTATTTGAATGAATTCCATCTTCCACTAATACAATATAAAATATATAGTATATAAACATTATAATTCTGGATTTATGGAGCACTGTAGATTTCATTCTGTAGATTGTTTATGTTTATATTATTAATAGTCTGAAGTGGCTCAAATTCATTTTCTAACCCTACCGTGACACACATCTTATTTTTTTAGGCTGTCAGAATGCCCAAATCTTTTTTTTTTAGATTAGATTTGAGTCACTTTAATATGTAGTCCTAGATAGAAATTATATCCTTTATACTTTTTGCCTGTGCACATGCATAGGGTGCTGACGTCATCAGTGCGGGGAGTTCATAGCAGTACTAGCAATAGCCGTAAAAATAGCTAAAGAGAGGCGTCTGGCTTTCTTCCTTCTTTTGAACCACAACAAATACACCCGACTAACTGCTTGCCATCCTCCAGGGCAAAACCCCAAGCATATTTTTGCTAAAGTCACATCCATTGTTATGAAATGAATGAGTAGTCACACACATGCGGCACTTTTTAACCCTGATGGCGTGAGCAAAGACGTATTAATGTGCGCATGCATTTTAGAGGACAGATGCGTCCACATTAGAGTCAGATAAAAGTCACTTGTAATTATGAATGTGAACCGTTATGACATGGAAATCCAGTCTGACCAAACAAAAACGGAAATTGAACAATGCGGCTTGTATTGTGAACAAGAACTATAAGGAAGATCTCTAGTTCTTTCTCAGTCCTTCCTCCACTAAAGAGCCTGTGTATAAAGGGGGAAAGAAAGTTTTTGTCTCATTTTGTATATATACTCAGCAAAAAAAGAAACGTCCTCTGACTTTCAACTGTTTTTACTTTCAGTAAACTTAATGTGTAA
>JAQMYJ010000001.1:17205846-17227853 GCA_030014305.1 Clarias laeviceps | reverse complement strand
CAGAGAACCAAAAAAGTATAGTGTGCACATACTGTATCTCTGAAATTTAAATCATGTCCGACTTCCATTTGAATACATTGTAGAAATAAGGGAAGACTTGGTTTCTGTGTTAGACTTTCATACAGTATCTACACCTCACACACACACTCACACACACACACATACACACACACACACACTCGCACTAAATTAATTAGCCCTAGGTGAGGACAAGTCAGATAAAGGGTGAGATAAAGTCCTATCATGAGCTGCTGTAGGTCTCAGTAGTCTTGCTCCTGGGTCTAAACACGGCTGTAGGGTCATGCTTTTTTCTCCATCTGTGCTCGGCCCCCGATGAACTCTCAAGCCCACACCCCTTGTGGAGTTCACCTACATATGTATAGATGTTAATTTCTATTTCAAGCGACCCCAAGTCCCCTTACTCATTCCCCCTCCCTCACTCTGCTCCAAAGAGCATTATAAGGATACAGCAAATGGCAGTGACATTTACATTCACTCCCTGGTGTGTTCTTTCTGTCCATATCTGCATCTCTGCAACAGTCTCTACAGCACATTGCATCTTTTAAGTAGAAAAAAAGACCTCTGCATATTTGTCCTAATGGCTGTGCAGTTTGGGGTGTCTCTACCCATATGTGCAAAATACAGGTTGGTGTCTATGCAAATATGCAAATAGTTTAATTTTGCTTTCACTGTGTTATTTACTGTAGCTTTAAAGTCACTACAAGGACGACAACTGCTTTTGCAAATTAATATGACCGCAGGGCATGTATTAAATTAACATAGGGTTGTTTCTGCCATTTGGCAAAAAAAAACGAAAGCTGCTGGTTTATTATAGGCTGACATTACATGTCAGTGTTTTAAAATGTCTTAAAATTATGAATTAATGGTATCCTGATAAAGTTGGCATGCTTTTGCAACTACCAGCAACAGTATTCAAGGTGCCTTCATGAACTTAAATGAATGTGAGATTGAACTTCAGAATAGTAAGGTAACAGATTTTAATTTATCCTCTTCTTTTTTTTTTTTTTTTTTAACACATCTCACTACCTTTAATCAGTGTTATACTTGGCACACAATTACACTTATTTGTCCGGAATTTTGGGTTTATCATCAGGGAGTTCACTTGAGATCAGAAAACAGTTGTAGCAAATTAGTAAACACACACACACACACACACACACACACACACACACACACACACACACAAAGAAATCTCATTTAGTCGGCGTTGCACAATATCAATGTCATTTACTCAATTATCCTTTGTAAGTCTCTCTCTCTCTCTCTCTCTCTCTCTCCCTCCCTCTGTCTGATATGTATATAGTCTTGAATTTGAGCCAAACAACAATCACATGCTCTCTAAGTGTTTCTTAACACCTATGACCCTCCTCGGCTGAGTAAACTAGATTTTCTTGTAGTGCCTGTCTGTCATTAAGGACGTCGTAACAAGTGGGAGAAAACGGATGGATTTCCGTTAATTACCAGCACCCATCTGGCCCTCCCCTCTTCATCAGAACGTCCCTAATGACAGGCACGGTCGATTTTATGAACGCTGCCCCTTATATATTTTACAGTTCTATAAACATAATGATCTGTGCCACTCTAAAGCGTCAGTTGATGCGAAACACCTGGAAAGCTCACTTTTCCTTGTTTTCATCTTCTTATTCGGATTTCACTTTTCCAGACAAATGTCTCATCGAACACTTTTAGGATTTTACGGGTTCTTACAGAAACATATTGCCGAATGACAGTTTTATGTCTTCATTTGATAGTAAAAAGGAAAAAAAAAAAGCATGACGGACTATGCATTCCTAAATAAATAAAACGTTGCTGCATTTATATGGCCCGCTAAGACAGATGGCGAATGAAGGTTTATCTTTGGAGGTGGCGGCTTCTTTTTCTTGATTAGTTATTTTTGGGTTGTGTGTGACTGAGTAGGTGTGTGAGTGTGCGAGTAGCGAAATGCAGCAATAGCAGCAGATGTGTCAGGCAGTTTGATGCAGATGTGTGAACTCACTGAAAACACATACACCTCTCTCTCTCTGTCTGTCTCTCTGTCTGTCTCTCTTTCTCGCCATTCTACTTGTTTTCTCAACCCCTTCCTTCTTTCTCTGTCTTTAATCTGTTCTGTAATGTTCACTTTCTCAGCTGCGAACCTAAGCCATCTGACGAAAGACAAATCGAGTATCTGTTCATTTTTTTTCTTCTCCTGTTCCCTGATAAAGAAAAAAAAATGTAAGAAACTCTCAACCTTGCCAAACTGGGTCCAGCTGGACCAGATGTCTATACACAAACTCAGCTTATCTTCTGTTACTTCCATAAGGAGTGACTGAATAAATGTGTGTGTGTGTGTGAGAGAGAGAGAGAAAGAGAGAGAGAGAGAACACGAGAGAAGGAAAAATCAGGGATGCTATGTCCCTTAGGCAGGTACAGAAAACAATACAAAAACAATAGACTGCAGAGAGTTTGAGCTCAGGGAGAGAGGGAGTGCTGATAAGGTGGTGATTGCACTCTGTGGAGTGCACTGTATGTGTTACGTGTTTGCCAGAGTGTGTTTTTCTGCTTTTTTGCTCCTGTATGGGCTGGTTTTGAATGCCAGCGGCTCCACCACTCTCCTACTGCAGGTAGGTATAATAGCAGTGTGATGAAAGAAAAGAAGAAAGAAAAGCACAATATTACACTGCACACACACACACACACACACACACACACTCCAGCCATTCTTTCTATCACTGTCAAAACATGAAACTCCAATCATTCGGACACCTTTTTTTATTTAAGAACATGTGCCATATTACCCCTACTGCAAAAGAAACACAAACATAGTTATAATAGTTGCTCAGTAACATAGTTATCATTATTTAATATGTGGTCAAAAATTGTCATGCTTTAAGAACCATAACAATTCCATGCATGCGTATGATTTGAATTATACAGCTCGAGCAACATGAACAGATCATAATCTTATGTTTTTACGATGGCTGGGCGTAATAAATTCCATATGGGAATGTAACATTCATATGGACTAACTCTCTTACACAAACAGTATTTACCTCTGCAAGAACCCTATGTCTAGACCACAGAAGGGTGTGTGAGCGAGTGGGTTTAACAGTTTGCATGGCTGCTTCAGCAGTTCTCCTCCTTATTTTTATCACTGACAAAAAAAAGTCTACGTGTGCAAGATTATTTTACACACAAACCGAAAAAGAGCAAGACTTGACAAAAAGGATACAAATTAAAACAAAGAATCTACTAACATAAGTCTTTCTCGTGCCAAAATGGGCACTTGTAATCACTGTGAGTGTTTAGATGTCTTGGCCCCAGGGGAGCAGATACCAGTCAACAAAAGAAGAACAAAAAATACGTTGTTTCCTTGTATTCCAGCAGTCTCAGCAATTACTAATTACTAACCCCACAACAGGAGACTCGTTAAGAGACAACCGGAGTAAAGAAACACAATGATTAAACAGCAATTCTAATGAATGTTATTTTGTTATTAAAAGAAAAGAAGCGTTTGAACTAGGTTAAAGTACAGACATAAAATCAGGGTTTTTTTGTCCATAAAACACTTTAGGCCAAATATTAATAAAAATAAATAAATAAATATTTTTTAACCATTCTCTCTCTCTCTCTCTCTCTCTATATTTTTTTTTTTTTTTTTTTTTTTTTTTACAAACTGATAGAGTTTTTTTAGTTTTTTCAAATTCCACATGCTGGAAGAGTATCACAAGTGATGCATTCATCGTTGAACCCAACTGTCGAATCCTCTTTTAAAACCCTGTTGTCACAGTTGATGGTTTTACATTGTGTGTCTTTATTCTTCATCCATCTGTGCACATTGCTCTTGTCATTGGTGTCATCTCCATATCCTAATAAACATTCTATAATCCTGTGCGAGACCATTAACTGCGACATAGGAGATTTCCAAAAAGGGTTTGAGAGTTGGGTTCAACAATGGTGCATTACTTGTGATGGAGACAATGTTGAGTAGTACCTTTGTATAGAGGAAGAGTTACTCTACCACTGAACCACCAACTGTTAGTTCATAAAAAGCTATGCCCACTCTTGCATCACTTTAGGTGGAGCGCTTATATATATGTATATTTATATATGCACTGAGCGCAAACAATAAACTTGTGTTATCATAGCTGATGCCTCAAAGGGGTGCAAATGTGAGGGCTATTTTGAAAACAGCCCCCACACAGAGTTTGAGAGATACCCCTCCAGCCCACCCTCTACCCAATTGCATCAGATCTATTTAATCTCCTGCCAGAGCATTTTTATTACTTACACACTTCACATGTTTTAGCTGGTAAATCTCTTCATGACCTATCGCTTTCACAGCTGCTTTAGTGAGATCTTACAGACGGTGCATGATGAGAGATGCGGAGAGTGTGAAAAGAATGTCTAAGTGTGCAAGGTATTTTCAGTTTGTGTGCAGGAATGCTTGTGTATGAGCTACTGTGTCTGATCAGTGCTCTCTAAAAGCAATGCAGTGAGCAATATCTCTGTGTCAGATTGTAAACTGCTGAAGAACATTCCTCTGTTTGACAGCCCATCGACTACTGTGGCATTGCAAGCATGCCATGGCATTTAGAGAAGCACAGATGAACAGCAGGATGAATGCAGTTGATAGAGTAATGGACAAAAAAAAAAAAAAAGACATGCACACAAAAAGCCTATAATCGTAATGCAAAAGAATAAGCTATTGAGTTGAACTTCATACTTCAGAGACTAGAGTGAACATGAAAATCCAATAACATCCAACAATGATAAAATCCAATATCTGGATTATTTATGACTTTCCTCAACAATCGATTGCGGGACTTGTTTTATGAAAATATATCACCTTAAGCCAGTCTATCCCATTAGAGTGGCTTGTACTGATAATACACAAGCTCAATTATGGGTATTCATTTAAACCACTTTCAATACCACGATTCAGTGTTCCACTCGAGGCCTGTTCCTAATCATCGTCTTACAGCAGAATCATTAATCCTACAGAACACCTTCACTTCCCACAACTCTTAGATGAATTGAGTATGAAGTGTTATGGTTGTACTTTTCTTTATATTTTTGTAAGTGGGCCTGAAGAGAAGAAGAAATAGAAAATCATTGTAATTCAGTTAACTTACATCAGCCAAGTTCATTTTTGCATCCAAACGTCTAGCATGTCGAAGCTGTCGACCCAAATGTCTGGCTTGTCGATTTTGTTTTGGCTTATGTGCTTTTGATTGTCTTGTGCTGTCAAAAAAAAGCCCTCTGAATCACTTCATCTCTTATCCATTTTGCAACAGAGGGCTTCATTAAATTAATGTAGTTGTGTATTCTAGCATAGCAGTGGCACTCCAGCAGCCAAACTGCAGTCATTGTCTTTGTAACAATTAGAAAAACAAGCCAAATGGCAACAATACACAACGTAATTGCTTGGTTTTACTTTCATAATAATCTAAAAAAAATCTTAAATTTTCTATCATTTATATGTATTATTATTGTACAAACATCACAGTTTGTCTTAAGCAAAGATGTTCTCCCCATGCTGATATCTGCTGTACAAAAGGTGTTCAAGTCACACCAGGACTTGTGATCTCGTGAATAAAGGCATGAAACCGTTTGACATTTACAGAAGACTTCAACCACTTCACGGTGATGAGACTCTTAAACATTTTAATGGTGCAAATATTTTAGAGAAGGCCATACATCCGTTAATAAAGATCCTGGCCAAGGTGGCCCGGAGCCCACTGCAGTCATTGCTGTGAACATTCAGTGAGTAGAATACCCGATCCTTGAAAATCAGTGGATAATTTGCCGTCAGCATGTGGAACAGATGCACCTGTCTGTGGGAACTGTGCACAAGATTATTTCTGGACACCACTTGCACATTCAGGAACTCTGCTGGGAGTTATTGCACATCACCTGTACAGCCCTCGTGCCAAGCCATTTCCATATATTTAAAGGAGCCATTAAAGAAGTTTCTGTGAGTCCAACATTTTATAAATGAAGCAAACAGGTCGACCATGGATCTGGTGTAGTGAGAAAACTTTCTACGTTGATGGTATTCAAGTGATAGTGAAACACTCGGATAAGTAAATTAGTGTAGCAGGGGATTATACGAACACCCGTTGCATATCAACTAAAGAATATTATTAGTTATGTGTCATTGACTTTCTTTGAGCGATATCCCATTCATAAAGGTTATTCAAGAGTTTTATTTGAAGGATTTATTTGTAACACATAATGGAAAATATCCTTGCATGTTTGTTGGCAGAGTACACAGCTAATCTATCACCACATCTAATCACCACTTCCTGTGAAAGTTGATAAAGCTGCGTATGCAAGCCTTTTTTTTTATTCTCTTCAAGCCACATGTTCCCTCAATATGTAAAATAATATGTTTATCTTTTTAAAAAATTATACAGATATAAAATAATATGTATTGTACACATAGTATAATAACTTATATATAAAGTGTAAGAAATTGTAATAACCACCTTGAAGTGGATTATTTTCCTTGAACAACACATCCAGAAATGTTTTATCTCTTTTATGCCATACAGTAGCAGCTTGCCAACACAAATCCTCGTAGGGTAACTGAGGCCTGGAGCCTATCCCAGGTAACTCAGGGCACTAAGCGGTATATACCATGGATGGGGTGCCAAATAATTTCAGGGCACAAACACACAGCTGTGCTGAGAAGAGTTAAACAGCACCGTGGAATGAGTAATACATAACATGCTCTAACTTTACTTGGTATAAGTTCAAACTTCCATTTTGTTTTACAGTACGGGAAATAACATTGCTGCAATCCACTCAATATATCAGTTTCAGTGTTTAGAGATGTTTGAAGTGCATATTCAACACCTGTGGCCCCCTTCGCTACTTAAAGAGTGTACACTTCTGCCAGTACCAGAGGCTTAGCATAGATAAATGACACGGAAGTATCAGGGGACAGGCAGTATCTACCTCAGCCTACATCATGCACACACAGATTGGCTTGATCTGTAATCTAGCCTGGGGATCCAGCCTAGGCCTGAGTGAGAGCTAAGCACTGAGGGAACGCACCAGAGCATCTGTTCTCTCAGCCTAGGGCTCTTTCTCCTCCTCTATCTCTCTCCCTCCTCTCTTCACTCCTCCTCATTTTCCTCTCTCTCTCTCTTTGATCCTCTCTGCTTCTGTCTGTTCATATGATGCTCCCCATCACAGGCAGGTAACATACAGAGACATGAGGGCATATGGTGCAGATGAGCCAACGCACCCACATACACACACACATACACACATCACTCCTATCAAAGCCCTAGCTTTCTGGTCATCTGGTCAAACACACATTCCATTATGTTGCAATAACAAGATACAGGTTGTTTGCACGAACACACACACACACGCACGCACGCACACACACACACACGCACGCACACACACACACACACACACACACACACACACACACACACATTCCTTTGTAACAAACTAAGAAGCCATTAAAATACCTAGCCCACACACAACTACAACAACGGACATGAAAACTTTCTCTAAATATGGCAAAAAAATAATCTCGCTTTCTCATTCCGCTGCACAAACACAGTCGGTGTCCGTGCAACAAATTGCCTCTCATCAGAGAAAATCTCATTTTTACTTTATTAGCCTGTGCACATTTTTGCATTTCGGGGGAAAAAACAAGTGGATAACTCAGCATTTTAATCCAAATGCTCACATTTAATGAGACTTTTTCCTACTATAATGCATTATTCAATTAGACAACAGAGAGGAACGCTGCAAAGAAAATCTCATCAGGTGGTTGGAAACCTTGGCCACGTCTTTCTGGTGCTTAAAACATCAAAGAAAGAGCAAGCACACACTGAGCTACCTTTCTTAAAGGGATTTAAGACTTAGTACAATAAAACTGTGTGAGCACTATTTGAAACATGATCAGACAGGGCTACAATAGTGCATTAGCTTTCCTTGAGGTCTTACACTGACAGATGGACAGTGTTATGAAGTTATACTGCTTTTGGGAATTTTTGTCATTTTGTGTTGTTCCATTTAAGAAACGTCTCTCTCTCTGTCTCTGTCTCTCTCTCTGTCTCTCTCTGTGTCTGTGTGATGAAACACACCAGTTAGTACATAGTCGTGTTAATGTACCATGCCTAATATACAATTCTTCATAATAACACATTTAATGTTAGATGTTTCATCCAGTCATGGTGTAAAAAAGTAAAAACTTGCTAGTTTGGTTTTCTAATCCAGTTACTTTTACAGGTGAAATTATCCATTGTAGTGGGACCTTGAAATTGTATTTTGCTTTTTTTTCTGTTTCATTCTCTCTCTCTCTCTCTCTCTCTCTGCCTCAGCACACTGCTGTTCAGCTTCATAATGTCTCCAGAACAAATTAGAGTTAATTACAGCCATCCCCCCTCTTCTCCCCAGCATGACACACAACACTGGACTACCTCAATATTCACTACAGTCTACATGCGCACACACACACACACACACACACACACACACACACACACACACACACACACACAGACATATATACAGACATTATCAATAAGTAGCCTACATATATATAGTACACTAAATTAGTAAATGGTGTGATGTTGGTTGAGATGTTAAAGCATAGTGATATTGATTGAACAAATGTAAAAGCCCTGAAATTTTCAATCCTAACATTGCTCGGTTGTGTCCTGTATCAACTATAAGTAATTCTGAATAAAGCAAGTGTTCGCCAAATATAAAATATTTTGTTCATCATGCATTATACATTTTTATGCAAACCTATGCAAAATTATCTTTGAAGAAATATCGACAAAAGTGTCAGTCTGAAAAAATGAAATAAAAAATAAATAAACTCCATTCAGAAAATCTTCAGTTTAAAGCCAATTGTACATCAGATGCCCACCGGGACCTTGCTTGTGATGCACCACTGATTATCCAAAAGACAAATGATTTTTTTCATTTATCTTTCTTTGTTTTATTTGAACCTGTAGCTCTGTTACAGGCAGTCCTGCTACATACCACTGTGCGTAGAACTAATAATTCTATAATACAGTGACAACACATTTACACTAATCTGACATGATATTTTCACACACTATGTGCTAACCCATGGTGAGAAATCCCAGAAATGTGGCATTCCATCTGCCAGTGCAGAACTGTGCTATATTTTATTTCTTTTTGAAAGGGCTAACATGTTTAGCTACATTTGCTGGCCTACCTGCTCATGGCTGACAGATGTGATGAATAGTTAGATGTAAAATAAGTGATTGTGTAAATTAATTCCAGCTAATGGTTAGGCTGTTGCTTGGATTGGCAGTATGTGGTGTATCTTTGGCTTTCAAAATGCCTTGAGTGATGTTTTTCCCCCATAACTTGTCTCACCAGTTTGGGAATGAAAAAGTTCTAACCAGTATGTGAGATTGCTTGGCTGTAACTGTCTCATAACCGCAAAAGGAAAAACAATAGAAATTATGTAATGTTTCTGTTGCCATTATAAGATAATTTAATGCATTCCGTTCCAGTCAAAATGCAACAAAGAAATGCCTCTCTCATGTTCTTCTTGTGTCCTTGTGGGTTTCTTCTGGCGTCTTAGGTTTCCTCCCACTTCCCAAGACATGTATGGGTAGATGGATTGGCTGTTTTAAACTGGCCGTAGTTCTGGGTGTATGTGTGAATGTGTGTGGGAATGTTGGAGGTCCATCCAGAATATATTCCGGCATTACAACTAATGTTCCTTAGGATGGGGAGCAGATCTAACAGGACCCTGATATCAGGATAAGATAGTTACTCAAGATTAACAAATGAATGAACAAAACTTTATTCAGATACATATTATAAATATTAAATATATAAATAGTATACACTGAGAATTCAGCAGTATCGAAAGTAACAAGCAAAAACAACAAAAGTGTTCATGCTCAGAAGGGCATGGCATATCTCCAATTTAATGTTCTTTCAGTAATTTAGAGTGTCATCTCAAAGGTATGTGGCACCGAAACAAACAAATAAACAAAGAAAACCCACATTGTTACACTTTATTTCTTCTGTATTATTTTCGCTCTCTCTGTCTCCTTCTAGGGACATTTTACCAAGGACAAATGCCAAGTGAAGGGAGATAGGAGTGCTGTGGTTGATAAATCTTAAAAGAACAACACATACACATACGCGTTTACGCACACACATGCACACACATTGTGTTTTTAAATCCTCACAGGAGAGATAGCACTTCATCTGTGGAGCGAGAAATTGATTTTGACTAGGCAGTGTTGAAAATCACTGAATCTGCAGCCATGTCCAAAACCCAGAATACTGCAACCTGAATGTACAGCCATGTATATATACACACACATACACACACGTGTGTGTGTTCTAGACACCTTGAAATAGCAGAAAACTTGCAGGCTTTCAGAATATGTGCTTCAGAAAACATACGGAAAGACACAAACACACATGCATTCTGTGATTTACAGTTTAATACACAGTATCTAACTGGTTATCCTGTGAGGTCCAGTTTGCTTAATGTAATATATGAATGATAGAATGATAGAATAAAGAACAAACACCAGTCTTCCCTGCATATTTGACAAAATAAGCATGCATTAATGATCCCTTTTGCTTCATCATGATTTAACATTGTACTTGTTTTTACACTGGCTTTCATTCCTAACACTACAGTGCACTTTCCAATGCAAATATATTCCTGCTGCAGAACATACATCAAGATCCCTGCAGCTGCCATGAATTTTTTAATTTTGTAAAAGGCCAATATTTTTTCATCTCCTATCATGTATGTGTTGAATCGTTTATAACACAATATAAACAAGATACCTTGGCTTAAAGTTCACAGGTTCTACTGGGATTTTTTTTTTTGTGTGTGTGTAGGGGGGCTTTTAAAGGATCTCAGAAACCTAAGTGAGTCATGGGATGGCGGCTGCAAAAGATACACATTCCAAGCCATGAGTCGACATCCTGGTGAGGGAGTGTGTGCCTGGTTTGCTGATAATGTTGATAAAAGTTCTCCAATTCCAGGTTATGCTCGATTCCATGTACATGAACAGATGTTGTAAGAACAACCACTTGGATTGAAATCACTTTCTATAAACAGAAAAAAGAACCTCGGAAAATCGCACTCATGAACTTGGCAACCTCAGTAGATATTGTGAATAGTTTGCAAGCGAGGCAAGGCTGAAAATCATAAATAAGTTTCCTTAGTTGTCCATATATGGAAATTCATGGAAGAGCAGCTAACCTCAAAAGACCCATAATTCCACATAAGGCCAGCATGATAACTTGGTTGCGTTATTAAACCACTTTACCTTTATGTATAACATATACAGTAGCTGTTACAGATACTAATTGAATTTAGCACAAAGTTCTAATTTGTTCTCTCATGTTCCTCTGAGGCAACTATCCTGCCCGCCCCTCAAACACTTTTTGTGGGTTAATCAAGGTCCCTCCAACCATACGAACGTCTGCTCCCTCTTTGATGTAGCGACTCGGCCACGGCTTTGATCCACCTTGCCTGGTCTTAAATTAAACTCTAGACATCCCAGCCAAGCACAAGAGGTGCTGTGAGCCAGAACACACTGTGGACCTGAACACACACAAGTGCTAAGATCTGATTTCACAACTACAGTACACAGAAATGTGCTGTACCTGGACCCTCAACACAACCAAATTTGGCTTGGTGGGTTAAGAGCTTAAAAATTATTTAAACCTAAAAAAAAAAACAAAAAAAACACCTGGAATGAAAACCCATGTTAAGCGTGTTCAGGAGTTAGCTAGAGAACTCCTTTAACTCTTTGTTCTTGGTTCTTTTTTTAATTATCTATACACTCTCTTTATTTCCCATTTTGCATTAGTATTTCATTTGTACCCTTCTCATAATTGCATACTCTCAGACTGCCTCGAAACTCTTCCTCTAACCAAATGGCTCAACACCAGCCACTCTTACACATTATGACTCATTCTATGTGGCTGGTCATATTCCCTCCTCTTTTCATGTGAGCATCTCTCACCCGTTCCCAAAGCTCATGAACAATAGACTTGTCATTATTCATAAGAAAATCCTTACTTAGATAGAAACTACAGGAAACAGAAAAAGCTCCCACTTAACCTGGGGTGTCTGAAAAAATGAGAAATACCTTCTCATGCTTACCATACCAAGGCATTATTAATGTAAAACAATACCAAAGCAATATCACTGTGTAATACCACAAATCATCATAGGAATGTACTGTACCACATCAAGGCAATATTACAGTCAAACACACCACATTAATTACCTTATTTATATTATGAAACATGCATATTTTTATTTCTTATTCCTCAGTCAGATAAATATTAGAAAAAAAGTTATTGATGCTTTCCTGTTGTAATACACACTATTATTTTATTATTATTATTTTTCTTATACAAAAGACAGGAGACAATTCTCAACATGATCCATAAAGCACGGACAGGTAGCACAATTCCTACCAGCCTACCATTATAAAAGTTTTTATATGTACTATTGAATTCTTATTTGCTGTTTTGTTTGGACACATCAGTTGATTGGGTTAATGCCCCTGTCACACTCTAATGAAGACCCTGAAGTTCCCACTGCATCCTAAAGATTAAGATTAAGATTCAGCCATTTTTTCAGATATCCCAATTAGGAAGCTGTGGTCAGAGTGCAGGGCCTTGGTAAAGAGCTCAACAGTGGCAGGTTGGCGGTGCCGGGGCTTGAACTCCTGACCTTGCAATCAGTAACTCTAAGCCGTAACCGTTTGATCCACCACTAAGATATTGAATAATGCAGCAGGAACATGGTCAAAATGGACAAATGTGCATTTATCACCTTATTTATAATTTATATATACTTATATACTTCCTAGCCACTTTCCTGTCATGCTCTTAATGCATCTGTCATGTTTTTACTAATTTCATATCATTCACATGATCATGTGCTCACCATGTCCAATGAGATCATACTGCATTATTACTATGTCCGATCAGATCACACCATGCTCTTTTCATACACTTACTGCATCCATCCATCCATCCATCTACTACATCTGTAGTCCAACTAAGGACAGTAGAGATATTTATTCCCATTGGTGGGAGGAACTCTGATCACATTACCGGCTATTTGGGAATGCCTAATAGCTTAATATCCATGTCTTTGGATGGTGGGTAAAAAACAGGAGAACACGGAGAAAACTAACTAAGCGCACAGGGAGAACATGAAAACTCCATGCACACCGACCCAATGCGGGAACCTGAAGGTATAAGGTGACAGTGCTAACTGCTAAGCCACCGTACCGCCTTAAATTATGTATATTAAGAAATCTGAACATGACATAGCTGTGCTGATAACCAGCAGCATGTGAAGAAGAATGTAATATGAACTTAATGAGGCCTTCTTCAAAGTGGCATGGACCTCCCATGGTCATAGGACTAGTCTGAAGTGGATGTTCTGAGAACTTTATTGATGTAGCAAAAACACACTGACATCCCAATGACAACTCAATCAGAACACAATCCAGGCTTTCTCATCTGAGCTATGCTTCTAGTGTGTCAGTGAAGTCCCTAAGATTTTTTTTTTATGTTGTTACCTCATCAATGCCATCATTACCCCATTTTTAATAAGTTCTTCATGCATTTAGCCATGTCCTCACCAGGCTTTTTTTGAACATGGCCAAAATACATAGCAGCTTGACTTTAATGGAGTCAACATTTCATTCTTATTGGTTTCTACTGTGTTCCTGTTAAGTTGTACAAGTTCTCACTGCGTTCCATTTTTTGAGGATGTAGAGGGAATGTGGCTCAGTGTGAAGGGGGTTTAATGAAAACCTCAAAAACTTTGCTTCAATTGGATGCATAGATAATGTCAACTTCAGCCGAATTTTAAGGAAGAAAAGCTTTATGGTTGGCAAAACTTGATTGTGAGGCTAATACATGAATAGCTCCATTACTGTATGTTCAGAAGGTGTTTGTAAAATTAGTTTTGAAGTTAGAAGTCCCTGGCTACAAGATGTGTATGAATCCCAGTGTATATCTTTTTATCTCAGATCAGGCATCTCATGGTTGCAGTAGATGTCGTGATGAAACGGCATATGAAGTCTGTGCGTGGGTATGTTTGTGCAAGTCTTCGCTGTGTATTCAAATCACTAATCCATTAGAGGCAGACAAAAAGCGATAGAGCAAATATAAAAGAAAAGAAACAGACTATAAACATACTTGGTTCTTTACAACTGCATCAATTTTTCTGATAAATGTACTCTGACTAGGGGATCATTGAAGGATATGTGGAAACTTTGATGATGTTTTGGAGCTTTAAAAGCATGACTATTAGTGTGTAGGAGCCTTGGTGTTAGTAGAGAGCAAGTTCGTCCTGGACGGTATAACACAGAACAATTGACTACACTAACAAACCTGTTTTCCCATAGTATCCTTTCCACTGACTTGCCAAGTGACCAGTACCATAACTACCCAGGCAAACTTTGTATTCTGTTATGGTTAGAGTATCAAGAGTCCAGAACAGGAGCAAAAAGATGAAGATTAAAATGCTGATTATTCATTAGGCAACTCAGATAGTCATACTCATTAGTTTGGAAATAACATTAGTTCACCATACTAAATAGTGTATCAATTTAGTGCATGACTACTTGTAAGTCCATGCACTGGTATGGTAGTATGGTTGATAGAATGTAGTTTGGGATGTACTGTACAACATAGTGATCTTCAAATGTATTGCAGTAGGAAAGCCAGAAAGTTCTGTTTGACTGCTTTATGTCTTTCTACAAAATTCCAAATGTAGAGTAAAAGGTAAATCATCCCCTAAAGCTTCTGTATTGTTGTCATAGCTGTTAGTGTTTACATTTACCACTAGCGTCAAGTGGGAAAATTTGTCACCGCCCCATAACCTCAAGAAAACTCTTACATTCACAGGTAATGTTATAATGGCAAATCAATACTGGTATACAATCAAGCCATGGGTAGTTCTGTATTTGGGTTGGCAACCGTACTGTGATATACTGCCCTGTACACTGGAAAGGTGTTATAAGATGCCTGCGGGAAGCCAGGAGAATGACTTTACTCAGATGCACCTTTCA
Organism: Clarias laeviceps; assembly: GCA_030014305.1. Lineage (NCBI taxonomy): Eukaryota > Metazoa > Chordata > Actinopteri > Siluriformes > Clariidae > Clarias > Clarias laeviceps. Next base: position 17,212,755 of record JAQMYJ010000001.1, on the reverse strand, counting down.
GCCTGATTAAAGGGTTACATCAGCCATGACTAATACAATGATTTGTAATTAGATGTGCAATTAGCGTGCAAGGATTTAACTCTGAACCTCATTATTATGGACCGTTATTTTGTATTATTGTTACTATTTAGTCTTGGGAAACTTTATTATTTAACAGAACTGAATGTTTTTACATTGCAGTCAAGAACCAGAGACTGACAGTGTGTGCTTGCTATGCACTCTTTTATAACAATAGACTGAATTCTATACTGACATTCACCATAACCATTACAGGAGATATGATTTCATCACATAGGACACACACCCTTGGCGATTTTCCATAGCTGCATTTAATACTTCCTTTGGGTTATTATGAGTTTGTTTGCCATGGAAGAAGTACAGTAGCTGAGCCTGGCGTGACTCCACCACCAGTATGGCTGGACAGGTGAGGGCTAGTTTCAGAAAAGGTGTGGTAGAGTTCTCTCCCAATGAATCTTTCAATGCCGGGGTCACACAGAGGTGTGTTAATAGAGATGTTCATGTTCGAATGCACAAGTATAAAGGCAAGCATGGCGCATTTCCTCTGAGAGTCCTGAATGAATGATATCATTTAGCAGAGACTGACTCAGGCACCATGGACTGTAGTGGGAGGGAAGGAGGCAGAGATTGAACCGCTGTAGCACAAAGCTGCAGTGTTTAGAGACTCATGACTTGTGTGTATGTGTGTGTGTGTGTGTGTATGTGAGTGAGTGAGAGAAAGTGAGAGAAAGTGAGATCACGCATGTCTGCAGCATACTGATGCGGAGCAAAGCATAAGGGAGGAGGAGGAGCGAGAGTGAAAATGTGTTGCCCTGGGGCTGCCTTCTCTCCCTCTGTTCTTCTGGGCTCATAGAGAGAGGAAACAGCATGCCGTGTTTTTATTCCACGTCAAATTAAGAGTAAGATAAACCTCCTCTTCTGCACTGAGTGTGTGTGAGAGAGAGTTTTAACTGCATGTAAAGTAATTTGCTGAAAAGCAATTTCCACATCTCCGGTTTGCAGCGTGCCACTGTATTTCATCACTGGCCAGTCTGAGAGTGGGAGAGAGGGAGAGAAAGAGAGAGAAAGAGAGAGAAAGAGAGAGTACTACTTATCGATTAATGACTGTAATGTGTGGGTGTGTGTGTCTACGTACCTTTGTTGAGGTGACTAGACAGCAGTGCAGCACAACATTTACAAATAAGACCCTTTTTTTGGCCGAAGAGGTGTGTGTGTGTGTGTGTGTGTGTGTGTGTGTGTGTGTGTGTGTGTGTGTATGTGTGCGACTCTGTCTGTCTTCTGTCACAAAGTAAGATGAATGAATATTTGCATTGTGTAGAGATATGCAGCAGTGACATGCTATATTTTGCCCCAGATTTTAGGGTATGGTGTGTTTTCGAAGAGGGTTGCTCCCCATTGACTCTCTCTCTCTCTCTTTCTCTATGTCCTGTCTATCACTCTCTTTCACTTATTACACTGTTTTCATGTCCACTGAGACTCAAAAAAATCATATTTGTAATATGTATTTTCTTTCCATTTAGGTTCAGTTTCATACATATAACTCTTTAAACACTGTTAAACTTTTGCCTTAGTATTTAAACACATCTCTCAATTATTTATGAAGTCTGGTTTATTCATAAACCAAATTATTTAACAACTATTATGAATTATTCAGAAACTTCAGTAGAAGAATTTGCACACTCCCTTTGGGAGTTCAGGTGGTTAAGCAGATCAAGGAAAAAATGAAATAAATATCTGGTGGGGAACAAAAATGGCAAATTAACTAACTAAATAAAAATATAAATCAAACAAAAATGTATGTGTTGTATTTAGCATTCCTTAGTGTGTGTGTTCTTTGACCCTGAGCATTCCTTTTTCTCTAACACTTCAGCTCTGTTTCTCAAGTTAATTTTGCATCTTATACATACAGTATGTACATAATCTTTAAAAAGTTGGCAGGCTGCAATATCACATCCCTCCAGAGGCTAGTGAGTCAGATGGCAGAGCCTTTCATTCATACTAGTTTTCTCCTCTTTATCACAGTTACTAGAAAAAGGAATCGACTACATGATCGGGCCATATCATCCTCGAAGCTCTCTCTCTCTCTTTCCGTCTGTGTGTGTGTGTGTGTGTCCGTGTTTGATCTGATCTGCCATCTGTGATGTGCTTCCAAGTAATAAGAGAAGCATGTAGTCGCTCACTGATCCCCAAACACACAGGGAGCAGAACATGCAGCTCTGAAATTAGGATACAGTTTGGACACACTCTCTCTCTCTCTCTCTCTCTCTCTCTCTCGCTATCTCTTACACACACACACACACACACACATACAAAATATAGTAACTTTCATATTTCACATGTGCCCAAAGTCAGATAAACACAATTATCTGAGCAATAACTTCTGTCCTCTAGTAAAGAAAATGAACACACACCAATTAAAACATTAAATACACTGAAATAATGGTAATAAAGTTATCTGTTATCCTTCCTTCCTTTATGTGGCTTGGATAAAGCAAGCTTATAATTACTAATCCACCCAAAGCAGCGAACAGTGGGCTGCCCTGTCACTGTTAGTGTCATTTGTTATGTGTGACCTTGTATTATAATCCTGTTTGATATCAATATTAAGAGTAATCTCAGCTTACTGAAGACAGGCTAGGTAGAGTGTCTATCCATCTGCACATAAACATATGGACTCATCATCTTACCGTAAATGTAGCCTGCTATCCATCCATCCATCCATCCATCCAACCAGGTATCCTGTCATTCATTCATCCATCCAACTATCCATCCATCTATCTATCCATCCAGTCATTCAGACATCTATCATCCATCCATCCAACCAGGTATCTGGTCATCCATCCATCCAACAATCCATACATCAGACTTTATTTTTTCATGTATGCATATAAGGGGATTATTCCTTTTTTGTGAAATATTTCTCATATCTCAGATTGTCTGTAAACTAGGGTCCATGGCCCCATGTCAACCAGAAGCTGAAAATTGTGGGCCTTCTAACATTTATTTCATAGTGGAAGCTTTGCATCTATTTATCTATTGATCCATTCCTTACAGTCCTTTCATCCCATATATACATCTGGCATTCCCTCATCCATCCATCCTAGTCAATCATATTCATTTATACCTCATTGGTTCAGTTATTGTTTCATCCAAAGATTAATTTATTTTCTAGCCTTTATTTTCATCCATCCCATCCAACTATATATGTTTATTTATTCGGTGGTATAATTATCCATCCATCCATTCATCCTTTCATCCATCCATCCATCCATCTATCCATCCATCCACCCATCCATCCATCCAACCCATTTGTCCATCCATATCCATTTTTTCAGTGTTTTATGAATGATTACATAAGTTGTCTTTTGAGAAATACCTTTCTCTACTTTTTTATCACCACCATCTGCACCAATGCCACAATGGTTTAAATCCACATGAGCCACCTGCTATGAAATATTCTCTTGTTCAGATTTGCATTCTTATATGTAGTAAATAAACTCATATTAAGAGACCACATTCTCACAGTTCTCACCATTATACAGTATGTGGTAAAGTAACTTCACTCAATTATTTTAAAAACAGAAAACCAGGTTATATAAGCATATTGTATGTAACACACACACACACACACACACACACACACACACACACAGTGAGAGAGACTAACCTAAACAAATGCACAAATACTGTGTATATGTATGTGTGACCATATTTTGAGATATCCTGCAATCTATACTTGTCTGTGTATCGGACTGCATGAATGAGTGTATGTCTATTTTGTTTGCTATTTAATTGAGCTGAAATATTAGCCAGTGGACTGAACAGTGCTGGAGAACTGAGTTTGTATTCTCTGGCATTTTGATTGTGAGGAAGGAACTTTGTCATTTGACTGAAACGAGAGAGGAGTAGAATATCAATCATTTCCCACATTCCCATAGACCCCCTCCCTTCCTCCAGTCCGTGCTCTCTTTCTCATTCGGAGGCCTCCATCCTCCATTTTCTCTGCACCAGTCTGCCACCCCTGACTGACTGGATTTCTCCTGCACATATATCCAGCCCTTTTTCCACTTTCTTTGCAATGCTGATGCTCTAAAATGGTGTATGGAGAGAAAGGGAGAATAGCTGGCACATAAAAAAAAAAATAAAGAAAAGGAATAGACATGGCCTTGGCATTTTTAGTCAACAGTGAGCCACTGTTTTCATTGCAGACCCGGGAAAGACGGAAATAAACGAGACAATTTTAATGTACTCACGCTATACTTGCATTGTGCCTTCTTCTGTAGTGAATCTTTCTCTGTTTCTCACTCATCTTCTGTGTTTCACAAAGTGCACTATTGACGGAAATGAGCTGTGGGTGCTTTTCTCGTCATGGTCCATTTCATCATGGAAATTACAATGTTACAAATATATGCAAGGATAGCTGCAGTGTGTGTGTGTGTGTGTGTATGTGTGTGTGTGTGTGTGTGAGAGGGATCTGAGGTTGAAATCAGAGAGATGACAGTCATTTGCCGCTGCATGTGATTCATATAGCCATTGTCATTACATTCAAATCACTCACACTCACATGCAGTTACACTCACTGCGGACTGGGTACTATATGTCAGCAATCAGCAGACTGTGTGTTGGCTTGAGGTGTGGAACGTTTCCAATTACATATCTGAGTCTTTCTCTCGTTAATTAATTTCAAATGGTGTTACAGTATATACCCATAAACTGGCAACCGGTACCCATCTACACCTACATTCCCATCTACACCTGCAGGAACCAGGAGCTAGCCTGTCTGTCCAAACCCATAGAAAAGCCAATGTAACACAAATTCCTAAAGACAAAAGTTAACGCAGGCCACGATAGAAAGACACCAGAACACCCACTGCTCCACAGCCTGCTGCACATGGGGCCCAGGCAAAGAGCCCAAGGCTACCAAACTGGCCTCCAAATTCCCCAGATCCCAATTCGATCGGTTACCCATGGGATGCACCAGACAAACAAGTTCAATCCATGGAGGCCCACCCCACAACCCACAGTACCCAAAGAACCTGGCTCTAATGGCCTGGTGCCAGATACCACAGCACACCTTTGCAGAGCCACACCCGAGGGGCCAGAGCCACCCCACTGCCACAAGGGGAACCAAAAACCTAGGTGGTTACAATGTAAATGGTTTTAAAGATAAGGCTGATTTGTGTATAGGCTCTTTGTAATTTTGTTTTTTGAATATGTGATAAACTACAAATCACTGCTTTGTATTATATTGTAATATAGATAGAAAAATATAAAGATACAGTAGATAGAAAATATAAAACAAAAACACAAATTATTGATATGTTGAAGTTTTTCGTAAGGAGATTCATTGTTTAAGTATTCTTCATTCCAGTGTGAGCACTTGGGCCAATGGTAGTTAGTATACTATTTAGTATGATAGTAAATTTTCTCAGAGAGAAAGATGAGAGAAGCTGGTAAGTGATAAGAAGAATTACTGAATCTGGTCTCATGAATGTTCCACAACATTAAATGTAACTTTGAACAATTAAAAATGTATTTATTTCCTCTTAAAAAGAATGGATTATCATTAGCAAACTGTTGTGGTGTGAGAGGACAAAACACTTTAGGTGTTTTAAATTACAGGCTCATTAGTGTTTAAATCATTCAAATGCTAAATCTTTTAAATAGTTACAATTTTGCAACAGACTTTGACAGCAGTTGTAGGGAGTTTAGACACACTCACACACATGCAGACACGCAAACACACGCACACACACACACATATGCCAGCACTTACTCTGTGAATACTCTGTTCACACCCGCCTTGAATCACGAACTGGCAGTGGAAGGAGGATATGTATAAAATAAGACTTGTGTGCTCGTGTCTGTGCCTGTGTCTGTGTGTGTGTGTGTGTGTGTGTGGGGGGGGGGGGGTTATACTGTATTTTTATAGTTACAATCTGATGCACTTTTTTTATATACCTAAACTACTCAGAGGTAGCAAGAGAAACAAAGAAACCCATCGAGAACCTTTACAACAGAAAGCATGTTTTGCCAGGATGAAGCGGCACCTTTCTTCCTTTATTCTTTCACCTCTTATGTTTTTTTTTTTTACCCTCTCCTCACATTGCATCCCCTCCCTCCTGTTCTGTTCCTCAGCAGTCAATAATAAGAATTGCCATGGCTGAATGGATTAGAGCTCTCTCCTCTGGGCCTCTGCTTGTTTGTTTGAAGCCGCTGAAGTGTCAAGTGAAACGGCTCAGGCCATTTTCTACCTGCCATCTCACCTTAGCATTCTCCACCCACTACTGCACACACTTACACATGTGACCGATGCATACACCACATGATTTGCCTCCTTTCTAAGGGTCACCTTCATCCTGTTATGAACGCGTGAGAACCAGGGTGAAGATGTTATACATGTAGTTTTTAGTGCAGCAAAATGTCCTATAGTATCCTAAAGCTCGCTGTAGGCTTCGGGTCAAGGAAATCAATAAAAAAGCACACACACACGTAGACACACACACCACTATCCAATCAATATCATTAAAAAGGGATGTCTATGCCTCATTGAGAGAGAGTATCACAGCTCTCACTGCTCATGTTTTATTAATGAGGCCTCGTTATGCGTTGCGGTATTTCAGTGAATGTTCTCGCTTCTCGGGCTATTTGCTTTTTTTGGCCATCTCTTTCTCTATCTTCTTTTGTATGTAAAATATCCTTCTGATTCTTCGTTTACATTTTGGCATTGACACACCATGATCAAAGATTGCACAAGGATCACACACACATTTCTCTTGCATTTTAATTAGCAAAACCATGAAGCAATAAGCATTGGATGTGATTTTAGCATGGACAATGTGGATCTATCTATCTATATATATATATATATCTATATATATATATATATAT
>JAQMYJ010000001.1:17195611-17205746 GCA_030014305.1 Clarias laeviceps | reverse complement strand
TATATGTGTGTGTGTGTTTGTGTGTGTGTGTATATATATAGACATTATTCAAAGGCATCAAAGTGTGATGTCTGTAGGTCATGTCTTAGGAAACCAGAAACATATGTAATCCCTGTCAAAAGGTAATGCTAACATCTTGAGTTCAGTTTAGATTCAAACCATATGACATGTACTGTATCTGCTAGCTTTCAGCCATTTTTTAGCTTTAAAATAATCTACTACCTCCAAGGAAGGTCGCATCGATTTGTCTCTGGTTAATCTCATGCTTTGTTTGAACTTTTTTCATCATGTGAACCTCATACGCATGTTTTGTCTACCTGGCAAGTGCTAATGGTATGGTGGCTAATGGTTTCTGCTTTTTATACACCTATAAACAAAGTGTCGGCTAGAGACTGTGCAGTGAAACCTTATCCATATGCTTTAGGTTTTTTATACATTCACACACTTATATATCCACACGCATAGACAGACACGCACACACACACACATCTGATTATGTAGACCGACATGCAAATACAGCACTTTGACTTTTGCATTATGCGTGATCATTCGCCTGTGCCACTGTCTAGGGCTCTGCCTTAAGTCAACAAGCTGCTACCCCAGGTCTTTAAAAGCTCCTTTTCTATTTCCAAAGAGCCATATGGATTCCATTAACTACATACATTCAAAGTAATGCACAGATTTTTTTAAAGGCTGTCTGAATGCTACACTGTCCACAGCAAGTAGAGCACACAGTATTTGCTTTTATCTTGCTTTTTTGCTTGATCGCTTTGCACTGTTGCCAGCCTCTATTCAAATCCAGTGGTACTCATTTTCTCAGTCTGTCAGCTGAACTGTGAAACACTCGCCCATTTGAGGTCAATATGGGTATTGCTGTAGAGGAAAAAGCACTTAGTTTGATCTGCATGATAAAGGCAAATCACTATAATGTTAACACCGAAAATGAGGGGAAAATTGAACAGTCTTGCAAAATGTGTTGTAGGCAGAGATGGATAAACAAGTTTTTTTTATCAAAAAAAAAAACAAAACATAATGAAATAAAAGAAATCAATCGCAATAAAAGTAGAGGTGATGAAATCAAACCAATTTACTGCAAATAAATTGTTTAAGGGTATTTATTAAAACATAGTGTGTTTTATTGCAAGATGAGACAAATGTATTATTTTGAGAAAACTATTCTTTTGAGTTTTTGCAAAAGATGCAAGACATTACAAACTGATGGAGTAATTTGGAGTACAAAAGGATGTTAAAATACATAGCTATTACATCAGGGTGAATTTTGCAGAACATGATAAATCCTCTTTTCACAGATTTTGTCAAAATTGATAAATCAGCCTACAGGTGTGTTTGAGGCCATGTAAAAGGCAATTTGGTATCAATAGTATGTTGGTTAATATTAAAAATATAACAAAGTCAGTCTTTAGTTGTGTTTTATAGTGAGTCAATCTGGCAGCAAATTGGAAGAAAAAAAATAAGTATAATATATAATAAAAAAGTATTTGTTGCGCGCACACACACACACACACACATACAAAAAAATAATTATTACAAAGAATGTTGAAGACTTTTTCCTGTACCACTGCTATAGTATATGACATTTCTTTATCATAGAAGTCTTTATCATGACTGCTGGGGTATGTGAGTGGCAATAGCACATTGTAAATGTCTTTTTATTGACTTTTTTCCAGAATTTTGCTAAATGCATTAAGTTAATTCACCATAGCTACTTTATTGATCACGTGACACAAAGAAATAATGTGATTGGATTTTTTTCTTTTGAAAGTGCGACAGTTTGCTATGACATGCAGCTGCCAAATGTCACATTTTGCTGATTTTGACAAACTTATTTTCGCTTACCTTCATTATAGGAAACTTTGTATGCCAGAAGAAAATAATTTGCTGCAAAGTTGAGAATTTAAGTGAAAGTTCTGAAAAGCTGTTGATTGTGTTCTGCAGTGAGGCCCATCATATGTACTTGATTATATGAAAAAATAGATGACATGGCTAATAGCATGGTCATAGAAAAATACAAGAATTTGCTTTGATTTATTTACCCACAGTAATCCGCCCTCTCACAGTAATCCACCATCTTGACAGGGAATTTTTTCCTTCCAACATACAATGAAGCCAAAAGCCAAATGGCTTTCCATTCCTTTGCACTGTATTAAGAACATGTGTACACCTGTTTATTCATGCAATTATCCTACAGGAACAGGTTGAAAGTTGCAGTTAAAGTTCACATCAAACATCATAAAAGGGGAAAGCTCAGTGAATTTGACTGTGGCATGGTTTTTGGAACCAGATGGGCTGGTTTAATTATTTCAGAAATCTCCTGGGATTTTCACACCCTACAATCTCTAGCGCATAAACAGAATGGTGGGAAAGCATGAAAGAAAGATATGCTGAATGGAACTTCTACTGGTGGAAACATCTTGTTGATTAGAGAGGTCAGAGGAGAATGGCTAGACTGGTTCAAGCTGACAGGGAGGCTACGATAACTCACATACCCAAGTTTACAAGTGCCGTAATTCGAAAAGCATTTAAGAATGCACATCATATCTATAGTCTTCAACAGCAGAACGCCACAACGAATTCCTCTACTGTCAACCAAAAACAGGAATCTGAACCTGCAATGTGCACAGGCTCATTCCTAGTTCACACATACAGTACATGTGTATTTACAGTGACGTGAAAAAGTATTTGCCCCTTTCCTGTTTTTTTTTTTGCATATTTTTCAAACAAATCAAACTAATTTTAACAGTACACAAAGATAACCCAAGTAAACACAAAATGCAGATAAAAGCTGTCCAAACCTGTCTGGCCCTATGTGAAAAAATAATAATTGCCCCCTAAGCCTAATAACTGGTTGTGCCACCCTTGGTGGCAACAACTGCAATCAAGTGTTTGCGAGAACTGACAATGAGTCTTTGAATGCACTTTTAAACTGAAAATGGACTTAAAGTGAAAATGGACTTTTTGGAAAAATCAAATCAGGGTGAAAATATTCAGCAATGCTGTTTTCAGTGTTGCAAAGTCTTTTTTGCAATGTGCTTTTATGTTTTTCAAGTTTGAACTAAATGTAAGAATGTAATAACGTCGAAGAGTAAAAGGACAAAAAGGTCCTTGCTAGCAATAGTTCACTAATGAATTAAAAACAAAAAATTGTGCAAAGATATCTAAATCAAGAGCAGAATATGCAATCACGCATGTTAGATAGTGATGGTTCTGATAAAAAAAAAAAAAAAAAAGCTTTGCCCTAAGCAAAGGTCTTTCTATCCAATTAAACTGTGCTAATCCATAACTACAGATTAGCATCATGATGTATACTGACACACACACACATGCACACACACACACACACACACACACACAGATCCAGGGGTGTGTGTGTGTTTGTGTGTGTTTGTGTGTGTTTGTGTGTGTTTAGGTGTGTTTGTGTGTGTGTGTGCGTGTGTGTGTTTGTTCAAAGGACACTTAACAGGGGAGTTGTCAATGAGCGTGAAATGCTCTGAACATGCTTGCAGTGAACATGCTTCTTCACTCATCACCTCTCTAGTTAAGAAGAATCATCCAGCTGGTCTCTGACTTATTCATAGAGCATTTTTGGCAAGTTTTTTTTCCTTCCATCTCCTTCTCTCAAAACCTTTTCCCACCATTACCATTACTCTCATCTCTCATTCCTCCAAATGCTATTGTAAGGATAGTTTCAGAGCTCAAATTAATTTCAGCTTGGTAAATCCTAGTGAAACTCTGTGTGTGTTTGTGTGTGTGTCTTTGTGTGTGTGTGTGTGTGTGTGTGTGTGTGTGTGTGCTGGAAAAAGAATGACCAAGGGATGAGGGATAAAGCATCAAGGCTCGTGTTTGAGTTTCTAATTGCACAAGCCTATAATATGACCTCGGGATATGAGAGTTTCCTGCCTTCTGAAAAATTAAGCAGCTAGTGCTTTCCTTCCACAGCAGACAATCTCTGGGCTTCTCAGCAACTTCCTCACTAATCTGAGACCATAATGGATTGTTAGATTTTTAAATCAAAAGCTTTGCAGTTAGCCAGATAAGAGTGATTGGAAATAAACTGTAGATAGTGCGCTGGAATAATGTAAAGTCCAAACTCTGGGGACATGTTCTTTTGGACATATTGAGTAGAGACTATTCCAAACTATTAGATTGGATCAGTGCTGCATTTGAGGATATTACAGTAGCACACTGCAGTTTAGTGGCAGAGCAACGGGCTATTCACAGACCTGCTGCTCTCTGAGGAGCTCATGTTCTGTCCCTATGGGGAAAGTGTGTTTCTGACACATACTGTAATTATTTGGTTTTTACATTATTTTATGTTTACTTGTGCATTGAATAATATATTTATTTCACTTAAACTATATTTCCATAGCTGTGCAGAGTACAATAGCAGATTGTTTTAGGAATGTATTGAAGATACAAGGTGTATTTTTGGTCACAAGTCGCATTATCTAATCAGTTAAAACCATAATTTAACAAAAGCTTATATACAGTAAGGTGAGGACTTGCTGCAAAACAAGAGTGTATAGCGATACTAGCACAACGTTAAATATTGTTCCATTCTTTGTTAAACAATAGCATATTCTCAACAATGAATATTGTATTGTAATTGTTGAGTGTTAACGAATGCCATAATCTTTATCTGTGTATATGAAGGGCGTTCAAGTCAAACCAGGACTTGTGATTAAAAAAAAGTTTTATGAATGAAGGCATAAAACTGACTGATATTAACAGAAGACTTCAAGCACAGTACGGTGATAAGATTTATCTCTTAATTTATCTCTTAATTTTACCAGTTTACTGATCCTTGAAAATTGACAGATAACTTGCCATCAAGTTGTGGAAGAGATGCATCTGCCTCTAGGAACTGTACACAAAATCATCCGCGAGCACCACTTGCACATTACAGTATCTCAGCTGGGAGTTATTGCCACTTTCCCTGTACAGCCCTAACCTCATTTCAAAAGATTTCCACATGTTTTGCTCATTAAAGAAGATCTCGGGAGGCAAGAATTAGAACATTTTTGGCTTTGGCTTTCTACCCTGATGGTATTCATGTAGTAGTGAAACGCTGGGATAACTGCAATAGTGTAGAAGGGGTTTATATAGAGAAACAATGGTATTTTTTTAACTCTCATAACTGTGTTCATTTATTCTGTGCAATCAAAAGTCCCGGTATGTCTTGAACACCTCTTAATTCAATTTAATGCTATCTAATATTTCATACGACTAGTTCCTGTTGTCACTTACACTGTGATAGCTTTACACACTCACAGCTCACTCTTTCTCTTTTGATTTAATTTAATAAAAAAAGAAATTTATAACGTTGCAGAGAAACTGCTAAGTTGTCCATACTGAAGACTCTCCTGTATCAGACAATTTATTGTTTCAAAGTGCTGACACCTGAATCTCCTTCCATAAACATTACATAAAACACCATCCTCTCAACTATAATATACTTTTCTTTGCTAAATAACAGCCCATTTTTAAACAAGATTTTTTTTTTGTGACTCCCTGGGAATTAGCTGTTACTATAGAAACAAAATGTCAGCGCTGATGTTGTAGAGAATTAACTGACACCTTCTGATGAGTCAGAATTCAGCAGTGCTGTAGTATAAAGCATTTGAATTCATTCTCCTAATGAACACTAGGGAAGCAAAGCTTAAAAAAGGATGTTACAAAAGGATGCATTTTTACATAATGTAAGCTAATACTAATATGAGGACTGTACTGAAAATAATGCCAAAGCAGCCATACCTTTTTTTATTATTGACATAGGGCATTCAAATTGCACATGTTGGTAGAGTAACTCTTTCTGCATACAACGATTCTACTCAATACAATCTCCATCCCAAGCATTGCATTTGCACCACCTTTGAATCCAACTCTCAAATCCTCTTTGAAAATTCCCCTTTGTCGCAGTTGATGGTCTCCCACTGTGTGGTTTGTCTTCAATGCTGTTTTCCTCTTCTTTAAACTTCTTCATCCATCTGTGCACATTGCTCTTGTCAATGGTGTCATCTTTGTAAACATTCTGTAGCGCAGTAGGAGATCATCACCTTCGACAAAGGACAAAGAGTTACTTTTATCAACATGTGCAATTTGAACTACATATGTCTTTTGCATTACTTCAGAACAGTTCAGTACATCAGTACAGCCCTCACAGTTTTAGTGATAGCCAATAAAATACTTATTATTTCATTCCCTTTGACTGTTGATGTAAATGTAGCAGTGCATCCTTGTTACTGTTCATCCTGTACATCAAAAAACCTTTAATAGTGTAACTAATACACTTGTTTCTAAAATGCTTCAGTTACTTTCTTTCATAAACCTAATGCATACATCTTTCTCAGGTTGCTGACAATTAACTAGTATGATCATTTACAACAGCAATATTGAAAGATACTTATGAAACCAGACACCATTCTGTATAATCAAATGTAATGAATGTAACTCAATCAAAAATAAATAAATAAATAAATAAATCTGCACTGGGTTAAACCTGCAACATACATTCATTTTAACATAATTAATACATATATGTTATGTAGAAATTAATGGTATAACTGAAATAATAATAATAATAATAATAATAATAATAATAATAATAATAATAAATGTGCCTTGTCTTTGGTGAAATAGTAGTGGGAGATAAATTGCAATTTTTTTTATAATATGGTATAATTCATATCCAGAATTGTACCATGACACCACAACATTTAACATTTAAGCAGATTTAACTGTCCATATACAGTAAATGAATAAACTCAGAAGGTGGTGCAGAGCATTTCAGGCTGCTTGCTCTCTATCCTAGCTGCCTAATCAGTTATGTGTGAACTGCTTCAACATACTGTGCAGAACTCTTACTGCGAAGCCCTTAAAACTTAAAGCACTTTAGGCATTTTTTGTTTTGTTTTTTTTTTGTTTTTTTTTAAGAAATGTACTCAATATATGGCCCAGTATTGTGCAATATAGAGTAACATATAATTTTTTTTATCAACACAACCTAGGCAACATGATGAAATAAGTTTTTATTTCATTTTAACCAACTATACAGACATGACTGAGCAAAAAAATAAATAAAAATTGGTCACATAGCCGAAGAAATAGCACAGATACACACGATCATGTGTTTTTCTGGTTGTATTTTATGGTATGGGTTTTTGGTTTCTGTGACCAAAAAAAATAATACCATGCCCAGTTTGACAGTTCTACATTTTTACAATGTCATTCCCATATTCCAGTAGGGATAAAATTTACATGTTATAAAAGTAACGATAACTTTCGTTCTAACTGTTCTGCCCTGTTTGATGTCTGGAACCTCCTCGTTAACTCACACCGGCAAGGTATCCATATATATATAAATTTTTTATTGTGACTGACCTATGCTTCGTTGCCGACGCAGATCTGTGCCTCTTGGATTTTAAGGTTAATATATATGCATATTTTTTGCCAAGGGAATATATAGATGCATCTTTCTTTCATGTTTTGCTAATTTATTCGAACACTTCTAATCCCATACAGGACTTCTCCAAAGTGTTCCTTACATGGATGTGAACTATGTAGTTGCAACAGATATAAACTCCTGTCTACCTTACAGTGTTGACACAAAGCAGATGGAGTGATGTATGTGATATATGAGTTATGGGAAGCAGCAAATATTTCACTGGTTGTTGAGCTCTGTATGAAATCAGTGCTCATCTCCAGGCACACAAATAAAATCCTGTGAAATATTACATTCATGTTCAGTAGAAGTCTATTTCTGCTGTGTATAAACTTGGGCAAACACAATTAGTGATTTGAATAAAGCATTTGCAATGGAAGTGTTAAATGATTTTGATTGTACATTTAATCATTAAGCAAAGCAGCTTACAAATCAAACTAACCCTGCTAAGTAACTGAGGTTTAGGGGTCTTGCTCAAGCACCCAACAGATTCTTTTTTGAAGGCTATTCTTCCTTATCTTATCACAAGGTGCACATTAACATTGTGATGCAACACTCTTTGCACTTTAGTAAAAGATTACTGTCTGAAAAAGAAAAAAAGTCTTCTTATACAAGTGAATCTCTTACAGATAAACCTCACACAAGTTAATGGAGGTCAGGTTTGATTCCAAGTTGCTGTATCCACTGCATAGATGTTTGATAAATGTATGTTATTGTAACTAGCCAGACTATTTGTGCTCACTCCAAACACTGTATCAACAATCTGTGTCTGTGTAGTGCATGCGTGCATGGAAGAAAAAGAGGTGCAGGGACCTTTTAAACAACCAACCTGCATTAACTGCTATGTCGAGATGTCATCAGGTTTACTTAGCCTACAAAGAATCAAATTGAAATCCCCTCCGTTCCTATGGAGCACTTGTAAACATCACTGATCAGAAACTCAACAATCGATCTTGTAGAATTGAAAAAAAAAAACAATGATGTTTAAATAAGCTATCACACATCTGTGTGAATTTGCTTCACTAATACGCAGCAACGCTGAACCTAAAAGAAGCTGGCCTATAATGATTAGTGCTGCCTTGGGATCCGATATTCACATGGGGTTAAATTATCCTGATCTCCTATTAGCATACAGCCACGTTCACAGCTCATTATGGAAGTCTAGAGGATTCAGATAATCCTCTAACTGCTCGCATTCTTTGCATGTCTGTGTATATGAGAGAGGAAAAGGGTGAAAATGAAAAAGAGATGGACAGACAGAGAGTAATCAGATTTCTACCCTGTCCGGCTGTAATTAAGAAACATACTGATCCATGGACTAGCTGGACACAGCATAAAATCAGCTTAAAATTTCTTCTGCTTACAACTCTTTAGTATGAGGCACATTTTGGATTCATCACATGGTCATGATGCATGACATATTAAAGAGATGATAACCAGACTGCTTACTTCTACTGTGTTTGTAGTCTACATAAACATTTGGAAGGTAGGAGTTTATATAATATCCTTTTTTTTTTTTTTTTTTTTTTAAACATATGCTTGTTATGAATGTACTGTTGGCTCCTGACAAATCAAGTCGACATGGAGTCGACAAATGCTTAACTGCAACACCTATTTTGGAAAACCAGCACATACTACAGGGATGAATGGCAGTGACTACAATCTGTACAATAATTGTTAAAAGCCCTACAGTTCAAGTAATTTTCACCATTTTGTGGTCACAAAATCATGTTTGTGCAGCAACAAGTGACTAATCAGAAGCATAGCATCAAACAATAATCATCAAACACCATTATCAGATACAGATAAAGGAACAGCTGGGCCATATGCAGTACGTCTTTACTCTGTGGCCGAACGTGTGTGCATAAAGCACTTATCCCATCACCCCCTCTTGTGTTGCAGTAATAATGGCTGCATTGTGATTACCTGTCATCCATGAACAGGTGGAACACCTCGTTTCCCTTCACTTCACTTCCCTTCCCTCCCCCATCTCTATCCCTCTCTCCATCACTCACTCACCTGCTAACTCGAGCAGTGAGGCCGGCGTGTCATTCGATCCATCTGGCCCCATGCGACTCTCAACACACCTGCTCGCTCATTTACTCACCCGCTCTTGTGTTGCTCTCTCTTCACCGACCACTCATAATGGGAGAAACAGGAAAAAACATACGGCATAGGATTAGATGGTTAGATTAAGAGCGCTGATTATATGGTTACGTTTGATTAGATTAATTGGGGGAAAAAAATGGGAACATGCACTGCTAAATTAAAAACCAGCTTAGCTTTTGTGTGCATTTATAAGCATACAAATGTCAACTAAGGAGAAAATATATAGCCTAATCAGAGTATTTTACTAAAAATAAGGAGTTTTCCCTCTACACATACCTCCCTGCACAAACAAACAGTTCAACTCGAAAGTTCATTTAATGTCCAAAAAAATGTAGGCATGTCTTAAAATAAACAGCTATTTCTGCTAACAAGAATGCACAATGTAGCATTATTTATAGAATTATCAATGAATTTGTAGAAGTATTGCTATTTATTTGTCACGCACACTCAATCTGCGACCGGCACTAGGACCCGGAAGTAATGCGGTCGAGAACCAGGAAGTATAAGAGGAGTAAACAAACCACGGCTTATCGCTCAGTCATTGAGTTCGCCCATGTCGGTTCAGAT
>JAQMYJ010000001.1:17177663-17195511 GCA_030014305.1 Clarias laeviceps | reverse complement strand
GGTTTACCATCCACGCTACAAAGGGCTAACCGCTAGTGTGCCGAATCTTCTGATCATCCCGGTTAGTATCGTGACATTATTTATTTATTTATTTATTACCTTTTTCATTTATACTTTTCTGCATTTAAAACACCCCAAATATTTTTGCACCCAAAAATAAGAACTGCTTATTTTACCTGGTAAAATTGTCCATATGTTGTCATCAACACAGCCATCTGTTGTTCTTTTTTTTTCTTTCAATCGGGAAAATAAATGACCAAATACATTGTGATCTTGACCTCAGTGTTTTCTTGCATCCAATCCTGACAATGATCGTAATCTTTCCACATGCATAGTCTAAACATCTTATAATATTATTGTTTAATTAATATAATTTTTTATTAAATCTTCATTTTCTTAAATTGTAATCCTGCTGTAAAAGGATTTAAAATGTTATTTTCCCTCTTTGTTTCTATGTCTAATATATTATAATTAGAATTTAAATTATGATGTAATACATTTTTTGTTACTTGAAACTTCTATTTACTTAATACTCAAATTTCTATCTTGTGTGATGTGTGTGTCTGAGTGTATCCATTTTGAAACAGAGCATGCAAACATTTGCAAATTGGGCCATAGACCACAGTTTTGCTGGTGGTGGTGCTTGAGTGATAAATGGGTGCAGTTTGGAAAACTAAGTTTACTTAATGGAATTTGTTATAAATCAGTGAATTCACAGTTTCCAACATAATGTGCTGCTGTGTTTAGTGTATAAAGCATTTTATGTGCAGCAACAACAACAACAACAACGACTTTGAAAA
Organism: Clarias laeviceps; assembly: GCA_030014305.1. Taxonomy (NCBI): domain Eukaryota; kingdom Metazoa; phylum Chordata; class Actinopteri; order Siluriformes; family Clariidae; genus Clarias; species Clarias laeviceps. The sequence continues at coordinate 17,194,711 of JAQMYJ010000001.1, read as the reverse complement.
TAATAATAATAATAATAATAATAATAAAATAATAATAATATGCTCATTAATAATTCCGTTAAAAACATTACAATATGAATATACACTGACCTGCCTAAACATTAACACCACATACCATTAACACATTTACATATCAATTATATACTGTACCAGTAAACTGGTGCAGGATCACCCATGACTTACTCATGCCTGCAGGGTCCAAAGGCCTGCATAGCCTCTAACCTGTCAATATCCCAATCTGATTGAGCACCCATGGGATGTGCTGGATAAACAAGTCTGATCCAGGGAGGCCACACCCTGCAACTTACAGCACCCGAAGTCTCTGATGCCACACCCAAGGGGCCAGCACTTCCCTGGTGGCACGAGGGGAACCCAAAACCTAGGTGGTTATAATGTTAATGGCTCTAATGTTAAAGGTAATCATTGTATATTGATTTAGGTGTTTTGGGCTTAAACTGTCAAACTGACAAATCTATACTGGTTTAATTTTGGGGACAACAAGCTTCAGCAATTTATTTACCATCGTTTTAGGTTGTCAAATCTCTATTTTGCATATCTCTCTCTCTCTTTCTCTCTCTCTTTGTTCTCTGTCTTGTCATCTTCTTCCCAGTGTAGCGTGCCCTAGGGATATTTTTATCCAGCTAATGAATCGTGTGATGTTCCATTGCCCTTAAGCAAGGAGCAACTGAGTCAAAGCAACACGTGACAACATGCAAGCCACACGATTATCTGTTTTCTACAGCGTTGGTGGAACTTTTGAGACATTGATTGCGACACTGATTTATCCATGTTTGGATCAACATTAAATGGTATTTCCGGAGCACATTCAATAAGAGTTGGATTATCAGTCAATATTGTAGGAACAAGACAGGTTTAAGTGACTGGTTTTAAAAAGAATATGGAGAGAAAAAGAGTTAGAGTGTTACACAGAGAGTGAGAGGATAAGGAGGAATGAATAGAATCATGTTTTTACATGCGGCTTAGGATCGGTATCTTCGTCATCATCGTCATCGTGATGCCAGCTGGTGATAGCATGCGTCTTTGAAGCAGGCTGGCCCGCTCTGCTCTTATCCTCAATTATCTTTAAAGACAGCGATCTCAGTTGCTTTACTACATGGAAACATATTCTTTATTCTTTGCATAGATATGATAATATCGTGGATGGACAAAATCCGTGGTGTAGTTGAAGGACAACCTAAATTCATGTATTATACTCTAATAAACAGGTTTCCCACCTTGGTCTTGGAGTAACCCCCGTTCTGCATATGGGAGTGTTTACCCTGATATCAATATATGTAATATAGTATAGTCTAAGCTGAGCCATTATATTTAGAGTAAATCTGTTATCATGTGTCCAAAACACCTAGGTGTACGTAGTACATGACAGAAAACAAATCCTGAGAGAGATAAAGACAGAGAGGGAGCAAGCTAGGTGGAATTACCATATGGGTAGTATTGAGAACGAGAGCTCTTTTTTTATGTAAGCTCATATTTAAAAGTCTGTTCAGGGCATCTTTTATTGCCTCGCTTCCAGGAAATTGTCCTTGTCAGTTAAAAGAAGCTGCTCTCTGCTCGCTCTCAAATGATATTAATTTTTGTTATGTTTTTCAAATTGCCTCGGGGCCCGACGAAACTCAGGGGGTTTGTCTGGGCAGAAGCCAAATGTACAGACATTTCAGTATTCATTTCATCGCCTCTCGACAGAGCCTCAATTATTCGTGTTCATTAATTTATTATTGTTTTGTTTGTCTTTACATTTTCCATTTGAACTTAGCGTGGTAATTGCGGAAGCGCTTTTCTGACGAGGAGCCTTGAAGCTTGTCTCATTGGTGTGTAACAGCCATTTAGTCTCTATTTTGCTTTGTAAAAAATTTCTCTCTCATGCTTAGTAAAAGTGCCTGACTGAGCATTAAAGATACAGAAGCATGATTTGAAGCAATCTATGTGTGTGTGGGTGTATGTCGCATCAGTAGTCTGATCACTCGCTTGCTGCCCCTCTCTCACTCTCTCTCTTTCTCTCCCTCTATTCCTCTCCCTGCATCTGTTTGTTCAAACATTAGAGTGTAATTACTTCTCAGAAATAATTGTTTTCTTAATCGCTGCTATCATAATTGTCGTCAGGTCCCGAGCATGCTCCTTAAATGTGTTTAGAGCTATAAAGGGACCCTGCTGAGGGAATAAGAGTCAGTCAGTCACGAACTGATGAAGGACATGTATGTGTAGGTGTGCAAGGGTGATATGGCAGGGGTCTTTGAGTAATGTGTCCACAGCCTCAGGAAATGGAGTTTGCCTAGATGTCACTTTGACACTGATTTATTCATGATAAACACCCTCCTGTGCGGCTCTCCACTGAAAAGTCCTCTGTTCCACATGAAATGAACAAAGAGAAAAAATAATAACAACACCAGAAAAACACCGTAAAGTAAGAATATTTTAGTGTTCTTAAATACACAATTTATATACACACAGATTTTATTACTTTGATGAGGTGATCAGTTTTCTATATCTCCAGTTTCTGTAGTCACAATAGTTACACAGGTGTTTGTATGGTGGATGCTACAGGTGTTTGTATTGTGGATGCAGGTTTTTTTTTTGTGTGTGTGCGCGTGTGTGTGTGGTGTGTTGCTATGATAAAGTTTTTTATTTTTATTTTGAAGTGATGTTGATTTAGCTTTGTTTGAACAAGTCTCTAGGGTCAGCACTATATAAGTATATGGGGTAAAGCTGTGATTTTCCATAAAGGGAGAATTTTCAGTTGGCATGGTGATGTAGGGGTTAGCACCTTGAGGGTTGAGGGTTTGAGTCCATGTTGGGTCTGTGTGTACTACATGTCCAGATATATGCAGTGTACTGTAGGTTGACTGGCATTTTCAAATTGCCTGTAAAGTGTGAGTGATTGGGTGCCCTGTGATGGACTGGCACTCCGAGTCCCCCGGGGTAGGGTAAAGACCCCCACTCCCCCACAACCTTACAGGATAAGTGGTAAATAAGAGAGTTTCTAGGTTTGACTTTAAGCACTTTCTGATATCTCTCTTAAAAGAGAAAAAGTCATTTTTAATAAATACAAAATCATTGTATGACATTGGAGAATTTATGATGAATATTCAAAGGATGAAATCCTTCAGCATATGTGTTGCTATTAGAAAAATGGTAAGCATCAAAGCACCCTGTCACAGATTATTCTCCTGTAACAGAATGTTTGTCATGTGTCATTCCTTACATGGCATTGGCTTTGACATGTCTCTTAGTGCATTCCCACTTATCACAGAGTGATGAGAAGCGAGGAGACATGTGACTCATTCTGTACATTTTCACCTGACAACCTCCACCTCCAACTTAGTCTCTCTTCACATCCACACTTCTCTCTGTCTCTAAGTCTATTCTTGTCCCAGTCTTTCAGTTGTCACCACATTTGTGGTAATATCTTATTTCACCACAGTCTGGACATGCAGGCACAGCATACCCGGCCTTACAATGTGATGGATACGCTGGTGCTCACTACATTGCTCTCCCTTTACTGCATCTCCCCAAAGAGTCTGCTCAGCAGCCATCTTCTGTAATACCTGTCCATGTGTGGGATTTGAAACTGATAATACTGAGTGTCTGTCTCTCAGATTTCAGCTTGGATGAGACAAAGTCATTAGGTCCTGCTGCGTTATCTGAAAGTGAGAGGTAACATTTCATCGAAGCGCTGTTAAAATCCTGGTACAGAAAAAAAAGATGAATTGGACCATTTACTTTCTCCTGTCGTCTGACCTAGATTGGTGGAATTCGCTGTCCTCACAATAGCGTTTATCAGCTGTGTAAGATGATCATAATTCCATTAAAGTGTTGGCACTGATTTGGTCAGAAGTTAGATGTGTGTTCTGGTGTCACATTCTCCCATAGATTGTGCTGAGCGGAATCATGCTGACCGCTATCAGAACGAAAGGGGTTCTGTGTGCCTGACCAGCATGGAACTGCATTATATGATTAGTGAGATCCCCTCTGCCCCGAGGGTGTTTACAGCTATCGTTTTCGCTGACTCATAAGCCTCCATCACCTCTCACTACTGTCAGCACGATGATGGCTGTCACCTACTGACATTAGTGGGTCAATTGTCAGCTTGGCTATTCACAGTCACACTGAGTTCTACTTACTTGGTGTAAAGAAACAACGGCTGGCATCGGCCAGTGATTGACAAGTGGCAGGACACATGAGGAAGACAATGGCTAGTGTTCCAGCCACAGAAAGGGCTCAAATGAAATTGTGTGTAAATGTGTTCATTAAATTCAACGGCAGGACGTCTGTGTGTGTGTGTGTGCACACAAATGTGTGCATTGGAAAATAAATGAATTTGTCTGTTGCCTGTGTAACCCTTGATGTCACTTGAATGCTTCATGCACTTGGACACTTATTTGCTCATCAGGTTGCTGAGATAATGGATTAGTTCTTTTAAAGGATGCTGATGAGTTTGAGTTCAAGTGTCAAGGGAACTAACACACTACACACTTAACACTCGCAACTCTATATGCCTGGTATTCATTATTGAGAAGCATTCAAGAGTAATGTACCAGACATAAATTAAGTAATGGCTATGAAAATGGACAAGAACTTCATTTATTATAGAACATTACCAGCCAACTGGAAATTTCATCCTCTTGCATGCTTCTAGGCACAAGCTGATTGCTAAACTCTTCCGCAGAAATAAGGATAAACAGCTAAACAGGTAAAGATGCGTGTGTTGAATCCATTACCACTGCTGGAATTAAAAATAATACTGAAAAGAAAATCCTCAGGGATCCATCACCTCTTATTCTAAGTAGTTCGGAGGTTGAAGAGGCAAATTCAGCTCTTCAGATTAGTATTGCTGTTATACTCCTACTTGAGCAATTTAGAATGGAAAACTGGGGAATGCTTTATGAATTTGTGAAAATCTCTCTCGTTGTCACTTCATTTGTTGTCAAGTACATGTTGGTCATGCTAATCGGGCTCAATATCTCAAGAAGAAAAAGGAGTAAAAAAAAATCAAAGAATTTATTGCATCAAGTGAACAGATACTTAAAAAAAAAAGCACAAACAAAAACCTTGTGTTACTTTAGGAGGTCCATGAGGTACTGAGGTACTAAGCGAATGAAGAATAAATAGCCCAATTTCTTAATGTCCAAAGGTGCTGTCTGCACACATTCATTAAGAGTCTGAAACTCACTCAGTTGTGATTCTTTATTTATTTTCACTGCTAAACGAGGGCAATAAGGGGGTCAATACATGCCCTGGGGAGCAACACTACAGGAATTAATAGCGAGTTCAAGGGCACTGCATCGATCGCACACTTCAGATCATAAAATGAAGGGAAAGAAGAATCACAACTCATGCATTTAAAGACCTAAAGGGGCTAAAGGGTGAACTTGAGTTCCCTATTTGCTTCTCAGCCTGTTCTCTGGACTACTATAAAAATGATGCTGGTTTAAACCCATCATAGTGATTCCTCCTCATTCTTATCATGTTTGATCAAGCCAGTACTGTAGTTTGAAGGTACAAAAAGTTAAAGAAACTGGAGGGGAAAAAAGATAAATACAAAAAGTACTATAAATAAATTACAATTTAAACAATTAAACATTGAACATTCTCTTGTTGAAGCTCTTGTTTGAACAGTTTATAAATAACTGTTGCAGATTTTCATTGCAATAGGCAATAGCGCCTGTGTTTTAAGTGCTGAACATCTGGTAGAAAGAATGCTTACGTTAACATGAATGAAAATGGAGTGGAACAGGAAGAGTTGATGCATTATATTTGTCATTGTGTGCTAAAGTGAAGGATCAGAGGAATAAAGGATCACAAGGATGGATGGAATGGATGATCTGACTAGGTGAAGAATGTATGCTTGAATGCCCTCCAAAAGCCTCTGTTCAAACTGGGCTGATTGAAGTCCACCAAAGCTTGTTTTGAACTTTTGATTCAGAGGGCTGAGTCTGGAGTAAGAAAACACTAGTATGTCTTATGTCCAGGGGCTGTTCTTTCTCTCTTTTTTTTCTCTTTCTATCACTGGAAAGAATTCTTCTCAGAAGTGCTGATCAGCTATGCTTGAGTTTTGCCCACACAGAAAGCAGCTCAAGGGTCAGATGTGATTAAAGTGGCCCTTGGGAAAAGTTTAAGACCCGGTGAGCTGCTATCAAAGGATGCCTTTAGCGGTGGGTAAAGATTCTCTTAGCAAAAGCCTTCTATATGGGAGACTGGTTTGGACCTAACTCCAAATGTTCCAAAGGAATCCCTGAAGCACATGGGAAATTATGGACAAAAACAACAAAAAAAATGATTTCAACAACCTAAGATTCCAAAAATCTTGGATAACAAAAATTCAACCTTCTCATGTGAAGGTAGACTGTGCAGCAAGCAAGCTTGTCTAGAAGTCTTTGTCGGCTGGGTTACCATGTGCCCTGGAAGACAGGTCACACTCCTGACTAAACTCCAACTGGGCTCAGGGGGTCTGGAGCCCATCTGGAGGTCCTCACAGGCAGGAAAGCAGGAGAGAAATGAAGCTTGACCAGCTCCAGTCATCCTTTAAGACAAAGCAGACACCTGAGACTCCCTGAGCTCCAGGATAAACAAAGACTCCCAAACTCTCACCACAGGTGCTGTCACACAAAACACATCCACACTTACACACTCGCATAATCACACAATCCAAAACAAGGAATCTCTCACATTTTAAACCAGACATTCATTAAATACTGCATATAAGTTATTATGTGCATTAATACACACTGATGCACATCTCTGTCACATCTGTCATTTCTCAGAGTATCCCAACTTCACTAATGTGTAGCCATGCTAAATATGTCCAAACCCCTCCCCACTCCTGTTAAATGTTATAAATGATTAATTCATCATTTCCAAATTGAAACAGTGGAACTTCCTTTGGAAACTTCCTAAGAATGAGCTGCAGAGGGAGTTGCCATGGAGATTGGGTATGAATTTATCTGTTTAGGACTCATGGTTGTTATCCATGTCTACATTTAGCTCTCCAGTAGCCATGTATCTGGGTGAAAGTCCTCTCCCAGTAACATGAATGAGATGCCTTTGTGTTTTTATTTTCCCCATATTGAGGGAACTATTGAGAAAAAAGTCCAATCTACTTACTAAAGCCAAGGTAGCCTTTTTTAAAGTATTAATTAAATCAAATTGCAGATTATCACACTGCATTCAGCCTTTCTCTTGCTCTCACTCTCTCTCTTTGTTTAAAGCAAAACCATTTCAGACATTTCATGCATCGTAGTACATTCCCTATGTTTAGCTTGTGATCATTCTCCCGTTGCTGAAGTCTAGACTTCATTCTCAACGGAATATTGTATTACCTCAGTGTACCACAACACTAAAGTGTCATCCGGACTCCTTTTTTTGTAGTCAAAGGACAGTTTTACCATTAGTTCAATCACTTTTCTCGTGAAATGGCTTGTCGGTTTTTAAAAACAGACAGTATCTATTGTCAATATTTATGTCTAGTCTTGATTCGAGTTTTGGGATTTGAGTCCTTCATTGAATTTCCTCATGTATATCCCAGATCAGATAATCATGTCTTGGGGATTCTCGGGTTGCTTATGAAACTTTGAACAGTTAATTATATGTGCTACCACTGACAGCAGTGGCTGAAATCCAGTGTGTGGTGTACATCATCCTGGTCCCCTTCTCACCCCCTCTCTCTCAATCTAAAGTCTGTTTATTTCTTTCTCCTGTATTTTTCAGCCTTATGTCCTCATTTCCTTTCATCTATGCTTGGTTGCAGAATTACACTAAAGCCTAAGAGTTTGTGTTTTCTTCCATTGCCTGAATCATCATACAGTATGTCTCGGGTCACAGGCACAGGTCTATGTACAACACACTTACACACACACACAGCAACCGACCAGTGTCGAGGAGTTTTTTTTCATGGGGCAATTGTGACTTGACTTTGTAAGGAGGAATTATTTAAATCTACCTGACAACTTATCGTCTGCTACCAATTACACTGAGAAGAAAAACGAGATTGATGAGGATAGGCTTTAGGACCATGAGTTTGGTCCCAAGCAGGGCTGTTGATTAGAGCCAGACCTTGCTGTATGATGTTCATGTGGTTGTGTTTAGGCTTAAAAAAGCAGTCATGGATCTGTCGTAGACCTCCGGTCACGTTTAGCCTTTGCACAAATGACTGCGACATTCAATCAGCCATGCCTGTCATACCAGCAGCACTCAATCACTTAGAGAGAGAAAAGGAAAGACAGAGAGAGAGACAGAGATGCTAAATGGAAGTGAAATCCATGCATTCTCTAAACACTTTCTGAGCCCTCAATTCCTCTAGGGGGTCGTGTGTGGATGGCATTTTACTTGGATGCTTGCAGTGCTTGTGTGTGTGTGTGTGTGTGTGTGTGTGCACATGTGTGTCATCTAATGAACCTATATATCCTTAAGACAGGTAGGCATTCTGCCAGGAGGGTCATAGCTATGCCACATCACAGCAGGGTGCAAAGGAAAGACCACCAGGGTAAAACATTTAAAGAACAAGAGAGAGGAATTAATTCAACTTGTTTGGAATTTGTCTCTTTTTGGGGTTCAACAACAAATTTTGGAACTTCTGTGAAATTACTTTTTGGACTTTCTCAATCCCACATAATTTCAGGGTGTTTGTCAGAACAGAAGACAAGACTATTCCACTTTAGTTCATTTGAAGTAATGGACATAATACATGTGCTCTGAAATTTGTAGAAGTCCTAATGCTGTCACACTGAGAGGCATCCATTACACCAGAGTCTGTGAATAAATTCCTTCCTTTATCACTTTTTAAAGTCAATTTTCCCTATTTCGCCATGTTCATACGCTGTTATGCTGTGTCAAAATCCATCATCCAGTACATATTATCCATTTATTCTATGTAAAATTGGCTCTCAGCTGGATCAGGATCTTCTTCCATTCTGATTTTTTTCTAGTCAGATTCATTTGAGGGTAATTTAAATCTGAAGATGGATAGTTTGATTGCTGTTACCTTTAACTTTGAGATTGGAAAAAGAAAAAGAGAGCAATAGATGGATGAATATAAAAGAAAAAAAGTGATTTTTGTCTTCACCATTTCACAATAGCATTAAAACCATTAACATCAATACTGTACCACCTAGAGTGGTGGTGAACTGGTGCAGATGTTATAGCTAACATACTGCTTCAGAAAGTCTTTCCACATATTTGTTTCATGCGTTAGTTAAAGCAGCTGATTCTACTTATCACCAATATCCAGCCAGATATTTCAGAACTAATTATATATATATATATATATATATATATATATAATACATGGCATGTATTGTCATAATACTTTTGGTCACCATTGTATACAATATCATCATTATTATTATTATTATTATTATTATTATTATTATTACTCACTTACTCTATAAGTCTATAACACTTTATCCTGTCACTGGGGGCCTGGAGCCTATCTCATAGGACTTAGAGCACGAGGTGGGGTACCCACACCCAGGCTATTATTATTATTATTATTATTATTATTATTATTATTATTATTGTTATTGTTATTATTTATTATTGTTATTATTATTATTTATCAATTTATTATATTTTTTTCCCCCAGCTGTACCCCCTCAGGCTTCTGTTTAATCATGCAATAAATACCTACTCAAATGAATATTAATTTTATCCCAGGAATATTCATTTTAGTTCTTTTAATTACACAGAAATATAATTTCTTAATAAGTTTGCCGCATTATTGAGTCATGAGGATGGAAAATAAATAAATCACCGTAGCATGCGCATGTAGAGGCAATTGTGCTAGGTTTTAAAAGGCCTGTTAAATATTATAGGCTTGGAATAGAGCTAAGATGACGCTGAAATGATGCCTATGAACTCTAGTCGTCTTTGAATGATGACATACAGTAATAACTAAGATGCTGAACTGCTAACACGCCATCAGCAACGACACTGCGTGACTGTTCACGTGTGGGGGTGTGAGAAAGAGGTGATGAATGAGATTTACATGTGTGTGTGTGTGTCTTTGTGTGTCTGTGTATATGTGTGTCATCAGTGAACTGAGTAAGATGACATTCTGCATGTATATATGTGTGAGCAAAAGAGATTCTGTGCATGTGTGCATCCACCTCCTTAGCTAACCTTTACACACTCCTTCACTTTTCCACTCCTAATTTATTAGAATACAAATGCCAAGGTTATAGTGACGTGTCAAATCAGAGGCACAATTTGAAGTAATGAGGAACGTCAAAGCGCTCCGTCAAAGATTCAGTGAGCGAAAAAGAAGGAGGTAGAAGAATCATTGAGAATGAGTGATGGCACTCTGTCGCCTTTAATATTCTGGAAAGCAGGAGTGACAGGGTAGGGAGACAGGAGGGAGGGGGGAAAGACCACACGATACTAAAAGAAAGGCCGCAAGGCCATTAGGATTTGATTAATATAACCACATTTGCTACTTCATTCCTTTATTGGGCATTTCCTATGATCATTCACATACTGTATTCGTTCCATACAGTTCTACCTTTTTTCAGTCAAACAAACAGATATTCAATGAGTAATTTTCTCAGTACCTAGTGTCATGCTGCCCTCTTTTGTAGAATGAATCAACGCCTTTTTCTCAGGCAGTGGTTTGGCTTCTTGTCATTGATGAGTATGCATGTTTTATGCATGTGAAGGTTAGAAAGTGAGAAGATGAAGGCATGTGTAATTATTACAGTGTTTCGTCCTGGCCCCTTTGTTAAGTGATTCTAAAAGGTGACAGAGAGAGAAGGGGGGAGGGTGAAAGAAAAAAGACAGAGTACAACAGGAGAATTTTTCATCTCTCATCTTCCAATATGTGCAAGAGTCAATAGTTTAATTACAAGGCTACAATGCTCATTAAAGCATCAGAATTAAATTTTCTTTCTGTAGATCTCTCTCTCTCTCTCTCTCTCTCTCTCAGGATGTTTCTTATTCTTGAGTCAACTGACCGTATAATACAAGTCTAAATTCTTTAAGAGGCTCCGTCTTTAAGAGGCTCAGTCAGTCTTTGTGAGTCAGCCACATGGTGCCTTCATGGAAGTCCTTGACTGCAGCCTACTACAGCATCAACAAAGCATTATCACACTCGTCCTGCCCAACTTGTCCACCTACGTATTTCTTCGCTTGTTTTGTCAGCGAAACAACGACTAGTCTGTTTATCAAGGGTGAATCGCTTGTATTATTTTACTGGAAAGTGGAAAAAGAAGATGGCTGTTTGTATTCTTCCTCACCGTTGCTTATATAAGACTTATTTTAGTGGTAGGTCCTGTGGTGAATAGATATATAAGGCTGTTGTTTTTGTTCCAATTACTTCTCTGTGGTTGTGGAGAGTAGTTGAAAGGATTGTGCATGCCTCACGCTACTCCATCTCATCATCTCTTTTCTTTACTGTATTTCTTCAGCCGAGACAACCTGCTGAGTTTTGAATGGATGGAACACAATATGATAGTGGAGGCTAGTGACAGGAAAAAAGTACCATTTTGTAAAGCTCTCAGTCAAAATATTTTATAAAAGCTGCTATTTCATCAGTTTAAATGTTGTTCCTGTGTATTTGTGTGTGACTTGTGTGTGTTTGTGTTTATTGATGCACCTGCATGCATTTATTCCTGTGAGACCATGGTTTCTGTATAGTGCTTCTGTATTGTATGTGTTCGCATGAACAAGTGTGTCTATATGTGTGTGTATGTGCTCATGAACATACCAGTTGTTTATTTGCCTGTAGCAATGAGTTCCATCCTATCTTCCCCCTGGGATCTTATCCACTCCCCGTGTCCTGTTTTTATTATAAAGTAAATCACACAAGGAGACCTGAGCGTCCTTCAGACCTCCATGGCTATATTTAACACCTCTACACTAAGTGTGGCATGTCTACTTAATCCTGAGAGCTTTCAACAGATATTCCCAAGACCATTACATGTGACAATTACTGCATAAGTCATTAATATTGTAGTTTTTCCCTCCCCTCCAATCCTTTCTGCTACTTTAGTAAACTGGTCAGCATTAATCTTCCTTCCGCAGAACTCCCAAATTGCAGGGCTGTGTCAGGAAACAGCCTAGATACTGCATTTACTTGTGTAATTATATAGGCCAGAGGTTTCAAACTCAAGACCTGAAGGGCCAGTTTGTGCACAGGTTTTCACTATGACCTAGCAAGCACAAATTTGAGGTTTTTAATTACAGAGGCTAGAAATGCAAATGGAAGCCTTTCCATTACTGTAGGAATAAATAATAATAAAAAAGCACAAGAACCTTGCCTCCACTGACCCCTCAGGACCAGAGGTTGAGACCTACGGTATGTTTTAGGATAAAATCCTAAAATAAGTTAAGATCCAGGAAGATACCCCAGAATATGCCCTTCTCCCTTAAATGAAATAAAACTTCCTTGCATCTTGGGGCTCCTCAGTCCAGTGACTCGCAGCACTCTGTTCTCTTGTAGCCATTCCGCCGAGTGACGTTCTCGGTGGTGAGCCAGCCCCAGGACCCTCACCAGGGCTCTCTGCAGAGCTGCTACGACAGTGGCCTTGACGAGTCGGAGACGCCGAGCAGCAAGAGCTCCACAGGCCCCCGGCTGGGAGCCCTCCCCCTCCCCGAGGATGCCTATGAGAGGACCACGCCGGATGGCAGTGTCGGTGAGGCAGAGCATATGGAAAATGGTAGGGGCAAACACAAAAAGATAAACCTTAAGCCTAAAAAAAAGAGCTCAATCAGATTTTAATTGACTAATGAGATCCCAATGAATGTGGCCAAACACACACACTACCAGGAAAGTTCGAATAATACGAGGGAGGCCAGATCTCTGGGGTAATAAAATAAACATAAGGCTTGGAAAGACAGAAGAAGTACAACGCCTGAGGTCATATACAGTAAGCACACAGACAGTCGATACAATTGGGCTTCATACATGTGCCTTTTTTTTCTTCTTTTTTTTTTTTTTTTGCTTATCACCATAATTTATTTTGCAAGCTAAAACGTGTGCTAGCCTTGTCAGCTGTTATGTTAGTGTCTGTACATCATCATGGTAGTCATGTTAGAGTTTAGAGGAAATAAGGTTCAGCATGTTCAGGGCCTTTTTAGCTCGTGACTCTTTTATGTTTTGACTGAAATCTTAGACTAAGCCAAATAGATAAAGAAATGAACAGCTAAATGCATTTCATTTAAATACATTTTAAGTGCCTTTAACAATAGACACAGCAGCTTTCAAGAGATCCGATGTAGATTTTTATGAGATGGGGCAAGGAAGAGCGTCCTGATATGACACAAGGAAGAAAGCTTGATAGGAAATAGACTCAAGAATGAATTATTGTGGTTGACATCGCCAATGATAGATAGATAGATAGATAGATAGATAGATAGATAGATAGACAATAGATAGATAGATAGATAATGTATTTATATATTTATATATATTATATACTTTTTAAATCATGATTGTGGAAAAATCATCTCCAACTTGTTAAGCATGCTCAGTGTAGCTGTCACTGTTTCTTGCTTCAGATGTGCCCATTTGTTTGAGACATAATATAGGTACATTGTCTCTATTTCTTTTTTTTTTTTTTTTTCATTTCAGTGCTGAGTTTATTTCAAGGCCTTCAAGACGGTTGAAATTATATTACTCAAGTCTGTCACAGTGTATAGAACTTAAAAAGGTAGCTGATCTCTCATTGACATTGCCTGCTAGCTTTTTATATTTTTTAAACACTCAGGCCAGCAACGTTTCTGAGGCATTCAATAGGACCACTGTTCTCAGTCTGGTATGCATGAAAGGGTCTGCTTGCTAAAGCTTTCCTGGTGACATTAGATACTTTATTAGGAACACATCCTTTTTGTTTGTGGTCAGTCTACCATTTTCTTTCTAATCCAGACTGCTTAGGTACTACAAAAAGCATGACTGTCTATCAATTCATCAAGAAACTAGAGAGGAAAGAAAGTATTATGTTACCAAAAGCCTTATTGTCCTTAATAACTGACCATTCTACTTTCAATAATTACTACTTGAAATAATGTGTCAGGGTCTAGTGTCAAAAACAATGTTTTAGGGCTAAAGATGTCAGTCTCTTTCTTCTGTTGGTGAAAAGAGTAGTGTGTGATTAGTAACAGTCTCTTTGGAGAACACTGTCCAAAATTATACATGCATACTGTAGGTACATACATAGGTACATACATACATACATCTTGGAATGATTCATGGGTCACTGTGTGGTTTAACAAACAAAACATTCCTCTAATATTGGTCAGGTATTCGGGCTGCACTAAAAATGGGACCTAAAAACTTGCTTGCCAAAATGAGAGCCAAACAAGTCATTCAGCCCTGGAGAACTATTCCTCAAGACCACACAATAAAGACTTTACAGAATCTGGACACAGTTCTGTAATACATACATACTGTACATACATACATACATACATACAGTACATACATTTATGTTGATTTAAATTGACATCTCAGGGGAAAATTTTGTTAACCCACTCTATGTGAAAGATACAAAGATTTATCCTCTGAGCAACTTCTAGGTTCACACTCAAACAATGTCAGGCCAAAATAGCAGCAGTTGCAGTCCTCCTACAATTCAGGTTGGGCAACTGAGTGGAGGAGGACCAATGGCAAAGTGGGAGATTATATCAAAATAGGAGAATGTAAAGGGAAAATGCTTGCATATATATTTATCTTAAATATTTAGTTTTAAAGAGGCAGAATGTTGGCTTAGTGGTTAGCTCAGTCGCCTTGCACCTCCATGACTGTCTATCAATGCACAGTGTAGCTATCCAGGTTCAAATCCAATCAAAATTTGTATGTTCTCTCCGTGCTTGGTGGGTTTTATCTGGGCACTCCAGTTTCCTCCCACCCAGGGTGTATCCTGCCTCATCCTCTAAATCTCTTGGGATAGGACCATATATACAGGATAAAGCAAAATAGACAATGAGTAAGTTAATTTTACAGGTCAAATACAATACTTAACTCATGATAAGAAACTGATATGTTATGCAAAATATGTATTAAAAATATCCACACAAAATTTGTAGAGGTTCTGCTTGTTATTAATTATAAGTTATCTCATAACATAAAAGCAGCATTGGCCTTCTGTTCTAATCAGTCATCTTTCTTGCAAATATTTATATCCAGACATATACCTTTCCCATCTTCTCACTTCCTTTTAACTCACTGAATTCTATATCTGACTGTCTCCATTTTCTATTACTTTTATCATATGTGATCTTTCAAGGTCGGAAACAGGCAACAGATGAATCACTCTTTTAATAAACGGGGGTCTGCACACCCTGCTATACTCAGTCTTTAGGAGAAAGTGTGTGTGTTTGCACGGATATGTAGTTGAGAAGAAAATCCAAGTGGAGAAGTGTGTGTGTGTGTGTGTGTGTGTGTGTACGTGTGTGGGTGGGAGAGAAGGGGGTGTGGGACAAATGCCAGAGCTAGAAAGAAAAAGGTGTGTTTAATTCAATACATAGCTGGCAAAACATGTACGATCACTTATACATTCACTGCTGTTAAAAGCTGAAACTTGTATTTTTTTTCTTTTTCAGTACATTATAACACTTCTTCCTTGCCACACATGGTTGAAAAAAACAACAAAAAAAACAACAACATGAGTCTCAGTAAGGTGTAGCTAACATGGATTCTTGATGCTTGCGAAATGTCCAATAGTTTCCCAAGCACAGTATAAATCTACAGAAATATATTGCAAACACTCTTCTGTTGAAACCCAGGCCACCTTATCTATTGTAGAGATTGCAGGAATAATAAAAATTTAAATGAAAAATTTACTAACAATATTTTTATAGACTGATTTAGGTAGACTGGGCATTAGTGACACAGTGTTCTCGCCTTCCATGCGGAAAGCCTGGGTTCACATCTCAGCCAATGCCCCAGACCCGGCCACTGAGGTTGCAGCTCACTCTTAAATCTGGTCCTAAGCCCAGATAACAATAGGAGGGTTGAGTCAGGAAGGGTATCCAGTGTAAATCCTATTCCAAAATCAAATGTGCAAATTGGATGATTTGCTATGGTGTCTGCTAATGGGAGCAACAACAATTTTGATTTAGCAAGCTGATTAATAAACCACTACAAGTCACATAATGAATGAAATGTAATTGGTTACCTAATGGCTTTATATTCATGTTCAAGATCACACATTAATATTGATATTATTAAAATATTAAAAGAGCCCATTGAAATTACTCAAGTGATAAACAGTACCAATATCTATACTAGCAGAAGCAGTAGTCATAAAAAAAAAATCATATTTATTCCTATTTCCTATGTATTATTAGACATACACTGTTAACTCATGGAACCTTTTTGCCTGTGTGCATGTTTAAATATGTATAACATGATATCTTCATGAGGTAGTATAATTTTTCTAGCTTTAGTTCTCCCCTTAGATTTTTTTAGTTTTTAAGAGCATTCTCGACTGCACATTTATCCTATAGTGTAATTTTCTCCCCTTCCTTTTCTTTTTACAGATGGTATGTCCTCCAACATTTAATTTATTGTAGGAGTGTACGTATTAATGAGATTGAACGAGGCACAGTGAGTGACAATAAAATCTATTTATTTAATCTAAGATTTGACTTGACTCAATAAACAAGCCCTTTTTCCACTGCTCTGGTTCCCGTGCCGGTTCCCAATTTTGGAACCAGTGCCGCGCTTTTCCACGGAAAAAAAATGGTGCCGGTGACCTAAAATAAGCACCGAACCGGCCCCTAATCAATGCTGGTCTAGTCGCGAGAACCCGTGACGTCACGAGCGGTGGGCGGAATTATAGGGAGCGTTAAAAAAAAATAACGGAGACCCAAAGTCCGTTAATGTGGAGCGCGGACGAAACAAAACCGCCGAGATTCAGCAGAAATTGGAAAGTGCTTTAAGAAAAAAAAGTGTATGAAATAAGAGAAGAACTAATAGTCGCAGGCTTCACACGAACAACCGACCAAATAGTGAATAATAATAGTGCTAAGTTGTCTATGTCGATCTCTTTCAGCGGTTATAACACGTCGAATAAGCTGCCTTTGGATACTGAAATACATTT
>JAQMYJ010000001.1:17151679-17177563 GCA_030014305.1 Clarias laeviceps | reverse complement strand
TAGTGGGCGTGGCCTGTGACGTATTATCATGCAGCTCCCGCTGAGCTCCTGTCTAGTGTAAATGCGGGCCGGTTCTCAGTGGTTCCCAGTCCACCTGGCACCAGCACCAGTGTAGTGGAAATGAGGTAAAGGCCAGTTCTTGTGAAAAAACATTATGCTCCTTATTTACTGGAGTCAAATCTATTTATTTTATAATTTACTTACATTCTAATTATTTAATATAAACTTTCTGTATTAAAAGTCAGGAAGAAAGTTGATCTATAAAGTTGAAAGTAAATAATAAAATTTGTATTTCTAAGTATACCAGGTATTATAAAAACAGTAACACTAAACACAGTTTTGCATTAAGGAACCATAAACTAAAATGTAGATACTGTAATAGGACTTGTGTCAACAGGTGTTTCTGAATGTGAATCAGAAAGCACAGATGTGCAGCTTTGTTAGCTCAGTTGAGTAATATGTGTATTTGCGTGTAAGAGGTGGCCACAATAAGAGCTGACCTTGATGTAGACATTCGTGAAAAGACAGAAGGTTTGAAACTAAAACATGCAGAATGCAATTTTACTCATTTTCATAATTTTTAATAGTAATTTCCTAACTTGCTTTGTTTGTATAAATTAAGCATTTTGCTATTTCCTCCAGATAGATATTTCTAAGTAAGGCTTTAATTAAATCTGACTTCTGCTTAATCCAACCTAATTGAGTTCTAAAATAAATGAAAACCTTAAAATAATATAATTCACTTACTTACAGCTGGAAAATTGTTGATTTCTCTACCCAATTATGAGTATGAAAAAATACAGCGCACGCTTCCATAACCATCTTATTATTTGTAACAACCATAAAAAAAAAAGCAAAAAAGCCTTAACTACTTATAACTCAGTAAAACTTCCCTTTAGTTTTATTGATATTTATTTGTCTCATCTCTATGTTTTATTTCTTTTCCTGCATTCTTGGACACCTCGTTTGCTCCTGGGATCCTCCTCGGATCTTGGCTTTCCCATTGAATTCTTGCCTTTATTGGCTCACTGTCTGCACAATCTGCATAAATTGGGGTATGTTTATGTAAATGAGATCTATATGAGGGTAAAACAGATTGGTAAATGCATATGCAAGTGTATACCGGATTATTTATATAAACCACAAGTTGGCAAGAGCTTAATTCCACACAGTTGAAGTTGATATATCATATGCACTTAAAGCATTTTAATGCCATTCATTAAATGACACTTGTTGGGTCAGTTTATGTGTTCGAATCTATGCTCTTGTCTGTGGAAGTTTAATGAATAACAAATAGTGTGTTTTAAAAGTCTGTTAAAATGTTGTGAGCTCCTGTAGGCACGCACACACACACACACACACACACACACACACACAAACACACACAAACACACAGGAGACGGGAGATGGTTGAAATGCCATCACTTCAAAGCTGGAATCTGTAAACCTCTGTAATTGTGGTCATTATATGTGTGGAAGATGCTTGCAATTAAGATCCTGTTGAGTTGTGTGTCTGAGTGTGTCAGGGTTTAGGTGTATGTATGTGTGTGTGTGTGAGTGTGTGTGCGTGTGTGTGTGTGTGTGAGCGAGAGAGAAAGAAAAAGAGAGAAAAAGAAGTGGAAGGAGCAGTGATTGGGCGAGTATTGCAAGATTAAGGTCAGGGCAGGAACAGGGCATCTCTCTAATGAGGAGACCCTGCTGTGGAAAGGATGGATCAACAGCACACACACACACACACACACACACAGCTAAGAGATTTTCCTAGTGTAGACTTTATATCTTGACCATTTTAGTGAAAGCTTTCTCTCTCTCTCTCTCTCTATATATATATTTATATATATATGCGTATATACGGTGAGCTCATACACATCCTCTCCTCCTTATTTATTTATTTTTTCTTGCTTTCTTTTCCAAGGATACTGTTTTAACTTTATGGTCCTTGGCCTCTATAGATCTTTTTCACTGTGACCCAAAAAAAAAAAAAAGAAAGAAAAAACTCCTAGATTTTTCGAAGGATATTGGAGTCGCCTGGCCAAGCATATGACACCGAGAACCATAACCTTCTCAAGGATACAGGAAGACAGCACAAGATCCAGTGTGAACTCAGAAACTTTGTCATTTCTGACCACTGCTCAGTTTGCTTTACTGGTGCTTCTAGTTCGAACTGAAATTGATTTAATGAGTCAGATTGAATACAAATCCATATTTAAATATAGAAATGTGAATAAGAAAAATTTGATTTATGCTTTTCTTAGATTTATGATAGATTTATTCTTGCTAAGAGGCATTATCAAAATTAGTACAGTTGTTTATATTTTTCTAAATTTTCTTCCATCATCCACTCAAAATATTGACCTGATATTATGTAAAGCATGTTACAAATTACATAATTATAATAAACACTATATTTACATTTATTTATTTATTTATTCATTTATTTACATGTGGAATGTTTATGGTTTTTTAAATAAATATACATAAATAAAAGAGCTTTTCTAGTATAATTTCTAGCTGCTTTGCCCAGCGAACAGATTAAGGAAATGAAAAAGGAAAGCTGTAGGAAAACGGTGCTTCCTCCATGCTTCATTTGAGGAGCTGGTTCCAAAAGGCCAGATGGCAATGCAAGTGGCGTTTAATTAAAGCTATTCATATCTCCAAAAAGCCCATGAGCACCACAATGCAATAAGCCAGGTCTTCTTCTACACAACTCAGGTGGGAACAATAACTGTATGGAGAATTAGAGTTATAGTTCTATTTGTTTTCTTATTGATGCTTAACCTCAGCTGAGCATCTTATATCTAACCACAACACGAGAGCACCATGGCAGAACCCAGATGTTACCTGCTGATCTATATGAGGAAATAATCAAGTTAATGATCTTAACGGACACTTAATTTGATTCAGGTGAAGAATGAACATGATCATTCACATGGTTTCTATTTCAAATGTACAGTGACTTGCATAATTATTCACTCCTTTTTGAATTTTTCCACATTTTGCTTGCTAAAGAATTAATTTGGATTATTATGTAGGTTTTCAATATACACCCAATAATCTGTAATACTAAAAAAACATATTTATCAATCACTATCAGAAGTCAGGCGGCACGGTGGCGTAGTGGTTAGCACTGTCGCTTTGCAGGTTCGATTTTGGCCTCGGTTCTGTGTGCATGGAGTTTGTGTGTTCTCCCTGTGCTTGGTGGGTGTTCTCCAGGTACTCCAGTTTCCTCCCACAGTCCAAACACATGCAGATTAGGCTGATTAATGTTCCCAAATTGACTGTAGTGTGTGAATGAACGTGTGAGTGTGTGTGCGTGATGGATTGGTACCCTGTTCATGGTGTACCCAACCTTATGCCCTATGTATCCTGGGACAGGCTCCAGGCCCCTGTGACCTTGTACACAGGATAAAGCAATATAGATGATAAGTGAGTGAGTATCAGAAGTCATGTCGAATGAAAGGGTCACATGGTCTCAATATACACTACCTGTCCCTGAGTTCTGAAGTTTCTTAGCAAACCCATCTGAACACAGTGTAATCCAACCAAGGCCAAGCAGCTATCAAAACAAGCCAACTTCTGAAAAATGTAACAATCAAGGACTGGTTAATAATAATAATAATAATAATAATAATAATAACATGCTGTAATCATCCCCCAGAAAGCACCATTGCACATTTTCAATGCTATTACAAGTTTATTTAAACACTAAAAAAAAAATTTGTAGTCAAGTAATTAAGTAATTATTTGTAAATAATTACCATTAATCCATTATTAGAAAGACTTTTGCACGATGCCTCTCAACAACTACCTTTCAAATGGTTGTTTGTATATGCACATGCAAGTGGGAAAATTAGTTTAGGATTTTTGTGGATACACACACACACACACACATATACACACACACACATACACACACACACACACACACACACACACACACACACACACACACACACACACATTTCATCTTTTCACAGCTGTAGCAGTTGACTAGTAATCTGCATGATCATACAGGCCCAAAGAAAGCATAAGCACATTTGTGGTCTAGGCATTATTCAGAACTCCAAAATAGTGATTTCCCTGTTGCTACTGTAGAATACACACATGACGCCTCAGGTATTCATTTGGCTGGCAGTCAGAGGGGGAAAAAATCAAAACACTGTCCAAAAGACAAGAATGACTGTCTTCACACCACATGTTTAAGTCAGACCCACCACAGCCGCTAAAGGCAATGTGTGAAAATGCACTTTTTTGTGAAGCAGGACAAAACAGCACAGTTTTCAGCAGCTGACCCACTAATGTGGGCCTTTTCAAATGTAGTGAAGTGGCAACTGCTATTCAAGATAAGCTGCGTTGGTACTGCCTGTTCTTTGCCCAGGCT
Source organism: Clarias laeviceps (assembly GCA_030014305.1). Lineage (NCBI taxonomy): Eukaryota > Metazoa > Chordata > Actinopteri > Siluriformes > Clariidae > Clarias > Clarias laeviceps. The sequence goes on along the minus strand of JAQMYJ010000001.1, from coordinate 17,173,182 downwards.
AGTAAGAGAATCCTGTCTTTCTTTCATGCGACATATATCAACTGAGTTGCAGTTGCAATTTTCCCACCACTGTGCTGATGCACAGCCACACCTCAGAAACCCCCATAGGCAGCTACAAACATGTTCTCTCTCTCTCTCTCTCACACACACACACACACACACACAAACACACACACAGCCCCACACCCACGCACACCTTAGTCAATAAAATATTGACAGGAATGGTGCCTCTTTGAAGGATATTAAAGTGCAAAGGGGGAGCTCATAGCAGAGAGCATAAAGCCAGAGAGATAAAACAGAGAGAAACAAAAGGGAGAGAGACAAAAGGGAGAAAACAGAGATTATTACAAGCATGGCACACTTCAGCTACACTGAACCACACTTACACCATGCTGCCTTAAAGTAACGCTGACTCTTAATTTGTAAATCATGAAATCCCAGATCACCAAGGGAACATATGGACACAACAGCACTCAGAGCGCCTCGCATTATAATGAAGCGTTCAGGGTCTATAGCTTTAGTACGATAAGTATGTCACACTGAGGGAATGTGTTTCTAGCAATAGGTTTTATATCATTTACTTTGCCAAAAAATAAAAAAATAAAAGAACAGTAGAAGCTGTTAGCAGGTTGTCCTTATTAAGTGTTGCAATAGCATTTACAAAATCCTTTTAGCATTAAAAAAAATCAAGGATTCATATGGATTACTTTCTCATTATTATGATTTTATGTAGGTGAGTTTCCGTGCTGTGAGCCAATAGAAAAGACGAGGATGGGGTAGTGTTTGTACTGTTTATCATCTATGTAGTTAACTTAGTGCCATCTTGTCTACCAAAATAAGCTGGGGGATTTGTGTTAAAATTCTCCTTTTTTGTTCCTGCTGCTAGGATGCTTTCGTTAGTAAACGAGAACCCAAAAGCAGACGAAAAATCAGGTAATTAGCAAATGGACTTAACATGGCAAAAACTAATAGACAGACTAAAAAGATGAACATGCACAAGAAACAAGCACTTCACACAATAATCTACGCTGAGCAGTACTTTGCATAAGGCGAGTGTTTAGTGTGCTTATTTATACTAATGTAATAATTGGGTCCAGGTGAGTAATGTGACCCAGGACATGACAGTGTGTGTGTGTGCTGGGAAGTGTGGTCCTTCTGAACTTTTGAAGTGTTTGGCTGCACCTTATGTGTATCTCATTTAGGGGCCGCATCCCTCGACGGATGCATTTGAAAGCCGATTATATCATTGCGTTGTGACTAAGGCTGTCCTAGTTTATTTAAAAATAAATATATTATAAAAAATATGAAATCCAATACATAAATAAAAATATACAAAATAAAAAAAACAAGGGACTATACATAAAATTCACTCCTTGAGACACACATTTTTGTTAAATGTAAAATTGTAAAAAGTATTGTTACATGAAGATCCAACAGCAGCATTTTTTTACTATGATAATCGTGATTTTGTAGATAATTTATACTTCATATTACCTTGACGCAGTGATAAGAGCAGGAATAGCTGGTGACACAAGTAGATAATCCTCTGCAGACCAGACAGTCTCGTTTTGTTCAGCTTCCGCGGTCTACTTGAGAGCCACCCCTTCTGTACCTTGTCTAATTAATAAACAATTGTGCTGTCCTGAATTCATGACAAATTAATTTTTCTTGTTTCAGATTTTGTAGGCTAAATGTAGGGTAAACCACTGATGCGCACAGAAGAATGGTACGTAAGAATGTATTTGCTGCTGTAGTTGCTATTAATTTACTTGTAATCTTGCGTTTAAACAAGAGCTTGTAATCTTGCTATGTCTTGGAAACAGCTTTCAAATTTGGAAATTATTTAACTACTTTGCAGGTGTTAGGCACATCAAAAACAGTCTAGCAAAAACAAAAAAGGAGTAGCATTTTAATTACCTGAAACAATGCTGATTTATAAATGGACAGAGAACTCATATGGTGTAAGAGATTGGATTCCGTGACATTTACTAAGGCGAAATGCAAACATTAAGTGAATTTTTTTTGGCTATTATCTGTATCTCCTTGCTTCCCTGAGGTTATTGCATATATACAGTATATACATTGTTTAAGAAAGTTTTTAAATGATTTTGCTTTAGGTGAAAAGGTTAAATTAGGACAGCGACATCACCTCCCACTAAACATATATGAATATCTCAATAAACTGGAACAGTAATGACCAACTGGCCCAACGTCTCCCCATGGACTTTCATTCTATAGTATACCTGAGTAAACTATTCTTACTTTTTAACTCTGTATCTGGAGATGCTTTGCTGCATTCCTTAAAACAGTATCCATGATATTCCTCTGGTTTTTGTCTTCCTGCATTAAATCTAAATTTGCTCAAATTTCAAAGGAAATTAAGCTGTATAAAAAGAAAGCAAAGATGCCAAATTCATCATTTGATATGCATGCATAGTTGTGGTACATAGATTACAATTAGTGTTTCATTTAATTTGTGCTACAAAGGTAAATGATATATTATGCTATGTGAATATGTGCTAATAGGTGTTTTCTTACTTTGGTATGCTGACAAGCGTGTGTCTGTCTGTCTGTGTGTGTGTGTGTGCCTGTGTCTCTGTGTGTGTGTGTGTGTGTGTGTGTATGTATACTTCTGCCAAACAGAGCTCTAACCTCTGGCGTTTTTAACAGTTCGTTTCGCACTCAGATGTCATGTTGTCACATTCGTTCAGACTCTTCTACGCTTCCTGCCACAGGAGTTATGACTCACTGCTCTGCATAACGGCGCTCTCGCTGACCCTCGGCTACATTTAACACTCCAGGGCTTGTCAAAATGCGTAGAAAAAAAAGACATGCGGTTGATGCATAAGTGCTCTTTATCTTCCTAGCTACACACCTTCACCTTATTTTAAATAGATCTAACAGAATCGCACTAGTAATGCAACTCAATGTGATGCTTGTTATATCAGCTTCACATATTTGAACTGGTGCAGATGGCCATTAGTAACACATATACAAAATCACTCTTAATGTGAAAACAGAATTTTCATGTAAACGTCTTGGTTTGTCTTTATTCTCTTGTTAAAATGACACAAGTGAAAGAGTTGCCACTTCAGTACACCCCAAAAATCTTGAATTAGTGGCTCAGCTGGTGTTGTTTTGCCCTGCTTGAGAAAAAGTGCACGTTTCCACATATAAGGCTGAGCCTGGCTCTTTAAATGAATGTGCTCTTATTAGAAACCCAGGCAGGCAGTGGATCTGGCACTGAGACCTTTCTGATAAATGAAACGCTCGCCATCGGGTTTGTGGTAAGACTTTGAAGTACCTGCAATCTCATCAGGCATCGGATCTGCTTAATTACCGAGGCACAAATTAAAGAGGATAAAAAGAAGAGTGAGGGGATTAGATTCACACAGAGAGAGAAAGCATGAGGGGCCAAAAAGTCAACTGAGCTCTGTCCTGCACCCAAAACAATCTCTGCAACCTTACTGAATGTTCTCCATCACTAACAATCACATTGGACAACATACAGTATTATTTAATTTTAGTTTTGTTCAATCGTGATGGAATTTGCTTGCTTTAATAGTAGCTATGAACAAATTTGATCTACTCTAATTACTAGTGTAGGGTTTTACCACTCCTTCTGATAGACCTCAGCTAATGCAATGCGATCCTGACTGCACCCTTTGTAGAAATAAGCAATCAGGACCTAAAGAGTAAGGCGATGTGTCATGGTTTTTCAGCACCGATCCCATTGAGGCTTGCAGCACAACAACCCCACTCCCCAACACACACTTTCCTCAATTTATTTTTTTTTCCTTCTTCCACTTACCCTCTTATCTCCTTCTTTTGTCTCATATAAAAGAAAGATGAGAGGGTTTTATACTCTGAGTGAGAGCTGCTTCTTTACTGCTCCCGCAGCAGATGTTGGGGAAGTGAGTGGTGAGAGAAGGTGTTGAGTGTAGCCCAGGCATGTGTGTGTTTGTGTGTCACACAGTGGCATATAGCTTAGCCTCACTTCATGTGTCCCAGTATGTGTTGCTTTGCTCTCCTAACCAAGTCCATACCTCTCAGCATGACCTCATTGCCCTTTTCAGTAGTCAATCACAGCAGGCTGACAGCAGCTGCCACCAAACTTAAAGCAATAGTCCAGAGCTTTTTCAACCTACTGTATTCTCTGTTCACCAATTCTGTAGTGTATATTCAGTTACTACAGACAAGATATATGGCCGTGTAGTGAGAAATCAACTGCCCCAACAACTACCCTTAGACTTCCATCAAAAGTGAATTTTGAGTAAACCTGTTTTCTGTCCTTCAGTGAGGAGAAAATTTTATTTGTGATGACCAAAGACTCCAAAACCACATTCGTCATATATTCAAACAGAGAAAAGAAGAAGAAGAAACACAATGCTTGATATTTAACTGACAGAAGATTTTTTAAATTATTTTTTTCATTTTCCTTTTCTTGCAATATATGTTTGACATTGAAATGTGAAATTACAATGTGCGCAAGGTCAGAGGAGAAACAGAAAGACAAATAAAACAAACACCTGACAATTCAGGGAGTTGTTTTCAGTGTCACTCCTTGTCTAAAGCCTGTTGTTATGTGACTTTTGACTGTCATTGCAATGACATATAAAACATGCTTCTACAATGACAAATTGAATTCTGGTGCTTTCAACATCACATTCTGTGTTTCTAATTCGGCAACCAAAACAAAGGAAATGTACCAAAAACAACAAACAGACAGGAATGTCTGAAATGTCAAGTAATCAATACCAATACTGGTATTATCCAATATCATGCTTTTTTCCTTGTCCTTTATTTAGCGTTCATAAAATGCTTTGACACAAACTTGATAACCACATGATAGTATGTGACGTACAGTATGTCTAGAGCCATGTATTAAACATCTGATTTCTCTAATCAACCGATCTGGCTGAAGTTTTGTGCTAATTAACTGCAAATCTAGTGAAAAACTGATTATGTGACAACAGTGTTCAGCTTCTGGAGTTATGGCCTGGATCATCTCCTGACTTAAACCCAATAGAAAACTGTTGGACAATTGTGAAGAAGGCAATATCAGTCAAGAAACCATCTTCTGTCATATCAAGCAGACATGGAATGCAGGTTTTGAAGAATAAAGGACTTTATATAAAAAATTGATAGATGTATAGCAATTTCACTGCATCAAATAACAAATTATTCCTATTATCTTGATTGTCATTATTTATAAAAATAAAAAAAAAAAGAAAGAAAGAAAATATTATTCAAAAAATATATAAATTTCACTTTTTTTCTCACTACTTTTGTCCATCACTGATTTTATTGTGGTAATGAACAGGCAATGCAAAATGACAGTGATTTGTAGCATATACTGTATTATCAAAAAAATAGTGCCATGTAAAATTGTTAACATGAGGTAGCACAGCGACATCCTTTAATAGAAGTCATCTGCTGTAACATTCTAACAGTTCATGGTGTTTCAACAGCTTTTATTTTACAGAGAGAGAGAGAGAGAGTTAGAGAGAGAGAGAGAGAGAGAGAGAGCCAACACAATTCTGTCCACTTTGAGCAATTAGAGTAGAATTAGCAAGTTTGGTCAATAAAATCATGAACAAGGTCTCATGAATTGCCTGCAAATAAAGGTATTGGTGATCATAAAGCAGTGAGGTGAACATGCAGAGAAACTGAAGCACATAAGAGCAATTCAGGGCTGCATTGCACCGAGACACACTCACAACCTCAGAGTAAAGGTACAACTCATTCAGTCAGTTTTTAATGACCGGCTGGCTGATACTGCTCTGCACTCTCAAATCAGCTGACCTTGTGTACTTTATAAAAGATCCCATTTAAACATGGTAATGTCATAAATAAAAAAAACTCAACATGGTACATTCGTTGCTAGACCCAGACATGGGTACAACCATCATAGCGCTAAATAAATAACATTTAATGTTGCACCTGTTCACTTATTTCTAAGTTTACTCATTTTGGTATTGATATTTGAATCCATATGGCGAGTGCCAAAAAACAAGAACAAAACAAAACAAAATTACAGTATCTCTTGTTTCCCTCAGGTTGTTTAGATTTTTTTGAAAAATCAAATTTGATTTTTTAAAAGTTTTTTTTGTTTGTTTTAAATTCTTCTCCTGCATACCATAAAACACGAAAGCAAAAATCTGTCCAACAAAAGAGCACAATGTGTTGTTCAGGACAATAAGCTGAGATCTTAAAAGAGGATAAAAGAGTTCAATTGAAACTAAAGGTTGTTGTCTGGTGAAGAGAAGCTGGCTTAACACACATGATCTCTCAGGCAAATACCACACAGTAGTAACCTGAGTCTGGGTAGACTCTCACCCCTTCCGGAAAAAGGATTATCTATTTATACAAACCAACAAGGATACACCTGGGTTAGAGGAACCTCTAATGTTTTGTTTTGTGTATACGTCTGTCCCGGGTACCTTGTTTGACTACTATTAGAGAACAATGACCAGCCACAGGTAAGACAAAAGCTTGGCTGCGGAGAAAGAGCTTTGTAATGCCCCTGGCTCTCTTGCCTCTTTGTTGGATTAAACGTCTGACAGAAAAAAGGCCTTCAATCCAAATTCTGCACATTCTTCTCTAATCTACGTCTCACCATGCCTCATGGTTTCCCCCGTCTTTCACTTATTGTTTCATCTCAGGGGAAGCATATAATTCCTAAGATTTGATCTCGACCCATTTGGCAATTTAGCAAAAATATTTTGGGGTGTCTGTTGTGGTATTTTTTATTTTTTATTTGATAAAAGCTTCCTGCACTGCTTCATTGTCACTATGTTTAGATGAAGTGACAAAACCAGACCATGGCCTAATCCAGCGAATGGGCTTTCAAATCCACTCACAATACCTTCATTCCACCCTGAAGACACATCCACATATCCACATGCAGACAAGCCCACATACATCCACAGATATTCATTCATACCAATAACAAAATCACAAACATAAAGGAACAAAAACATACAATTCATTTTTATATACATCTGTGTTCCAAATTGAGGGGGATGTATCAGTTAGACAATACATGAATTAATTTGTTAAGAAACAAACAAATAAAAAAAAACATAACAACACCTACTTATTTAAGTTTAGTAAAGAAAAAAATAATTGCTTAAAAAAATGATGCTTTTATCTCTGTCTTTTCTTTCCCCTTCTAACAATAATGGCATTGTTTTTATTTTATTTTATAATGGCTGAGATACATCATCAATTGATTTATCTACATTCATCCTGTTTTACACAATCTGCATTTTATCTTGTTGAGGGTGAATCCAGAGCCTATCCCAGGAAGACTATGCATGAGGCAGGAATGTACACTGGACAGGATGCTAGTTTATACACCCTTTTACACCTAGGGGCAATAATAGAGTCATTAGTGTTTTGGGAGTGTGGAAAGAAATCCTGGAATCTTACGTGGATATAGGGAAAAGATTTTGAAACTCTAAACAGATAGTACCCTGAGGTCAGATTACAATTCAGTAGAGTGGTGAGGTACAATGTTACCTGCTGTGCCACCAAGCTGTCTATCATTGGAAATCAGTGCAGTTCTTCAGACAGACCTTCTGATCAAAGATTTCTACCGTTACAGACATGCCCCTTCTTCTCATCCTCAGTGAAAGAGATCTCATAAAACAGTTCGAAAAGGATGATCATCAGATTTCAGACCAATGGATAGAGTTTTAAACCTAGATGTTAAACAGCTCTCTCTATTACTATCATCAAAACAGCAACTGATGAAATAGCATTTGGAAGAATGGTGCTTTCATGGACAAATGAATATTTGTTGTGGCCCAACACTTTACAAAAAACATATCCTTTCATTTGCTAGCCATCTGTAGCTTCAGCATATGCACAGGATCCTCACACAAAGGTAGCAGAGTACTTCAGGGACCTTATGTTAGGGTAAAAATGTGCACTTTGAGTTAGCAGGATGCAACAGTAACAGGTGTGACACTAGCACCATCCTCATTTGTCTCAGAACATGCTGCTATAATTTATTTAACACAACTAGAATTGGTAATGCTGACAACATACAAGCAGCATTGCGAATGTTTGGAAATCCTGCTAGCAGTGATTTTACAAAACACTCCCACTAGCACTGCTAAAATAAAACAATGGATATGCTGCAATATGAAGATAAAATCTGTCTAAACAATATGTTGGCATTGCATTAAAAAGGTTTCTTTTTTTAAGCTGAAGTCATACTTATTATACCTGATAAATCAGTGTGCCTGACTATACCTGGACAAATATTTACTTCTAATTAAGGCCAATCTTTCATTACTCTCAGCATTTTAGGATTGCACCAGGGACATTAATCAAGGCTTAACCAGCATGGATGCCATTCGGACTACTCACAAATCACCTTTTGTGCTACATTTCAAATTCCGGTGATTTAACAGTGTGTTTAGGTCAGTGTCTTCTTGTGACAGGAGACACGGTTGTGGCCGTGGAATTGGACGCTGCTGTGGGCTTTGAGAAATCGACTCCAGAAGGTGAGGCCGAGGTGAAATGGAGTGTGTTTTGGAAAGGGTGAAAAATGGTAGAGTGGTGCAGTGACTGATGAGAGAGTCTTCTCCTCTCATGTTGTGAAAAGGAAGGCATGCCAGTGAAGCATAAATCATTTTAATCCCTGTATACACACACGCACACGTGTGCACGTGCACACACACACACACACACACACACACACACAGAAATGCATGGACACACACTCACCCACCTCTTGTTCTCTCTCCTTTTCACCTTGTTACTTAAGGGATTTAAATCACCTCCAAATCTGCCGTTTATTAGAAATAAAATGGTGCCATTTTAATACCAAGACCTTTTCAGTATTAATCTTTTTCTTGTCTGGGTGATTTTCCCTATCCATATTTTGCTTTGAAAACAATACTTTTTATAACCTGCTATTTTCCAAAGTTTTTCCAGCATTTCCCTCCTGCCCTTTCCTCCCCAATTATTAACATTATATATTGTACATTAATTAGTATTTAAGTGGAAATGTGATCCTTGTTACTATACACAATAACCGATAGGTGAATTGTCCCTTCAGGAAACGAAGGCAAACAAAACTACAAAGTTTTAGTTCCTGCTGGCTTGGTGAGAGCAGGGTATTCGAAGAAGCTTCTTTGTCTGTGTAGGAGATGTGTGAACCGAGTGTTTATTTCTCTGTGTGTCTTTAAAGATGTTGAACACTGTTTCTTTGAGTTTGTTGCGTTGCCCTGAGGCAGACACATCTATCTGTGAAAGGTGATGAGGAAAAGAGAAAGGTGTTCTGCAGGTGGCCTTTGTAAATCTACTGTTGACTTGACACTTGCTTTCTTTTAACAGAAGAGGATTTAAAGTGAAATAAGCCCCGCTTACTACTGAAAACAAACAATTTACACGAAAATGGATTCCAGTTTCTTATATTGACCCCAGTTACATTTGAACATTTATGTCTTGTATCTGGATAGTATCCTAATACAAATTTTCTATTCCATTCACATAAGCTATGCATCATGTGGCTTGGAAAGGCTTGTGGCAGAAATTTGTCGGAGAATTACTGACTCGGCAAGAATTTTTGCTTGATAAAACGTTGTGGTGATGTTACTTTGGCAATGTTACTGATATTGGGCCAAAATTAAAATGACTTTCATGAAATGATTTCAGAATAACATTGACATGATGATGGGATAACCAATGTACCTATCACAATTTAGAAAACTGACTTGGAAACAATATCAGCAAATGCAATCTAATGGCCTGAGCAGGATTCGAACACTGGTCACTACTGTGAAAGCACTGAATGCTTTGGACCAGTAGGAACATGATGATCCTAGTGCGTGTGTGTACATGACAATGAATCAAAACCAAACTTTTACCTTGGAAAGCAGACAAAATTGGTAAAAAAAAAATACACCTTTACGTTTGTTCTCTGAAGCGAGGCACTGTGCAAACACCATATCTCAATACAGTAATTTGTAAGGTAAGATGCAACTCATGATAGTATTTCTGAAAATCATTTAAACAGAGAGGAATAATTACAACAATAAGATGTGACGAGATACACACAATGCGTGTAGGAAGCTGCTGTGAGAGGAATTCAGAACTCTTAGAAACCACTAGAAACTCATGTATAAATGCTCCAAATAAAGGTTACAATTTCATTGTTTTGAGGTTGTATTTGCAAAGTTGTTTTTGGGTTATTCATTGAACCTTATCTCAATGTCATTTTACCATCCGAATATTTCAAAAACAATGTTGTTTCAACATTCTCCTGAGGGTGCTAATCCAAAGTTAGGGATCCTCCTAGGAAACATTTTGTACTTAAATCTAATACAAATACATCTTTGTTGCATTCCATGGTGAATAATCAGGATATTCAAGACACATGATCTAGTCTAAGCAAGTTTGCAGTATACACACATAAGATGAGTCAAATTTATCCGCAAGTCTGAAATGAGCAATGTTCCAAATGCTACCTCGTTCAAGTTGACACTTCATTGCTGTAGAGGTACATTGAGTAAGAGCTGTGTAATATTGGAAGACAGATGAAGAAGTAAATCATCACAGATGATCACCATGTACATGTACAGGCAGGCACAACATGAAGCAATTAATGTTCTGTAAAAAATCAATGTCAGCACAAAATGATGAATATTCGTGTGGTGTTTTAAGGATGGAAGTTCCCGGTTCAGACAATTCTTTCTTTCTTTATTCATGCATGAGTGATTATTTTTTCACAGTTCTTCATTCTTCAGATATGTTGTCATCAAGCATGTTTGAAAGTATCCACTACCTTGTGTCCTTCACATGCTCTTCACTTCCATACAAAACCATATAATAGATTAAAAATGAAATCAAGAGAACAGAAAAGATGAAAGGGATGGCAAAAAATCTCAAGCATACCTCCCAAGTTCAGATTGTGCCATAATGTCCAGTTCTATTTTCATTTCTATCTAACCAAAGCACAAATAATCCAATACATTTCAGACCTTCACAGCTTAGAGGTCCAACAGTAACTCTGTCACAGTATCACATATGAGACCAAGTTTTAACTGAGGAAACAAAATGGTGGATCAGGTGTCAGTGCATCTCTTTAACATTCTGACATTTTGGTTGGCACCTGGGTCTGCCCAAGTGGAAAAACACACCAGTAAATCTGCTTTTTACAGGTGTTTCTTTTGCACACATGTTCACTCAATCTTATTTCTTGCTTACAATTGTAGTCACATATAAAACCAATTCAGAAGAAATGTTAAGCTATGTCTACATTAAAGTGCATATCTTCATTTCCAATTTCTTTCCTGGATTTAGCTTTGCCAATGAAGTTTTGATAATCTGGTACTTATCTTGCCTTGTAGCTCAGCTGGTCTCGTTGCTTTTGTAATCATCTGTTCATGCTGTAGTCTTAATATCGTTCCTCGTCTAATCAGCTTGCAGAGCAGCCCCGCATAACCAGCCTACTTTCCGTCTGCCATCACTTAATTGCAAATCTTCTGGACTTGCCTGCTTGGGGAACCAGACGTGTCAAAAGTGGCAAACGGCTGTTTTCTCTGCATCCAATTAATGAACTCTCATTTATCAAAGCAAGACGTTGTGAGAAGCCCCTTCACCGCTCAAGCTAATAATAGAATCATAACTGCAGCCCTGCACTCTTTCTGGTGCAATCTTTGGAGCGTTCATTAGTGTGTGCAGTAGAAACAGCAGTGGTTGGTGTGGTGAGAGGGTTTGGAGGAATGCTAGCAGGGGGTTGGTTAGGAGTCAGGATGAATACTGTTTCTGGCTGTGAACTGGGAGCGGATGCGGTTCCACATTTTCTCTGGGCTCATGTGTGGTTTCCCGGATGTATTGATGACGGTGGATCAAGTGGGGGCAAGCCGCATTCTATCATGTTACTGGACCAGTGTGTTGCACGGTAAACTTTGACACATTTCTCTCTCTCTTCCCTGTTCTACAACAGGGGTGAATAGAACCTAGATCTAATTCCAAACCGGTATATTCTGTGGGTCTTTCATTTAGATTAGATTAGATTAGATTAGATGGCATTCAGCTTTATTGCCATTCAGCAAAGCCAGGGAAATGCAGTTAGAAACTATTCAAATGTGCATACCTGCAAGTAGCAATAAGTGTGAAAAACTGACAATGAGGTAGGGTAGCTGTAAAGTGATATACAACTTTCATGATAAGAGAACAGAACAGAATATAAGGAATGAAATCAAGTGCAAATGGCATGGTGTGTGTAAACAAGTCTAGAGACATACATTATAGCTTTCAATATTGGTTAAAATTATGTATTGATTTTTACAAGTCAAAATTCGAAGTTGCCTTGACTACATCACACAGCAATAATATATTTTAAAATTCAGACCATGGATTTAACTAAATGGCTTAAATTCTCACATAACAGCGAGGGTGGGAAGAGCCATGGGAAGTATGAGTGTCTTCATGTTGCTCTAAAGACTCTTGTGTATGAGTGACTGAACTGGAGGGAGGAGACAAGGAGGTGGTGAAAATGGAAATAGATATATGGGAATTAAGGAGGGAAGAAGATAGATTGTTTTTTACCCCATGGTCTTAACCATTGTCTTTCCCCACCAAACTTCAGTTATTTCCAACTTCATTTTTAAAGCCAATCAATAGCTGTGTTGTTATCTGCCTTGTTTAGTCTAGTAGAATTGAACTGTTCGATTCCCTCCTTTGGTACGGTTTGTTTGTGTAGATCTCAACATAAAGGTCTAAATAAAACAACTGCAGCAAGACCCTTTCTGGAATATGTTTCCTTCATATTTACTGGTACAGTGTTTTTTGTGTTTATGCTCTTGGCCCTGACTCAGATTCATTTAACCAATGAGCAGAGGGAACATTGGGCAGAGAGTACTTTGGTACTTTGAAATTAAACTGGATTAAGGGAAACATGGACCAAGCTTATACACTACGTAGTTCACTGATTTATACTAGCGTAAACATTTTTACATTCTTGGGTATTTTTTGTTTTTACACTACAGACTCTAGTTCAGGTGAACTTGGATGCATCTATTCCAGTGATTGGATGTCAAACAACCTGATTGGCTGAACTTGTCATGTTAATTTAAATCATAACATTACTACAGAATGGTGTTTTGTGGTTTATAGAGAAGACAGAATTTAGTAAATTAAATTCAAGCGATTACAATTCAATTAATCATTTCTTAATTTATGCAACAAGTGTGCCTTTCTGCCTTAAAATGAGCAGAATTAGTCTTGGGTATGAACCTGTCTTTAGTACCTACTGTAGTTGTTAGTGCCACCTATGGATCTAAAAGCAAGATGGGCCAAAGTGGCATTAACAGGTGACTTAGTGCAATGAGAAACATAATTTAGCCGCTTGACCAGCTATTAATTCCAGCAATGTTATTTTGTTGCATAGCAAATGCAGACAGTTAATGTGCTGTATGCAGCATTTACAATTACCAAATGTACTCCGTGTTTTGTTTTAAATACTTTATTATATCTTTTCAGTACAGTGATTCAGCAGGTAGCTTTGCCATCCGAATGAGACTGAGCTCAGGTTACTATGTGTATGGAGTTTCACTATGTTCTGGTTTCCAGGTTTTCTTGTTTTCTGTGTTTTCTCCAGTTTTTTTCCATCTTCTAAAAACATACCAGTAGGTGAATTGACTATACTAAATGGCTCCTAAGTGTAAATAAGTCTGTGAATGTGTGCAAATGGTGCAGTCACTGTTTCCATGATAGCCTGCAGATTCATCTTTGACCCTGTTCAGCATAAAGTGCTTACTGAAGATAAATGAGGGCATGCATGGTTTTCATGACATCAGCTACAAATCAGTAGGAACCTAGTTATATGCCTGTTAATATTAGAGATAATAATTAGATCATGTTCTAATCTAAAATGTGTATAATAATTATGCCTGAATATCTCTCTCTCTCTCTCTCACACACACACACACACACACACACACACACACACACACTGTAGACCACTACATGTAAAATGCAGTGTTAGATTCAGACATGATAAAACCTGTTAAAATCAATTTTGCCTACTGAATTTGAACAAGAGGTTATGCATGTCATAAAAATATCATATGGGCCTCTGTCGTAGATCCTGTATTCTTAGTCATGATATGTCCAGTATTATAATTCATAATTCATACACAGTAGCTCTAAGGTCTAAAAAAATGTCCTTATGTGTGTAGGAGATAGAGAGCAGAGGATGTTGAAACCTAAAATGACTTGTGGAGCTCCTAGCAGAGGGCCTGTAGCTACGCAGGTGGTCTGTGCGTACCAGGGGAAATATACTGTAGTGCTCTGAGCAGATGCCGCTGTCCTTGGTTTCAACCTCACAGATATTTACTGTCTCTCTCTCTCTCTCTCTCTCTCTCTCATACACACACACATACACACTCTTCTCAAGGTCTCTGATTCCAGAAAGTCATAAATGATTCATTTTCCGCTACTAGACAAGACACACAGACAAGCAGAATAGAAGGAATTGAAGCCTAATCCCACTAATCAGAACACACATACGTTGGTCCAGCACTAAAGCCATGGCTAGGCCTTGATGTGTGTGTGTGGCATCAAGCTGAGTTGGAAGACAAGGAAGTTTTGTATTTGTGTCCAGTTGCTAATGGATTTACTGGCCTTTAGTTGTGCTCCAAGTGTAAGAACACAGAGATATCCATTTTCAACAAAGTCTCGACGTTTACAGATTGGCAAGCGTCACACACGGCCAGACCCGCCGACGTCTACTCTTGTGGCCTGCGTGTGTTATTGGATCAGAGGCCATTCCTGTAAACGGAGATGTGTGTGTTTATATCAGTAAGTGGATTAGACCTTGCATGAGTCTGCTAGCGAATGCAGCAATCTTCGTTTTCACACAAAATATATACACACATTGCGTTTGTTTCTCTCATGCACATAGAATTAGGAGACACACATAGAGTTGGGAGAAGTGTCTCCAAGCTGGTCTCCTGAGCGCACACACACACACACATACACACACACACATAGAGGTAGGAAAAGTCTGCCAGGAAGGACAGGTCTCCTGAGCACATAAATATATGCTGGAGCGCATATGAGTGATGTTAGTAATAGCATTAGCATTGATCAGGAGAGAAGCACTGAGAACCTTCCGACAGCATGATTCTCCCCAAACACCACCATTAGAGGATGCAGGTGTTTGTGTATGTGTGTGGGTGTGTGTGTGTGTATGTGTATCTGTTTGCATAGATCTCATTATGTGACGATAATCCATTACACAAGAAAATACTTTAAGACTCAGCACTAACACTGCTGAGAAACAGGAACTGCACACTGCATAAAAGACGTTTTTGATATTTGATCAGCTACTATATGATCACATAAAATAAGATAGAATAACACTCTATAGGATCTTTCAAGTGCAGTATATTGTATACTGTTGTCATTACACTAATGCAATCCTCAGTCGTAACACATTATGAGGCATGATCTTCAGTCAGCCATAATGAAATGCAATAATTAATTGTCTGCTTTAGATGTGTGCTGAAGGGGGGAGAGCAGGGTGATTGGGGTGGGTTGTTTGTGTGTGTGAGCCAGCAAATTTAATACGACACTTGTAAGTGTGTGTTTTCATAATGTCTGGGCATGATGTCGCTTCAGAAATGGCTCCATAAGAAGTAAGACCGTGGAGTGTGTGTGTGTGTGTGTATGAGTGTGTATGAAGTACTCTTCTATAGGAATAATTACACAAGCTGACAGTCGATTCTGTTCGCTCACTGCCGCCGTCAATGACTCGGGCCCGAGAAATAATCTCCCTCGACAAGCAACGCTGCCATGATAGCAGAGCATTTCTGGAAGATTCTCGAGTAATTATGGTCAGACAGTGTATCTCTCTCTGAGCCTGTCATCATGACATATTTCAGAACATGTGAGGGATGTGCACAAGTGTATGAGTCTGTGTGTATATGTGTGTGTGTGTGTGAGTGTAGCAAGGCTAGACAACTCAATAGTCTGGCTGTTTGGGACAAGCAGATATCGTTTCTGCATTTTGGACAAGTAAAAAAGTATGTACAACAAAACCAACTACTTGTTGAAGTTCTTATTTAGAATGTAGAGCATGCTTAAACTGTATGTTTAGCACAAGCTTCCAAGACCCACATCAGCTGTTTCGGGGTGTTCAAGTCAAACTGGGACTTGTGTTGAAATTTCTCATAAATGAAGGCATAAAAGCAATTGTTTTTATGCTTTCATTTATGACAGTATGGTTATCTGCAGTCTGGGAACTGTACACACAGCCATTCACCAACACCGCTTGCACATTACAAGAACTCAGCTGGGAGTCATTGCTACAACCCATGCACAGTCCTGACCTCGTTCCAAGCCATTTCCACATGTTTTTGCCATTAAAGGAGTTCCTGGGAGGCCAGCATTTCAGATGTGAAGCAGGCAGTCCGATCATGGCTCCAGAATACTGAGAAAACTTTCTACATTGATGGTAACCTAGCACTAGTGAAATACTGGGATGAGTGCATTAGCATAGCAGGGGATTACATAGAGGAAACTAGAGGAAGCTTTTGCTTTCGTTATTGTGTTCTGTTATTCTGCACAGTCAGAAGGCCTTAGTTTGACTTGACCTGAGCAGAAAAAGCTAATTTTAGAACCACCCAATAGTTATCTTGCTTCCTTTCATGGTACAACATATCCAGAGAAAATCAAGATGTTATCTAGATGTTATTATGTTATCAAGATGTAATTACATTACTGTATGTTTGCTAGTGCCAATTTATAAGCTAGTGCCAATTTATAAAGTTGCCTAGTGGACTAGCTAATGATGAGAATGTATTATGATTGAGTTACTTAAACATTTTGTACACATGCTGACTTGTATTATGTTTATATTACTTACTTTAACAGTCCCCTTACATGTGCATTCCTATAATGAGCCTAAGACCTGTGCACAAGCCATTGACTTTGGCACAAAAGATTTATGTGCCAAACTTTGACTGTAGTGTGTTTGACTGACACACCACAGCAAACGTCCGTAAGAGTGCGCCCCCTAGTGACCCACAGTGAGTGACGTGTCCTGACCCTGTGGGTGAGTAGTGAAAGTCAAGAGGCCTATATCATCCTACTGTCATGTCACAGAGACAGAGACAGAGAGGGAGAAGGAGAGAGAGAGAGAGAGAGAGAGAAAATGAGCTCACTGTGAGTCTCAGAGGTGTTTAATTGTGTTCATGCAATACTGCCACACCTGTTCATCTTGGCCAGCTGACACAGATGATCGACAGCCAAGAAACAACAAACGTGCATACCTGTAGAAAAGGACAGCAACTACCACCAATACACTAAAACTACACAAAATGTTAATAGCAATGTAGAGTAAAAGATTTCCATCAACTAAGGACAGTAACGCTGCCATCTCAGTTTTGTCATCTTTCAATTAATAACACATCAGTCACCTACAGCTAAAAAGCACCATAAAGCAGTGCTCTGCTGCCGCTCCTGCTAGCCGTCATGAAAACAGCACTGTTCTTTATATTGTGCTGTAATCTCAGCCTCCCTCTCCCTCACACCAGTTTGCTTGCTCCCAAATAATACAGTGCTTTTGGAAAAAGGCGCTTAGCCGCCATGGAGAATTATGCAGCATGAGCGCAGATATGACAGCTGGGAGGACAACCTTGCGGCGCTAGTGCTCAATGTCAGAGCCAGAGGCAGCCATCTCACTCATTACGATGTGATATTGCTGACTGAGGGAGCAGGAAATGGGAAATTGTAGCACACTAATAAGCAAAATAGATGGATACTGGTTATAACCCGAGTTAATGAGCTTATAACTCAAACCAGGCAATGCAGTTAAAAGTATAACAGACGAAATAAGAGGAACATTAAAGAGGTTGAAGTGAATGTGTTCGAAGCCATAGATACAGTAAGCTAGCTGCATTGATTGAGACATTAAAATATTTGTAACAAATACAAATTTTCAGGGTCCTGGTTTAACTTGAACGCCCCTCTGACATTTGGCTTATTTTTGTTCTGAGGCTGCAAGACTTCAACAAGAGTATAATTTTTGCTGGTTACGTGACATTTGTAGACAGAATCTCTCGTTTTTTTGCACCAGGAGTCCGGATTAGCAAGGCCAATCCTGTCTGTTTAAAGTGGAGTCTTGATGTCTGATGGCTCACTTTAGCAGATAGATCCACTCACAGATCTGCTGAAGCCAGCATTAACGTCAGGTTAAGGCTCTTGGGCAGCTTTCAGTGCTCACTCACTGTCTAAACGAGGCTGCAATAAGGGCTGGAGAATGGACTTGAGCCTGGCCCTTTCTCTCTTGCTCTCTTTCCCTCTCTTAGCCACAAACACACACACACACACACACACACACACACACTCTCTAGAGGAGGCTGAGAAATGCTGACAGTGTGGCCTTTCTCTGATGACACTGACAGTGTTTGAACAAGGCTCCGCAACCCAGCTCCCAGCACACCACTGTAAACACTCAGTCTTTAGTGTACATAGTCTCAGAGACACAGAGAGGAATTAATATTACATTGTCAAATCGGCTGGACATTTTAAGCAGAACAGGATTTCCGAGGTCTGTTTGTTTTAATTATGTAGACTGCATAAGCCATAGATTCTGCTATGCACCACTAGGTTCTGTGTAGCACTTCTTAGTACTGTTTAAGTGTGTTTTTCTGTGTTGAAAGATAAAGAATGCATTGCTGGAATAGGTCAAGCAGCATTTGATCAAAATGAGTTCTTGCATTAAGCGAATTTTTTTTTTAAAGCTGCAATTTCTCGCTTGAACATAAGTTATTAAAAAATCTCACACAAAGGATATAGAATCTTGTACTCCTGACTATTCTTCATTCCTCTCTTCTCCCCTGTCCTTTTTTTTTTTTCATTTTAATTTTATGAAGAACGAGTCTGTTTAATCCCTCGCTTCATTGGTATGTGTGCCCGTCCCTGGTCTCCGGCTAGTCAATAGATTTCAATTTGAGTTCTGAACTGCAGCTCATTTTAAACCAATCAACTGACTGCCTTATGAGCAGAAAGCAGCCATCGGTTATTAATATATACAGTCAGATCTGCTTTTACCCATATATGTGATTCAGGGCAGAGCAAGGGAGCTAGCTTTAATACTAATGCCTAGCTTTAAACATTAAAGATAAGCTTAGCTTACTCAAATCCAGTCAGAATGATGAATAATAAAAGTATTTTTCACCTCACAGCTCAAGGGTCTCCGGATCGATCCTGAGCTTGCGTTAAGTCCGTGTAGAGCTTGCTTTCTATCCAAACAGGTTTCCTGTAAGTTATGTAGTTTTCTTCCACCTTCCAGAGAATAACACCAGTAGGTGGATTGGCTACACTAGATTTACTCTAGATTTACTCATCAATGAGACTGCGTGAATGTGAAGGCTTGAAATGGGCTCACGTCAGATTCAGGGTGTATTCCCACCTCACATCCAGTGTTACTGGGATAGGCCCCAGATCTACCATGACCAGAGGATGAAGAGGTTACTGAGGATGAGTAAGTTGCTACCAAATTTCAAGTTTTCCTGATTCTACATATACAGTACTGTATATACAGTGTGTTTCACTTTTGGTGTCATAATCAGAATAGATGTTACAGCATTTTAAAGTCTAGTTAGGTGAAAGTGTTATTACTAAGACTGCATTTAAAGATTCAATTCAGATTTATTTCATGTGCATTTCATTTAATATGTAATAAAATGCAAGGATGTTAGGGATGTTAGGGATGCTCAAGTCAAACCGACTTTGAATTGTGCAGAATAACAGACTAATGCACTTATTACACTAATGCTTGATTACCATCAAGGTAGGACATTATCTCTGTATGTCAGTGCAATGATCTGACAGCCTGCTTTACAATGCTGGCTTCCCAGGAACTCCTTTAATGGCCCAAACATGTGGAGATGGCTTCGAGCGGGGTTAGGGCTATAAGTTGTTCATAAGTTAAGTATATGAAAGTGGTGATAAGTTATCTGTCAATTTTCAAGGATCAGGCGTTCCATTTGCTGAATGTTTACATGAATGCCTGCAGTGCAAGAATGCCTCTTCGGTCGGGATCATCATTCATGGACGTATGGCCTTCTTTAAAACTTTTGCACCATCTGAATGTTTCATGTCAGTCAGGTTTATACCTTCATTGTAAGAAATGTCACCATGAGTCCTGGTTTGACTTGCCCTGAGTCTCTTTGTAATCCATATTTATATCTGTCTTCAACTGATGAGCTGACTTTTTTAAAAAAAAAAGCCCTGGCAAAATTAGCAAAAAATAATAATAATAATAATTTGGTAAAAAATATTTCTGTTTTTGAAAGAAGTGGCAGAACAATAAAATGCGGTTATTTTACCTTTTTAAAAAGTGCCTGTAAATCTGTCTAAATTGATCTTATTCTGCTTTATTGTTAATCTTTTAGGTTTGATTTTAGATTAGACTTTACAAGGTTTATATTGCTCATGAATTAGTACATCCAATTTAAGAGAAGTTATATTTAAAAGCATTTAGTCATCATTGACTTGGATTTGTTCCAAAATCAATACAGCCAATGCACTACACGTGTTATGTGTGTAAGAAACACATTGCTCAGCAATCTGGGTGTGCTCTAATGGGATTAACCCAGTTGGGGAACAATAGCAATACAGACGCTAGCTCATATGCTAATTCTGTTGAGTTTATTTTATTTTTTGTGCATTAGAACTAGTGGGATAAAACCTGATCATAAAAAAATTGAATCCATGTTATTTTTATGGCATGCATTATACATGCTCAGTCAAAATGCACATGCCTAATATTGGAGAAAAGCTTTGGTCACTAGCATCAGGTGATATGTTTGGCCTTCTACGTCCAGCCAACTTCTGAATCTGCAGTGAGAGTGAGAGCACTGCAGGACTGAAAGCTGTAAAAGTTTGCTCTGTGGTGCCTCCTTTTGTTTTGCTAAAGAAGTGCAACTTTCTTCCTTCATGAATACAGACATGTGTGAATATGCTTATACGCTCTTAATAGATTCAGTGTAAATATATTCAGTGTAACTTCATTCTTTCATATGTTCTGCTTCACATTCCTTAACTTTTTAAGTAAATACGACTCGTAAATTGCTACTCACCTCCACTCCTTGCACTTTGCACTACTATTTTATATTAGCTTCAATATCTTGCATTGTTTCTTTTATCCTTGTAGTCATCTATTAAGGATTAACTAAGGATTAATGTAACTGTGACACACAATTCTTGTAAGAAAGTGAAAATCCTATCTCTAGCTAGGTATTATACAAAATATCTTTTTAAAAATAACTTTATAAACCATTCAGTACAGCTTAAAGTAATTTGTCAGTTTATGACATATCACATACAGTACAGGCCAAAAGTTTGGACCCACCTTCTCATCTATCTGTCAATGTGTTTTCTTTTTTTTCATGCCCATTTACATTGGTAGATTCTCACTGAAGGCATCAAAACTATGAATGAACACATGTGGAGTTATGTACTTAACAAAA
>JAQMYJ010000001.1:17107573-17139635 GCA_030014305.1 Clarias laeviceps | reverse complement strand
ATAATTTAATATTTTTTAAAAAGTTTATTAGGCCAATTTATTTATTACCGCAACGGTAGAGTATCTGAGACACGAATTGCGGCCCATTGGTTGACTGTCCAATGAAATCTCAGGCCACGCCCTGCCTCCCTCCTGGCCAGCCCTCATCTCCCCTTGACAAAATCTGCTATTTAGAGTTCGACCGGAGTTTGAGATGAGTCCGTCTATAACAATGGATAAACCAGAAAAGAGCAAGGGGGTGCAGAGAAGCAGCGGGAGAAAAGACGCAAAAGCCTACAAGTGGAAGCAGGAAAATGTGCGAAAATCACAGAAATGTTTGCCATCACCACACGTTCAATTGCAGCTGCTGGTGTAGCATATTGTTTAAATAATCATGGTGGGCCGCTATGGCAAAAAATGCCAGGGCCGTTTTTTGGTCCCAGTCCAGCCCTGGCCCCGGCTGTGAGAGGCTACAGTAACAACCGGGATTTTAACTTGTGATCTCCGGATGATAGGGTGAACTTGTTATCGTTGTGCCACCCCAGGGGTCCTGTGCCTTGTCATTTTACCAGAAATTCATTATTGTTATATCTTTACAGTATTATGCAGCAAAACAGCATTAATAGTTTATATAATACTTTATTAATAGTTTACATTAAACCCATATTTGTAGCTGTTTTAACACTTTAACTAAACTTTTAGAAATATCGACATCTCTAAACATAATCAAAATTTATCAGCCTCATCTGAGTCTCACTGCAGTTACTAAGCTACAATTGGTCAAGAAGAAGGGTCAGTATACAGTATAGCCATCTGTTCGTAGTGCTACATTTCATAGAGCAACACACTGGAGGATTTGCCCACTGCTGTTTCAATGGCAGTGTACTATTTTACAAGTCAGCTTTGATAATCTTGTCTTCTCTAGGTCTCAATAGTTTTGACTGCACAGGGTATAGAAAATGCATGCTGGAAATAATAAGAAAAGATCAACAGTACAGAAAATGTGTAGAGAGAAAGAGAGTATGAGACAAGCAATTAAATGCTTTACTGATGCTCTTCTGCCCTTAAAACTTTTGAAATCGACTGTATCAGGCTGTGTTGGCCCAAAGGGACCATCCTACACCGCTCCCTCCTACATAGTGACTACTGTATAGGTTAATTGGGGAATGGTTCCTGACATAGTTCTGCCCTCTCAGACATGAACAAATCCTGTTTTCAGTACCTCCCCTCTCTAATTATTCCTCGCAGTGACATTGCAAAGCATTTCTTGCAGTGGCCTTGTTTGGTGAACAAGTACCATAGCATCGGTCTTTCATTCTTTTCATCCCTTCCACATCCCAGCTTTCCCATACCGCTTTATTTGCCCGCACTGATATGTGTTTGAGTCAGATATGGCCTGTGTAAGTGATTATAGCTCTGAGAAACGGATGGATGCTGAAGATTGTGTGCAGTTTAAATAGGCTCTGTCTGTATGTGCGTGCCAAAACGAGAACGCCTGATGGAGAAAACAGCTTTGCCTTGCTCAGTGATGTCACTACTGATTGAGTCATGGCTATGAAATTTTATCATGATCAGTATAGAATACAAGATAATAATAATAATAATAATAATAATATATTTCTTTTCTTACTCTTTTTCTTCTTCACATATGCTTTGCAGTGTTCTTCAGAATGCTGCAGTAAAGCTAACAAATATATGTTATTTGAGACTTTGCTTTTTGCTGAGGTAAAAGTATGATGGATTTATTACTGAAGAGAGATTTGGAATCATTAAAGCTGGAACTGAGAAATTGTATTTAAGTAAAAGTATTGATAATGTGCTAGATAATTAGTAAACAGTGAATGTTTTAAACTAAAAAGTAGTTGTTTTTAGCTGTGTAAAACTGCAAGAAGGTTATTGATGTTTTAAAGCAGTTGAGAGCGAGATGAGAGAAGAATAGAGCTTTGAGATATGTTTTGTAATTGAGTACAGTATTTTAATGTCTAAATCAAAATGCCAAAAGCATATGTTTTTGAAATTGAAATAAGTAAGAATAAAACTACCCAATTCAATATCACCCAAGTAAAGAAAATCTAAAATAATAATAATAATAATAATAAGCAAATCTGAATATTTAAAATGCCACAATGAGGTCCTAAATTAATGTCCTAAAAATCATGACACATGATCACATACTGATTTATTTTGATTAGAGTTGTTAATGCTGCCTTAATTCATTTATTCATTAATGTAAGTGTATGTGCATGCATTAAAATTTTGCAACCTTTTGGGCATGGAATTATGAAATTTAATATACAATATTATAATGGTCTATAAATTCATATCATCACCAGCAGGCTAGAGACATATTGCATAAACCGCTCATTGAGACCACCTCAGACAAAAACACATCCCAACTTGTACTCTGTCTCTGTCACACACAAACCAAAGAGCCAAATAGGCAGTGACA
Organism: Clarias laeviceps; assembly: GCA_030014305.1. NCBI lineage: Eukaryota > Metazoa > Chordata > Actinopteri > Siluriformes > Clariidae > Clarias > Clarias laeviceps. The sequence goes on along the minus strand of JAQMYJ010000001.1, from coordinate 17,137,207 downwards.
CCAGCTAACCTTAATGTGTTGCTTGTCTGGCCACCCAGAGACTGTAACCTGTCTTGTGTGAGACAAAATCTAATCTAAGAGCAACAACAAAAACTGAGCCGTCTCCCCATGGTCTGGTTAGTGATTTAGCATGCTACGTGTCAGCAGCTATCCTTCCATGTCACTTCCTTCAAACGCTAATTCGCCCCGATTGTCTCTGGAATTACTTAGTCCAACTTATTGCCCTGAACAGACCTGTTAATTCCGACTCATTTCATCCAAGCTATGGGGGTAGAGAAGGCAAAAAGGTGAAGGAGTTTAAAAGAGGCAAGTGTGTGTGTGTGTGTGGGAGAGACAGACAGGCAGAGATTCACCCTAGAGACAAATTCTAGCTCTTAGGCTTCTTTGTGAGCTCTCTCCGTAGCTCCGTTAGGGCTGATGCAGTATTCATGTGGCACAATGCAAAAAGAGCGAGAGGCAGGAAAGAACATGGCCTGAGTGACACGGAATAAAAAGGAAATTGAGTGCATTAGGGTATTCAGATTTTAGCTGGTCTTTTTTTTTCCACCCATCTCCTTGCTTGCCGAGTGGAGATACAAGCTAACTGTTGCGTGATAGCGTATTATCTAATGGAAGGAGTGATGTGCTGGGCAGCTGCCACAAAATGGAGTCAATCAAGTGAATATGCAGAATAAAGCAGGCTTGCAGCGAATGTCGTAGAAGAGAGGGAAGAAGGTGAGAGGACGGTGACGAAAGAGTGAAGAGAAAAAGCAGCATTTGAGAAAAGAAGGAAAGAAAATTGAGAGAGTGAATGAGAGGAAAAGAGAGAGGAGCACTCGTAAGGCATTTTAAACACATCCGTTAGGGGCCCGCACACACACTCTTTGAAGCATAGCCCTATTACCGTAGACAAGCCTGAGCCAGAAAGAGGATTCTAATGCAGCAGCAATAACAGGGCTTGATAAATAATTAATCAGACAAAACTGTCAGCATTATTACACCTGAGACATTTTTCACAGATTCCAATGGTGCTATATTAAATATATGTGTCTATATATGTGTATTTATATGCATGAACACAATTAAAATGCTAAGTCTGTTATTCACTTGCAAAAAAAAAAAAAAAAAAAGTATGTGACACCTTTAAGAACATCCCTTGCGTTCAACAGAAGGAAGAATAATTTATTAAGAAGTGGAAGAATTTCAGGCGTCTGAGTGTGATACCCGCTGCGGGGTCCTTCTGTCACTGTGAAATATTGCTGATTCGGACACACAGGCAAAAGGGAGGAGGGAATAATGATTTGATCTTAGTGGGGGTCTTGGAGTCATCTGTTTCTTCTGCACAAAAAGCAGTATGACAATGAACTAGAAATTGTTTCACTGTATATTGGTTTCATAGCATAATGCATAATCTTATATATGGTCCAGATGCAAATGCAAAAGTTCAGCACAAGGATCTCGAATATAGTTGAAGTAATATAGGGAAAAAAAGGTGCTTCATGCATAGCAGGATGGAATATTTTAAAGCATGAATTAAGAAAGCTCTTCCACAAATGAGGTGATTGTTTTTATCCCAAGCAGTGTGATCTTCTTGACTATTGACTGGTGTTTAGTGCCAGATGGTTTGAATATTTTAACCGCTGTACTGTATAAACTGCTGATAGCAAGAATAATGCAAACTATAACAAGAACACAACATCCAGCACTTGAGCATCTCAGAAATACCCCTTTTAAAGACAGGTCGGAGGAAAATTGCTACAGTAGGAAAGCTACAGTTACACAAATAATGACTTTTTAGAATACACGATACTGTGACAGTTGAGGTGGATGGGCTACGTCTACCACATCTGGTATCGCTCTTACGTATGAGGTTAGAACAAGGGCAGTGAAAAAAAACAGCCACCTTTTGTCCAATCCTGAAATGTCCTGTTAATATACAGCATGATGAAGATAGAGATAAACTGAAGATCAAGATGAAGCTTCCAAAATCCAAAAGTACAGTTTCACTGTAAAATCCTCAACTCCGGTTGTTATTTTTGTTTCCGTCATGCATTAATGAAACGATCTGATGACATGCTTGGTTGTTATGCTGGTGGAAATGGGGCAGTGGTTGTTAAAAGGTTTACTTGTTCCCTAAAGCAATCATAGACTCTAGCACTCAGCAGTAGCTCTTATCAGATAAAGGGGGGTAGCACACACAAACATACCTACAAACACTACCACATATTACATTTGATTTGATTAGATTTTGCTCCTGCGTTTAGATGTAAGCAGCACTGATTGGTTCTTGTATACCCCAAGACCCTTATTTCAGTTTTTTAGCCAGGGAGTGTAGGCGTTCAATACCTCCACATGATGAATGTCATGTTTCGTGATCATGTGCTCTTCCCCACCCACCAGTTATGAAAATCAATAAAAACAATAACTCTGCTGGTCTACTCTTTTAGCTGCTTTGCAGCCACATTTTTATCAACATGGCATTACTTGAAGGGCACTGGCTGAAGGAAGAGGAGGGGGAAGCAGACTGAAAGAAAGGAGAAAGGACAGAGATGAGAAAGAGAGATGCAATTTCGCCAGCTGACTTCAGCTAGCTATAAAAGGGAACTGTTTACAGATGAAAGTAATTTCATTTCATTTGCTCGCAGTGAAAAAAGGGAGCATGGCTGGAGTGTTCTCAGAGACAGGAGATGTGCAGGTGCATGGCTGAAACCCGAAATAGCTTTAGCTCAGGAGAGGATGAGGGACCTTGGTTTGTCTCAGCTCTAATGCAGTATAAACAATAAAGGAGCACTCCTCACATACACACTGAGAGTATGCTCTAAGAGTTCTGCTAAACCATGAACATGTGAACACATTGTGTGGTCAAAAAAAAAAGGTTGCATGTACTAATATTTTTCTTCAGCCACTTTTAGATTTGATTGCTGTGTAAAATGTAGTGACCAATTCATGTGTGAAAATGATTTGTCAGGTTGTCAGAACCATTCTTTCGCGGTTTGAGTTCTGGAATATGCCCATGAAATCAAGAAATAACAATTAAAAAAAAGGTCATACAGTATGTTCAGGTGGCCAATTTACTTTTGTTTATCATTTTTGTTTGTAACCTTGCTGATCCCATACCTGACCAACTGAAACAACTCAGATCGTAATACCTCCAGAGGCTTGTACAAGAGTGCATACTATGCATGATGGTGGCACCATTTCTTGCATGTCTAACCCTAACCCTAGGGTCAATCTGAACTTATCAGATAACATGACCTTTTTCAATTACTGCAAAGTTAAATTTCTGTGTTCCCTAGCAAATTGAATCATTTTTGTTTGATGCATCAACAAGTGCATTTCTTACAGCCACACATCTGTTAGGTCCCAATCCGGTGAGTTTGTGTGCTCATACTTTTAATAAACATATATGTGTTTTCTAATGTTGATTATTTTTATGATGTATCTTCACCAAGTGTTTATGAGGCCATAGTCAATCACATTTGTGTAGTTGATTTGTCCCTGTCACTTTCATCACAGGTTTTAATAATGCTTTCTTAACCTCATATTACAATCATTTCAGCAATCTCCTTTATTGTTTTCTTTGCTTGATGCCAGCTCAAAAGAAATAGTGACTTTTTTGCCCAGAAAATGTGTGGAATAAAGTAAATCCTGCCTTTAATAACCCTTTTTGGAATACATTTCTGTTCATGATTTAAGACTACAGATTTTAACCTACACTACTGCTAGTCCTTATTGTTTCAGTTTAGTTATATATAAGCATGCCACAAGACTTAATGTATATGCAGCAAACATTGAGCAAATACTTGTTCTCTTTTCTTTTGTTCAATTGTGAAAGCAACATTTGTTCCAATACCCTGAATGTCAGACACCCCTCTCGCGGTCTCTAGGGCAACAAAACTTGCACACTCCACGGCATAAACAGCTCATTTCCTGGGCGGAGAGGTTTCTGGGATATTTGTAGCCATCATTGATTGGAGCTTGGGTGTAATACCCATGGCACATCTGTTTAAATTAGGAGCCAGTTGCAAAGCAATGTTAGCTCAGTGAGAAAGAGGAGCATTTCAAGGACAATGCAGCTTGCCTTCCATGTAATAGGCACAATATGGATTTCAAAGAAGGAGAATGAAAAATCTCACACTCACGGAACCTTAATTCTAATTCAACTATAATTCACATGCCCTCTCCTTTTCTTTTTTTTTTTTTTTTTTGGGACTCCCCAATTGAAGTTGGTCAAAAGAATTTAATTGCGGTTTGAGAGTATTTGCAATTTGCAATATTAAATGCATCAACGATCACATGCCTCCCTCTATCCATTATGGAACAGCACAGCAGAATGGCTAACCTGTTATTATGTACATGACCAAGGCTTTCACCACCCCAGGAACCCAGACCGTTAAATGTGCCATTGCCACCCCCTGTGTAGATTGTTATTATTACACTCAGATTTAGGGACTAATCTCTTTCGCAAACTATAATACCATTAAGGCACACTGAGCTGTGATTGAAAGGCAGTTTGCCACTCAACAGATCAATTTTGCATCTCCTCCATAAACCCCACCTCGACCCCCAGTATCCCAGCAATAATTGAGCAAGCTTCAGGAACAAAAGGTCTGGTGTTTGAGTGCATGTTTTGAGGACACAGGGGTCTTTTACTAGAGTTGATGTTTTTTTTTTGTCGTTTAGAGGACAGTCCAGTTTCTACTGCTGGTTGGTGAAGTTACTTAGAATGCAGACGCAAACACTGACAAAAAGCCAGGATTAATTTACTTGATTTAAGTCTAAAAACCAGACAAAGGTCTGTGTGTGTGTGTGTGTGTGTGTGTGTGTGTGCAATCATGTTCGTGTTGTAATAGATGGCCATGGTGCAGGCCTGCAGCCCTGTGTGACTTGGATTTATTTATGTCATATCAGGCATGGTTATATCAGATTGGCACTATTGTAGCATATTTATGAAGGAAACTTTTTTTTTTCTATTAACCTGTGTAGGAGTGGCCACTGACTTTACTGAACCCATATTGCTTGAAGGAATGTAGCCACGGTGGAGAGATATAAGAGCACTTCCTATATATCTTCCTGCAACTAGTAATCATTTTATCAGGGAAATACAAGTTGTAAATAAATAACATGGGTGATTTGTTTAAAATGATGTGTTTATAAGGTGATCGACTTATTACTGTATACCAGAAACTTCAGGTTTGTGCTCTTTATACAACTTTACCTGGCAGGATAAAGCCTTCAAGAACATCCGGTTGGTTTTCCCTTTGATAAATGCCTACATGTACCTGTCATGTCTGCAGTGCAAAGCTATCAATAGATCTTGGATTAATGTGTGCCGGAAATCTCTGCCTTTTCCAATATTAATGGCTGCTAGGTGGTCTTCTCTGTCCGCTGTGTTTAGCGGGGCCAGAAGTGGAAAAAGACTTTCTCTACTAATGGTACGCTGCTTGGAGGCTAACAAGCTCGAGTAGGGCCTTTTCATCTTCCCACTGCTGTTGCTCTTCACCAAAGCCTATTACTAGGATGGCAGCACAACCATGGGCAAAGATTACATATTTGATTGGAAATGTATATATTTCTGTCTAAATGTGTTTGTTGAGACAAGCATATTATAGTGCAAGCTGATATGGCTGGCTGTTGAGGGAAATTACTTACAATTACAGCAGTAAAGAAGTTAGATTTCACAGATTAAATCTTCATGATGTAATATTGGGGGAGTTTGCCCCCTAGCTGCAGGTAGCCACTTTCTAAAAACCAGAAAAAGATAAACATTTTCTAATGTGCATGTCCTTCTCTATCATTTAGATTAATCTAATGGCTGAAAGTAATGCACATTACATTTGAACATTACATTTGAACTTATTCTCAGTGGAGCATTTGAATCAAATTGCTTCGAATGCTGACAATAGGAATGAAACCAAAGAGGTACTAGCACACTATTTTGTAGAGTAGAGTTCAGTTTAGAGTGCAGCCCAAGTATTTGCAAATTCTAAACATATAATTGTTTGCCTTTATAGCTGTCCCCTCAGGTTCACTTAAGTGTTAGGAAAGTAAACCCTTCATAGAAGTATTAATGGACTAATTCACTCTATATGATAGGATTTGAAATGTGTAAACTACAGATAATACAGTCCCACTAGCTAGTAAAGCTTAGCAAGCTAGTCAAAACAGAGTGAATGAGTAGATACAGATCTGTTCAAAAAAAATACACACACTAAAGTGAGCAAAAGCTTTGATCGGCTCACTTTTATCTGATGTAACTAAGCTTTAAATGCATAGAGTAAAATATGAGCTCAGTAGCTAAAGCGGTTAAAAGGATGACATACAAAACGTAGAATACATCCGATGAAGGGAGCACAAACCACAGCTGCTTTAGTTTCACTTAATTTGAGTCTCAAATACATGAATGATAGAGTAGCATTTAGTTTTTAAAAATATTGTAGTGAATAAATAGCTCAGATCTGTCTAAATCACACCAACAAAAACTGAACAAAAGTATTAGTTGGCTTTCTCTTACCTAACTTAATTGAGTTTGGGGAAAAAAAAAATCATAGCCCCACCATACAGTAATAGCTACTAATCTACTTGCCTAAGCAGTTTAACAATTGGCCATCATTAAAAATGCCCCAGCGAGAATCAATCATCTATCACTCATGAGCTTCCAAAAACTACTTAAAAGCCTGCACTCCATTAAGCCTGAACCCATTTTCCCATAAACCCATAATGTTACACACCCACTTTTGTTTGGTTTGTTTACACTTTTCACCATCTCCCTCTCTCCTGATTCAGGTCCGTCACCAAATGAAAGTGTTTGTGTTGGTGTATGACTTGTAAATAATGTGTCCGTAATTGTGATGCCTTTGTTTTTTGGAAAACTGCACAGTTTGGCTGTATGCTCTCTGTCAGTAATCTGTAGGCGTTAGAGATCTTGCCCATGGCTCACATCTTCACATGAGAGTAAATGATTGTGGATCTCCTGAGCATGATGCCGCCTTGCAACACATCAATTCCATCTGTCCATCACACTGAGTGACCACTAAGCATGCTGTCTGTCCAATGTAGATCACATGCAGTGCTAACATGCTGATAGTCTACATTTATTATTAGAACGCTGAAAAAAAGATGGGATGTATTTCAGCTGGGCTCTTTCTATTCACACTTTAAAGAAGTAAAATCCTTTTTTTGGGTCATGCTTCTTTCTCTCGCTCTCTCGAACACACACACATACAAACAGACAGACGCATTCCCTCGCCTTTTTTCCTCCTCTTTCTCACATTTTTATTTAGTCAGCAGTTGCAATATTGAGAAGACTTTTGCATTTCTACACTCCTCAAAAAGATTTTTATAATGAGCTAGCGCTTGCATTTCTTTCCTGTTAATATTTGATAGGCCTTGAAAGATGGCATGCTTTTCATGATGTGTGTTTGTGCAAGATAACACTAGAAATCGCAAATACGCCACGCTCCTCTCTAAGCTCTGAGATCACGTCACACACCAGTTCAGTTGGACTCTCGCCAAGCGCTGTCATTCCACTCCGCTGAGACAGCTGAACGCTTCATCGGTGGCAAGCTACCGAGTCACTTTTCATCATCCCTTTAATAATGCTAATGCACCCACATGCCGCGTTCCTTTAACGCATGCGTCCCACGATACTAGCTCCTCACGCTGCACAATGGATTAGTCTTAGTCCCTGAGGGATCAGAATACATTTATCGAGAACTGCATCCGCCTCTTTCTTAGGCGCAGACGGGATGAAATGAAGACGTTGGAGTGATGAAATGAAATTAAGTGGTAATTTAGAGGATATGTAAAAGAAAGCATTGGTATTTTTTTCCTCAAGTCACTCCACTGTGTCTTCTTTGTCTTTGCACTAAGGTCATTAGCATTCCTGCTTGTCGGTATCTCCTCGTTGACAATTCATGGCTGGTATTACCTTAAAATGCCTTTCTTAATGGCTTTTTTTTGTGTAAGCTTTTCTCTGGAACATTTACGTTCCACACTTTCACCATGGTGTCCTTCTATCCCATTATTAGTCACTTTCAATTTATTTGAAACATTTTGTGACGTGTGCAAGAGCACTGAATTCCTTTAAATAGGAAAAGAAGTGTGTAAAAGCTGCACAAATTGCCATAACAGGAAAGGGAAAAAAGAAGGCAAAGAAAAGATTTTCCCTTAAGTAGATTCAAAGTCTATTGGCAAAACCATCTTCCCTCTCTGCTTGAACACGGGTCATGTTTAGACACTTGGACTTGGCTTCTGGTCAAGTGCACTGGGCTCTAGCATGTTTTGAGGGTTTGACCGAGATGGACTTGTCCCAAATCCGCATTCTGTCATGGCCTGGAAGGTTTATACACTAGCAGCACGATCTGGGTTGTAAATGTCAGCAAGCGCAACAGACCAAGAGACAGAGCTAGCCAAGTATGAACACCATACACTATGGACTGACCTATTGTGCTATTCGCCCAAGCAGCAGTGTGCATATGTCAACTCCTAGCTAATAGTTCTGACTGGAAGCATACTACAACAAGAAATATATGAGGTAAAATTAGGGAGCATATGGATTGTGAGCAGTTTTAGCTTGGAAGAAAATAGCACATGATCTTTTATTAATAACTACAATAGCTCGATATTTGTCTTTTTTTTCTCAGTTAGTTTCATTCTCTTCCTGCTTTCTCTTCTCTCCCCTGCAGACCTTTACATATTACAGTGGTATAAGACTTATTAAATTCCTTCACCAATTACCAGCCTTTCTATATCTCTCTTTCCACAGTTCTCCCTTACTATTCGAGAAATGCACAGGATAATATGCAGCGTATTATATTTTCAAAAGGTGTTTCTGCTGAACTGAAATCTATTACTTTTCATAATGCCAGTCTCTCCCCTTTTGTGTGTCATTTTACAGATGCTATTTCTTTCTGTTCCTTTCATTCTAAAAGACAGGCGTTATTATTGATAGGAAATAATGCAATCCCGAAGATATGGAAATATAATAGCTACATTTCTGATTCATGTGGCATTTAATCTCAGGTTGGGCAACTTCTTTTGTCCTAAAAAAAAATTCATTGTGAAAGAATGCTCAAGGCCGCATACCCCATGCTGTTTTCCCCCCAGTTATTCTGAATGCTTTGGCAGTAAATTAAAATTATACAAATATCTAAATCATACAAATGTATGTAGGTGTATATTTGCTTGTTTCTCCGTTGGCTCGGATTTGTAATCCTCACACTCCATGATTTTCCTCGCCTCGACAGTATAGACTTTTTCCCAGTAAGGGTCTTACATATTTAACATCACTATGCTGGACAAGAATATTGCAGAAATATTGCAGCATTGTGGTGGGCAGAAATATTGCAGGGATAAACAAAAATACAGTATCATATTGTATAATATATTACACAAAATAAATAAACTACACCCCAAAAAAATACAGAGTGTTCAACATAAAAGCATAGCAAAATATAATATCTTGTAAATTAAAAAGAAATCTAGGGGAGGATAATTAATGCTAAATCTTGGTATATTCTTATCCCATGTGTTAAGTAGGGGCTTAACATAGTTAGGAGATCATACCGGCTTTGCCTGCTAGCTAGTATCCACTTTACTAGCTAGTAAAATTAGCATAGGTAATCAAATAAAGCATATTATCATCATGTGAAATATGATCAAGAACCAAATTGGCTATAGTGTACGATTGGTTGTGTGAGTTTGTGTGTGTGTGTGAATGGGCTAGTACTGCATCCAGGGTGTACCCTAAGTTCCCTGTGATAATCTCCAGGGCCCCTTCAACCCTACGCAGGACCAGCAGTATTGGTAAGGGATGGATGTCAATTACTTGTTTAAGAAGAACAAATCATTCCAATGATGGTGATTCCATCACCATCACCGGTGATCTGACTATCACACACAAGGCATGCACAAAGGCAAACGCATAGGCAGCATTGTCACAGTCAGCTTACTATTGATTTAAAGTCATTTTTTGCTTACTGGAGAGTGCCCTGGGCTTAGCTAGCCTTCAGAGCGTTATGCTCTCATGAATTCCTCAAGCTCTTTTTTTTTGCTGTTATTTATTATGCTGATGTGACAGGCAGTGCAGTGGGAGGGGATGGATTTACATATGACCTTGCTTTATAGAGTGGGAACTTGTGGATAGTTTTATTGCTGCGAGATGATCGACTTTGTTGACTTTTCCGCTCTGCCAGAGATTTAAAGAAGTATGACGCCGGAGATCAGAATGCTTAAATCAACTACGTGTGTGTGTGCAAGAGTGTGTTTGCAAGAAGCTGGTGCTAGAAAGAATGATAGAATGAAAGTATCAGAACTACGATCCCGCTGTTATGTTCTCCCTGGCGATTTCTCATCAGGTAGATATGCCGAAGCTGACTCAAAGATGAACCACCTTAACCCTTTGTGTGATTTCATTTATTTATTGATATTGTTTATTTTAAGTGTCTGTCAGTGTATCACTGTGCTAGCAGACTGTAGTGAAGACAGCATGATGGGCACTTTTTCGGGCGCTTTATCATCCTTAGAGGGGGCAAACCTGATACAGTGAAAACTGCCTCATGGTATGAAAGTTTGATGCGGAAAAATATCCTGTAGGTGCTGAATCATTAATGAAATGGCAGCAGACTGAATTATCAGTGCCCTTCCCCACTCTTCATGGCATGCTTGCAGTCAGTAAGCCCTCTAGCACCGTGCCTCCAGCTAAGGAAGACATTTCACCTCAGCAACTCGACCTCTCCTGCCCCCCCCTCACGCTTTCCTTCCGTCCTCTCTTCTCCATCTCTATATCTAAACTGACCTCTATAACAGCTTTTCCTGAACTGTGTTTCAGCAAATGCATGCACTGTTTTATAACACAAGGTGTAATCAGAAGCTCTCGCTGCACAAAATTCTCATTCGCAGAAATCTAACACAAGTCTTCTTGGCATTCACACAGTGGTCTGCGTACTGGTTCCCTCGCCACCTATAGCGGATTGATATTTAGAAACGTTTGAAGGGCCCAAACTGTTTGAACTGCTGCGTTCATAACAGACTCATCAGCCTCCTCGATCAATGTGGATAAATATTTCCCACAAGCCATCAGCTTCAGACACTGCGCTCACAATAAGGGGAGGGTCAAAAATCAATCTGTTGAGAGCGAGAGATCTAAACACACTGGAGAACCAATCCCATTTCAAGGCTATTTTAAAGAACCCTGGCACATATAGTAGTGCGGCATTGGCAGTTAAAGCATGTGAAATGGATTGGAGTGCAGATATACAGCAGCTCTAAATGCATGGAGAGTGCAGATGTACTATGTGCATTGGGAGATGCTTTTTCGGCTTGATACGTCACTTTAGACTAAGTGAAAGAAGGAAGGGATGTCTCTTTTTTAAAATATAGTATCTCACCATCATAGACAAGGGACAAGAGCTCCACAAGTAAATCCTTATTCCTTCTTTTCTACGCTGTTTATTTTTGGGTAGGAGAGACATTTAATTGAATCACTTTGTCAAGAGGAATCAGAGTCAAACAGAGGAAAGTGGCATTGGCATGCCACTTTAATCGCGCAGGAGATGCCGGCATAAACCCCTTGTGAAAGTGCATTTAATAAGGCGCGCTCTTCTTTTTGATGAGGCAGGGTAAAAAAACGCCAAAACTAGTCGCCTGCCTGCGTTTAATAATACAGGCTGTGTTTCTAAGTCTGCAGCTAGCTTAGCTAGCATTATATGCTATACTGACTCAGAGCTAGAGATGTTCCAGTTAGAGGCCTGCATTTCTTATCCAGTCGGCTGTAGACTTAAGGAGAGAAATAGAAAAGAAAACGTATTTATGAACAGTATACACTTCTAGTAGTGATTTAATGGGTCCATAGAGAGGCTTGGGGTGTGTGAGGCAGTGGATTTAAGTCTGGGCTGTTAGGAAAACACACACACACACACACACACCACACACACACACACACAACATCTGTCTTTGAATTCGAGCACAAAACCTCAAGGTGTGCAAACCACAGAAACACTGTGACAAGCACACATTCCCAGTACTCACATTCTCACAATATAAATGCTACCTGCTCTTTCAGCCCAACACCTGCATACAGAGTAGGGAAATAGGGAAGCAAGCTCTCCCACAAATCTAGCCTTATTTATACAGATTCTGGTGCGCACGCTCCCACAAACACACACAGTGAGACGGGTGGCCCCAGTGTTTCGTGTCACTCGCTCCCCTGCTATGCCTCAGGTGAAGTAAAGAGGCTATCGATCGTTTAGTTCCAGTCCAGGAGAGCGCTGCAGTGACAATGCACCATGAAGGCCCTGATTTAGCGCCACTGGCCGGTGCTTCAGGAGGGAGAGACGCTGACACGCGCCCAATCATTTCTGATAACACAGCACAACCTGCAAAAAGTGTGCACAAGTAGAAAGAGCCACGTCTGACACTACAGTATGTGTAACAACAAACAAACAAACAACAAACCAAAAAACTTATTTATCACTAATAAAGTAAATATAATGAGGATTTTTAAAGGTAAAACATGGTGATGTATTGTACCATGTGAGAAATTAAAATGGCTGCTAGGTGTCACATGAGCACCAGGAGACATTTTAGATTCTTCCTATAATTAAATATGTTGTACCAGGTGTATAGAACTGAACTATATTGAATTAATCCTGGTATGATTTCAGACTTAAATAAATTAGTAAATACTTTTCATGCGGTGTCATTTAGTTCTATCTAATTAAAGTGTGTCAACGCTATGCACAAAGGAAGCACAGTTGAGGAAAGTATTCTTTTTTTTTTTTCTTCCCAGAACTCAATTATGAGGTTTAATTGGACCAGGGAGAACTTTCATAATTATCTGTTCCCACATCTAGCACCTGATCCAAAAATCATGTGAGTTATCGTTTATTACCCAGGGTGTTACATGCCTGCCCTCAATTTGGCCTTTCCACTTCCTGTAGCTGGAGGTTTGTCAATAGTTTGCATAGCATAGCTATTTACACTGAGTAGTGTGTACATTATACTATAATTTATGCAGTCTTATAATACTACATTGTTTCAGTTGTGGTGCTTTGGATGATTTCATTCAGGCATTTAAATACAGAAAAGAAAAAAAAAATCAGCTGAATTTTTCAGTATACATTTCTGACTGTAGTCACATGAACCTTTTAAAATACTCTATATACGATAATAATGGGGGACATACAGCATATAAGAATTGTATAATACATAGTGCATCTCAAATCATGTCATGGAAAAAGTTTTTTTAAGCTTTTTTTGACTTACAGCTCATGAAAAATCCACTATCTCAAAATATCAAAGTATTTCATTTTGTGTTTGAGTAAATTAATATTCATACAGTATGAATATTGTGTATCTCCCAGCTGACAATCAGGAGATGGTTATTGCTATCCTCCACAAGGACGGTAAACCACAGAAGGTCATCACTGAAAGGCCTGGCTTTTTACAGAGTGCTGAAACGAAGCATGTTTAATGAAAAGTTGACTGGAAAAGAAAAGTGTTGTAGGAAAATGTGCACAAGCAACAGGGTTGATTGCAGCCTAAATAAAAGTAAATTTTGTATTTCGTTTGGAAATCAAGGTCTGAGAGTTTGGAGAAAGAGTGATCCAAGTTGCTTGAAGTTTCCATAGTTTGTCATGATTTGGGGTGCCATATCTGCTAGTGTTGGTCGACTGTGTTTTTTAAATCTAAAGTCAACAGAGCTGTTTACCAGGAGATTTTAGAGCACATCCTGCTTCCATCTGCTGACAAGAAGATGAGAAACACTCAACTAAACCAAATATTGAGTGTATAAATGAACATACCGCTTTGTTTGACCATACTACTGTCCTTTTTAGAAGTAGGAAATTTCTGTATTGGATTTTCTTTCATTAATCTCAGGAAATATTTTGATATTTTGAGATGCTGGATTTTTCATTTTCATGAGCTGTAAGCTGTAAGCCTCAATCAAGAGATTTTCACTTTTTGAATTAAAGTACAAAAAAAACCTTTCTCCACAATATTAAAATATTAACATTTTTGAAGATGCACCAAATATATATTCCCAATTGATAAAGAACCCATGAGATAAATTAAGTGAATCTTCAAAACACCAGGATTGAGATTATCAAAAGGAAGCTGATAACTTTTGCTAAATAAGTTCAGCTGACTCGGGTGAAGCGCGAGGCAGGGAAAAATGCACAGATCCCTAATAAAACCTTTGGGCTGTAATCCCCAGAAAATATTAACCAGGCTTTTATTAACTAAGGTTTTCGTTGAACTTTTGGGGCTCTGCAGGGCCTGCAAGACACTCTTTCCCTCTGGGTAATTTAATTAACCTCTCAAGCCCCTTGTCATGTTGGGAAATAAACAAAGTGGCTCTTCCTCATGACTGAATGCATGGCAGTTTTGGTTGCAAGCAGACCAGACCTGAAATTATAAGGAAAAGAAAGGTGAATGGATATGGGGAACATTGTAGCACTGATTTACCAGCATGTGTATTGTATACAGAGTTGTTTTGTGGAAATGTAACTCTGGATTGTTCTGTTGTGCGATAGTTGTGTCAATATATTATCATTTATCATTTTAAATTTCCAGCTAAGTTTTATCAAATTCATATAGGTCCATTGAAATATTTACTTTTTATATAACACCTAAACAAACAATGCTTTTTTCTCTCTATCTTGCAGCTTTATTGTACAGTTCAAATAGTCTTACGAGTCTAATTCCTTATATACTGTATGTTTATGTTGAGATAGAGTTATTCAGGCCTTTCTTTATTCCATCCTCTCTTCCTGTTTCAGTAGTAAATGGAGCAAAACACACAGTGACAGGGTTGCGGAATTTAATTGAAATTGTATTTTGACAAATACACATTTAATGGTGTAAAATAGGCTATTGTGTGTGTGCGTCTGGGAGCGTGCGATAAGGCAAACTGCTCTGAGCCAATGAGACGCAGTCTAAAGAGCAATAGAGAGGAAAAAATAAATAAAACAACACAGACCAAAGCACGCACGCACACACACACACACACACACACACACACACACACACACACACACACAAACATTTGAGATCTTAACCCTGGTCTATATCTCCCTCAGCAAAAAGTCAGTCTGAGCTCAAGCCCTACCATTTTCTTACACACTCGTTGTGTTTTACTGTGTCTGTCTATTGAATGCCTCATATTCCTCTTCCATCTATTTTCCATGTGATCTGTGAAATGAAAGTAGTAGTGCCTGCTATGAATAATTATTTCTTCTTTCTCTTTCTCTCTTTTTTTGAGATAAATGTAGGGGGGAAAGTATGAGCTGTTCTTTCACTATGCAGTACATTTTCTGTAGATCTCCATGGCAAAGAGACAATGATTCAGGGTGAGAGGGAAATAAAAACCAGAGAGAGAGAGAGAGAGAGATGGTAAAGCAGTTGAGTTAGGTAATTGGCAGCCACATCATCACCAGAATGAAATTATGCTAGCTAATCTCCCCTCAATTAATCATAGTTGGAGTGGTCTAACCGTACACTAATTATTTCCTCAAGTGCTGTTCACCATTATAAAGGACCATCACAACCTATTCAGCAGCCGGGAGGATCTGCAGAAGCTTTCACTGTAACATGGTCTATTTTAAATACTACTGATGTGTTTTCCCATACGAGAAAGCCTGTGATGCGTGAGCAAATCAAAACATTAGTGTTAATGTTAGTGGTTCAGAAAACATAATATTAAACATAGATAGATAGATAGATAGATAGATAGATAGAGAGATAGAGAGATAGATAGAGAGATGCAATATAAAAATGTGGCTAAAAATATGAGCAAAAATTAATATACATACATTATTCACTTTATTATGTGTGCTGTGGCATGGCTGTTGGTGCCAGATGTGCCAGTTTAACTATTGCAGAAACTGTTGATCTCCTGGGAATTTGAAAAATGTCTCTAGTGTTTACACAATGAATAAATAAATAAATAAATAAATAAATAAATGAAACAGATAACCTGCAGACTGAAACACCTTGCTTAGGAGAGACCTCAGAGGAGAATGACCTGACTGAGCTGAGATGACAGGAAGTTTTTAGTAATTCAAACATGCACTCTTTGCAACTGTGGTGAGCGGAAAAAGCATCTCAGAAATGCTTGCGGGAGATGGACTACAACAGGAGATGACCAAATTAGGTTCCACTTCTGTCAGGCAAGAACATGAATCTGAGGCTATCATGAGCAGAGACTCACCAAAAGACCAAGTGATTTTTTCCCCCTAATCTTCCACAATCCACTCTGGGTGAGTCTATGAGTTACTATATCCTTCCTGGCAGCTTGAAGCCAAACCCATCATTTTCCTCCAACCTCTCTTATTAAAAAGGTGTTTCACAGAACTTTCGCTCCCTCAGTAGTTTTTGCCTCATTCGATGTGTGTGTGAAAATCCCATGCGATCAGCAGTTTTTGAAATGCTGAAACTAGCCTATCTGGTACTGATATCCATGCCATGGATAAAGTCACACAGATTACACCTTTTCCCCTTTCCTGATGTTTGATATTAACATAAACATAGCACTATGCATTTATTTATGCATTGTGTTTATAATAATATAAATAATAATAATAATAATAATAATAATAATAATTAGAAGGACAAATAAGTACAAATATGCATGTGTTTATATACAGCAATTCACACGTACTGTATAAATAAATAAATAATGTAATTACAAATGTGTAAAGAGAGCAAAGTTGAGCGGCATAAAATATTTTTGAAGTGGTAATTGTTGTAGAATTTAGTGCCAATAAGTATCACCAGTTTATAAAAGCAATATTAATGAATATTTAAAATAGTATTAAATATTAAATAAATCATAAATAAATAAAATAATACCATGGAGCAGATGGTGAGAGTGAGCTCAAATAGTATCAGCACCAGAATATGGAAAACAACAAGGCACATGTCTCCAAACCATGTTTTAAAATGACCTGCAGCCAAACATAAAAGAAGAAAAAGATAAAAAGACAAAATGATGTCAGTCGCTTGCTCAGTGAACCATGTCAGACATGGCTCTTGTTCGTGTGATGTGTTGCATTGTGTTAGGATGGGTTGTTTTACACTGTTACCCAGGTTTACCGATGCGAGGCCTCTTAAAGCATATGCAGCTGTATACTGAGCTTACTGAAGCAAACCAGGTCAATGCTTGCTTCGTCTCTTCTTGTCTTGGTGTCATAATAGTAGCCTCCTTTCTGTTCAGCAGTATACCTCAACTAACATGTTAACCTAAACAGCGCGTAGATGTTTCTCAGCTAAGGAAGAGTAGTGGAGTGATATAGCAAATGCAATACAAACTATCATATATATAACTGTTACCTCATTAAATAAACATGAAACCCTACATTTGCATTCCCAAAGACTTTATAGCCAGGATCCCTTGTAGTATCACACACACAACTGTCCAGCATGGAACCCATTTAAAATAACAGAAACCTCTTTTATCATATGTATCATATATAAATGTAATTGTATTACATTATTTATAGTTAATGATTATTAGGCTCTGATCATTTAATTTAGATCACCTATAATTAAGGGTTAGATCTATAAAGGACCCACTTTGAGGTCCATGGACAGAGGGAGCACTAATATTGCTTTCCCTTGTTTTCCACTTATTTTGTTATGGAACAAAATACCAAATACCAAATGCATGTAAATACCTTTTAGGAGAGAAAGAGAGGGAGGGAGGGAGAGAGAGAAAAAGTGAGAGAAAGCAGCAGGCTTTCATAATTTCGATTTATCGTTAGCATTCTGCAAAGCATCTATACATAGCCAAGTGTAAGGCTAGCTACTCATTATGGCCAATAATCAGTCAGTTAACTGGGCCCAGTACAAACCAATTAAATGGAACTGACAAGAGGAAATCTTTCTCGTTCTCTTTCTCCCTTGCTTGCATATGCCTGTGTGGTAGACGGATATAATAAACGATAATGTATTATCACCACCACACACTTATTATAATCCTTAATCCTGAGCACTTTATATTTCTAGATATATATATACGCCATAACTTAAGCAAAAGACTTTTTGAAGCTTCGTTGCTGCTCTCAAAGAAAGGGTTTGTGAGAAGGGCAAGCAGTTCCCTGGCCTCTCTTTTCTGGCAAAATGAAAACCATGTGAAGTGTCCCAAGACAGGCGAGTTAATGAACTGGTAAAAAGGGAGAATGTGATGTTCATTAGATTGTTAAAGGGAAAGGAAAGGTAGAGAATCTGGATTAGAGTGTGAGAGAAGAAAAGTATAGACAGTCACACAAGCTTCTTATTGTGAAACTGAAGTGGAGGGAGCATGTGAAACGTTTGCAGGCAATTAAAAGAGTGAGTCTGTGGGTATTTTATTTTGAGGCTAGTAAAAACATTACAGACAGTGTGTGTGTGTGTGTGTGTGTGTGTGTGTGTGTGTGTCCATGCTTGTGGGTGTTTATTTGTTTATTTATTTATTATTTATTTATGCTGGGTGGCCGTGCTGTTGCACATCACTGTTACCATTACTTTTACTCAATAGCTATGTTTATATCCTGCCTGTTAATCCATTACTAATTTGACTGATGGCTTAATTGGAATAAAAATAACATCATGTTTTAAACTGGTTGAGGCCAATGCAAATTAAATTTCAATTTGACTGAAGGATGTGGGCATAATCCGTTAATGGAAGAATAATTTGACTATTTTACTCTAGTTTAAAATATCCTCTAGCAGCACATCCTGCAAACAGGGTTGCACACTAAAGTACATGTTACATATTTTGAGAGTTTAAAATAATGTATGGTAATATTACTATTAGTACTACTACTACTACTATTACTACTATTACTACTGCTACTACTACTACTACTAATAATAATAATACAGCCAATAATTTACATTTACACTTTTATTTCAAAAAAATTTTTTCAAAAAAAAAAAAACTGACCATGCTTTATAGTCAAATCGAGTTTAGTTCGATGCATGCATGTAATTGGATTTTAAACTGAGTGCCAAGTTAGAACATGTAAACCGTTAATGTCTCTCTCTCTCTCTCTCTCTCTCTCTCTCTCACACACACACACACACACACACACGCACACACACGCGCACACACACAAGCACAGATTGGACAGAGGGGTCAGCATTTGCCTGCAGTAGTATTGTGGCTGGGCTTCCCGTCCAGAAAACACAGATCAAAACACCAGACTGTCGAGTTCAGCACTTCTCAGCAGGAAAAGGCTGATATCACAGTTAAAAAAAAACACACATACAGCCACTTTCTCTTCCTTTAACTCTCATCAGGAGACACACGCATTCCAAATTCTTGCAAATCATGCTGCCAATCACTTGGGTGTCTGGCCCACATACGAGCCTGCAGTTACTTTGTCACCAGCCACCCAACAGCAGGGAACTGACTATGCCCGAGAATCCACTTTTGTCCGTATGTAATTAACTTGCAGAATAGCTGAGAACCATTTCTTCCACTGCACCCCATCTTTTATTCCTCATTTTTAATCGTTCTGGTGGGTTTAAGTTTATGCCTCTATTGAGTGTATTCAAAGGGACTAGCTAGAAATTGGCACACATTATGCGCTGAGCCCCTGTTGGCAGAAAAGCCCACTATGTGGCATGACAGTTTGTACACCGCCGAGCCCCTAGCACTTCCGTCCCAAGTATGGCCCCATTTGTTTAACTCCTCTGAAGCCTCAATGCAGTGTAATGTAAGCCTGTAGTCTTCAAACTAAATGGGGGTTAAGATTTTGAGTCAGTGGGATTTGAAAACCCTAATGAGAAGAAGGGTGTCAGCCCCACACAGGCATTTTTTTTGTCAATAGAATGAACTATTATTGTAATTCTAAGCATGTGTTTGCCTCTGTGCCTCTATGTGTAATAACACGGTTGAATGAGAAGTGCTCTTGACCTTGTTAGCCCACTGCAGTATTTATACATTACTAATCAGCTAGATCTCATTTTGACTGTTGGCCCTATTCAGTATCTTTACAAAGAGAGGACATTTACAGTGAATGCCAGTGAATACACATTACTGATTTAATTATACATGTTTCAAACTGAGGAAACACACATATACCACTAGATTTGTTCAGGTTTATGGTACTTATTTGATTGATGATTTGAATTCCCTGCATAACACGCATATAATGAAAGGAAAGATGGCAAAACAATTACAATTACATGCTCCTTAGCCATGCCATAAGCATCTAAAATAGTACTATGTATGTTCTGGAACAGGCTCAATGAAATTATCGGACAAATGTATTTCTGCTCATCACACAGACTGAAATATATAATACACATGAGGCAGGTTAAATATAGATAGCTTCCTGCAGAATATCGATGATGAATGCTAGACCAGAATGATTAACTTTTCTTATTGTACTTATTTCTTATGTACATTTAGTACAGTAGCATGGATTGCAATCTCTAATGCATTCCTGCTTGATCGTTCAAATTTGTTGCTGCTTTCTATTGGCTTGAATGTGGCCAGATGTTTTTGTTGCACTGACTGGAGTTCTCATCTGAATGAAAAAAAAAAAGGGGGAAGAAATTAATATGTTGGCCTCATCTGCACTTCGAACAGTGAAAGTGAATAACTCTTCTTAGCTGAGATTAAACCCAAAAGGCTGAGCTTAATCATACTTGAGGAGACATTCACATTCAGATGCATAGGCACTGAGAGTCTGCAGTCAGCAAGCAGCTCTAATACATTCACCTTCAATTACAGTACATGCCATTTCTTTGACCTCATTTACACCTGGTCATGCAGCTTGCATCTGGATTGTATCCTGCTAATAATGTTACCCACATGCATTTAGATGTATAATCAAATGTGTCTTGGGTTAGCCAAATCCAATTGCTACATTGAGTGTACTATGCAAATCAACTCATTCAATTTGACTTATAACTTCCTGTGGATTTATAATAGTAAAACTGTAACAGAGATCCAGTAGTAGCCATTAATAATCCAATGTTTTATTTACATTAACAAATTCTCTCTCTAAATAGAAAAGAAAAGTGCTTAAAAAGAGAGGCGTATGAAGTAAATGCTCTGTGAGGAGGTTGAGGGATGCCTGGAGACTGAAGTGGTCATGGGGAATGATTGAGGTGATATGATCACCAGCTGAACTCTGACACTTTAACCAACAGCCAGTGGTTCAGTGCAATTTGGTGCCCCCTGGAGAGCCCGCAAAGAATTCTGGGTAAAGGCTCAGAACAGCAACAGGGCGCTGATGGCTTAATTGTAGAACAGATGTCTGGGTGCATGTGTGCGTGTGTGTGTGCTAGTGTGTGGAGAGAGAGAGAGAGAGAGAGAGAGAGAGAGAAAGTGTGTAGTGGAGACAAACCCTCATCCTGATGGTCATTATAAAGCAGACAGCGAAGTGTCAGAGTGAGAAGTAAAATAGAAGTAAAAGTGAGATCTTATTGCTCTTTCTTCACTACTGCACTGGATTGAATCTGGACTGCAATCGTAGATACACTCATCATTAGTTTAATTCCTGATGTTACAGTCTGTATTATTGCAAAAATTAGAATCTACTAATTTGTTCTACTATTGTGCAATTAACACCATTTTCACTATTTGTTAACTATAGAATATAACAAGACAGGACATGCTATTATAGAAAAATAATCAATGACCATGCGATATGGCATGTAATGTATTTGATTACTATGAAGTTGGTTATTTTTTCCAAATAGTTATGCATTCCAATGTATGTTTTTCCTCTGAGACCACAGCAATTTACTAACATTAACACACCTTTATTAACAACAACAACAAAAAAACATATGTTTTATCTATTCATTGTTGTGGAATGTTTGTTGTAGAGATTCAGGTTTTCACTAATGTTGTAGAAGCCATAAAGTGAGGATTACAGTATCATTTTGTGATGATTGCAAAACCGTAAATTGCAAAACTTAACACAGGTTTCTGATATTTATATTGCTCTGACACTTATTTTATTAATTTTATTTTACATTAAGTAAACAGTTTCTCAATAAGAAACTTTGGAAATAAGGCTATGCATCAGTTGATATTATAGAAATTACATCATCTTAGAACAAGTGCATCAGTAATGTACAGTGGCGTACCACTGAAGCCTTGAGCCACTCCTCATTTCTTCTCATTTGGCTACCAAGGACCTTCTTGTATGTTTTTAGATTTTACTTTATTTATTTATTTATCTATTTAATTATTACTTAATTTATTATTAAGTTTTTGGCTCTCATTCTCAGTCCTGTCCCTGTTTTTGTTTGTTAAACTACACAGTGACTTATGAATCATTCAAGCATAAAAATTTATGTAAGTTAAGACACGAACCCGTGAGAAACAGGTTTTGGTGATTAGTATACTGGTGATGCTGAACGCTGAGTGGTTGCTGCTAAGGTTGTTACATAAACAATTTGAAGGAACTTTGCAGCCTGTCACAGTAAAAACAAGTGCTGCAATTTCTTTTATTTAATCCACATAATTTTATTTCATTCAACATTAAGAAATAAGGGGTGGCTCAGGACTTTTTCACAGTATTATATACAGCTTTGATTTGCATCGTGGCCATCCAGATTACTTCATGGAATGTAGCAGTGTGTGTATTGTTAACTTGCTGTCGATCTAAGGCAACACACCCATTCATTAGTGTCAGAGCGTGACTCAGGTTATCAATCGTTCCATCACGCCTCTCCCTAGAACTACCATTCGTCCAGTTCAGCTTTCTTAATGCGAGCCCAGCATGAGCGCTACAGCCTCCAAACCTGCCCACACTGTTCTTTAATGACCTACCACGGTACTAAAGTTCACATCAGCCTCAGCGAACCCTAACTCAACCCATCACGAATCAGAGGCTAATAGGATCTCACACAGGAGCATGTGAGCAACAGCCTAGCAACAATCAGCAACAAGGTCAAGTGAACATGTTCAGGGGTGGTGGAGGTTAATATAAGGAAGCCGAACAGGGATTCGTAAGAGAGAGAGAGGAAAAGGGTTCACAGAAAAGGAGTTCATCTCACAGAAAATAAAGCAGTATTTGATTAGAACAACGTAGATTTGCCAGTTTTTTTTTTGCTTGTTTTACACTAATTCTCTGCATTAATATACAATCAATATGAATATTTATTTAGACTACTTAAATGAATAGTGTATTTTCCAGGCATGTTTTCATCACTCTTGCGTGCAGTTAGTAATCTTGTACTTGTGTATTATCTGGTATTTCTTTTCTGTGACTAACCAGTGCTTTTCTGAAGCGAATTCCAACGAATTTGTTTGTGCACATTGTATTAGGTTTTTCTCACAGTGTAAATCAAGTTTGCTATAACACATTTGACAGCTCAGAATTATTTATTTATTTATTCATTTATTTATTCATTTATTGCAAGGATGAAGCACTGTGCACAAAACAAACAGTGATTCTATCTCATTCTTTCTTTACAGGAGAAAAAGAACAATAAAAGTAAGCCATGGTTAAAACCTTTTATTTTTGTTAAAAAAAAATAAAATAAAAAAATAAATAAATAAATCTCTTCAGCCAGAGACAGCATGCTTTCTTTTTAGATTTGCTCTCACTCCCTGTTGCTTGTGTCATACCCCACATTGGTCATTAACCAGCCACCTTAACATTAAAGCTTTGGCACTTTGGCATTAAAGAACAATCAGAAACATCAAGAAAAAGCTTTTTCTGTATGCTTCCATTCAGTTCCCTGGGTAATCCAGGCTGGTTCATATTTTTACACTCATCACTTTTCCTAACTAATAAAAAGTTTATTTGTTTTATTTATTGATGTATTGTTTCATTTATTTATTCTACTAGACCACATGGCTGCACATATGCTGCCAGTGTTCAGGTGAAGACTATATGCTCACTCTCACTCTCAAGTCTTCTTGTTCTCATCATTTTTGAATATATAGTTCTAGAATAAGAATCCAAGCTAGGTTCATGAGCTCAGTATTACCAGAACACCATCATTTTAGTAGGGGTAAAGTGGCTGTATAAAGCTCTTTCTGTTCCGATGTTTAAGGAAAATGTATAGAATTCAAAAGTGCATGTAGACTACTTTTGTTTACAGTTACTACAGACTTCTATCTTCTATATCTGCTCTCGGGGACTTATATTGTGTAAGTTATTACATAAAAGTAATAAAGTTTGTACAGTTTATTAAACGCAAAGAAAATGGAAAAAAAGGAGACTCATGCACACACACACACACACACACACTTGCACACAAACACACATGTGAGCGGGCACACAAACACACACACACACAAGAATGGAAGTTGTAACCCAGATACAAATCACAGAACAGATGATTTGCCCCCACGTTTTTTTTTTTTTTCCAAGCATGGCGTCCTTTTAAGAGAACTCACATCATGTGTTCAGTTCTTTCTTTTTTTTTTCCCTTTTTACTTCTAGTCTTGATGTCTGTATGCCATTTTGTGTTATGTGGTATGTGTTAACCATGAAGCTAAAAAAAGGCTCTTTTGCTTCAGAAAAACAATTAGGTAAATTTAAGCTGAAACCAATTTATCAGTGTACCTTGGTCTACCCTTTTAACTGTAATGTGAAATGATGAAGTAATTTTAGGCTTCATGAGGCACATAGCATACTAAATCCTGTTTTTCTTCTTAATCCAACTACTGTATCTTCTCAAGTCTTTGAAGAAATATTGCTGCCAACAATATCTCCTTATGTGTTTCTTTGCTTTTTGTGTGCAGACTCTCGGCCCCTGCCGGATGTAGCCATGACAGGAAAGTGTACACGCGAGTGTGATGAGTATGGCCACTCAGATGCCTGCTGGATGCCGGTGCGCACTTCACCCGAGCGCAGGCCCAAGGCCACCCCTCCCAAACTCTCCACCTTCAACTCCAGCTCAGCCGGCTGCAGCGGCGCTGAACCGGCCACGAGCACTGATCCACTTGCCGTGGCCAATGGAGAGCCCTCTCACCTGCTCGGAGACCGCAATCGCAATCTCCTCAATAAGAAATTGGCCTCCTCCTCTTCCTCCTCCTCGGCCTACGATGCTTTCAGCTCAGCCGCCTTCTCTTCTAGTGAGGAAACATCTCGGCCTGTTGAAGAGATTCCGCTGGCACCCACAGGCGAATATAAACCCACGCAATGCGGGACGCTTACCAGGCGTGAGGTTTACCTGTGAATGTCCCAATGAATGAGTCACAAGTCACAATTCCATACAACGATGACTCTCTGGAGATTTCAGAGACGCTCTTAGCGCCTGGTGTGCTTGTTTGATTTAAGCAGTGAGTAGAAGACCTAAAAGCATGGAAAAAAAATTTGTAGATAAGGAGAATACAAAGGAGGAGGAGGAGAAAAAGGCAGAGGTGGAGAGAGAGGGATGCTGGTGGATGAGTCCTGTGTCATTTTGCTGCTAGCATTCTGGGCCCTCTGACTTTTCCCAAAAGTGCTGCCTGGTTGTGTAGAATTAATTATAAGCATGCATGCAAAATCTAGCCCTTAATGACTTGGACTATACTTCTTAAGAGTTTTATCCTTTTTTGTTCCTTTTTTTCTAATTAATGCTAAATAGATGGCAGAAGGCAAGACTGGTGCTGATTAATTTTTTATTTGTAATCATTATTTCATGTTAGTGTTCCAGTAGGGAAGTATTTGAATTTAAGATAGTTCTTTCTTTTTTTTTTTTTTAGTTTTAATTATTGTATACTTATGCAATCTGTCCAAGATTTGGACTAGTTACACTGGACAACTATAACATTCAAAGAGACACCAAAAACAACAAAACTGGCCAATTGTGGATGAGAATTCATACATAACATTGCCAGTGATCGCAAAGCGAAACCATTCAGAAAACACCTGGAGCACGTTCTTATGTACCAGTAACATTTCTAGTGACTACAACCTTTATAGTGGGTCTGTAGATATCCAGACAGTGGCATACGAGCTGTAAATGGTGAACTTACACTGCAAGAAACGAGTTTACCTGTGTGCCTATTTGCTTTTCAAACAGACACACACACACACACACACACACACACAGGATCTCATGTTGGTGATGGGTTGTACATAAATACGCTAAACACATTCAGAACACATGCTTTATACCTAAGCTGTTGACTCACCAAATGCTCCACCCTGTCCTTTCTCTGTACACTGCTGCATTGTGGGAGTTGTTGACATTTCTTGGGTTGCCTGTTAGTGCTGTAATTCCACAAACATTGGCAATTCTAAGAATCTCTGACCTGATCTATGCCACAATCTTGTTCATCATCTAAGACTTAAAATGAAGCCCTTAGTGACCTATGGCACACAATGAGTTACACATGCACATGCACACAAAAACATGGCACCTTACACACACACACACACACACACACGGGACCGAACTGGCTATCAGGATCTCTTGTTGACTAGCTACCAGGGAAATGATTAAGATGACTTGGTCCTACAGACCACATGCTTGGGCTGGTCCTGTATAACATTCTCAAAGTAAGAGTGTTAAATTGAGCAATAAACCCAAGGGGGTTCACACCTACCTAAAGTACTGAAAACACACCTGAAATGACCAGTCTCCTAATCAAATCGGTAAATACTGATACACAAACATACTGAGGGCATGAGGATCCACCAGCTAAATAGATTTGTACAATCAAAACAGGTATTTTTACGATGTCAATGGGCTAAAGGAGTATGTATGGTCATGCAAAAACAAATGTTGCCATTAAAAAAAAGAAAAAAAAACAAAGTCCTGGGATGAACATGACATGGTACTTAATATAACGAGTTGGCAAACTGAACATCT
The DNA here is from genome assembly GCA_030014305.1 of Clarias laeviceps. Lineage (NCBI taxonomy): Eukaryota > Metazoa > Chordata > Actinopteri > Siluriformes > Clariidae > Clarias > Clarias laeviceps. Next base: position 17,110,465 of record JAQMYJ010000001.1, on the reverse strand, counting down.
GGTTCAATGTTGGTTAAAATAACTGGACGGTTAACTATACAGTCTGAGGCTAGAGAAACAGCTGTTAGATGATGTCCTTTTGAAACACAAGCAAACACTTAAATATACACACATTCACATGATAAGGTCCTGTGCTCAAAAAAAAATAAATAAATAAATAAAATAACCCACGTTTGTGGCTGAGTGTACACGTCTAAGGCTCCTGCCTTTAAAAACTGGGTGATAATAATCAGATGCAATGGAATTACTCTTTTGTACGTTGGAGAACCCTGAGTATGAACGGACTGCACTTTTTTTTTTTCTTGCAGCCTGAATCTATAGTCTGTGTGTTCTAATTGTCGTTAAAAGAAGTGCTCTGATGCTTATCCACTGTATTCAGAAATATGTACTTTTTATTGCACGTTTAAAGTACTTCACATACTATGAAGGCAAAAAAAAAAGAAAAAAAAAAGGAAAGGATTAAAAAAAAACAACGTGTGTGATCTTGGAGGTCCATTGCTTGCTTTTGTTATAAACAAACATTATAAACAGACATGTAGTATGGCTTAGATTATCAGTTTGACAAGGATGAAAAATGAAATATGTATACTACAATGATTCATCAGTTTATTTAGCATCACACGTTTGGTAAATGTTTTCCTTCATTCTTCTGGCCATATGTCTTTTTTTCTTTTTAGCTTGGATTACCACAAACTCACAGATATAACTGACACACTGAAGAATTGCTTGTCATATCAAACGTTTTTAACGTTGTCCAACATGATACTCATGAAGCCGGCATGAAGGTTTGTCTTTTTTTTTAATTTTTTTTTTATGTAAACTTGGTAATGACGCTCTGTGTTGAGCTTAATTCATATTTTCTTTATTGTATCCAGTGCCACTTTGTATATTTAGAATGCTTCTGTAAAAAAAAAGAAAAAAATCAAAACACATCTATAGAGTGAATGCAAAATATGCAACTGTGCCTTTTTATACCGTTATTGGTATGACTCGTCGTTTTGACTAGTATAAAAACTGAGATGGATGAAGGTTGTAATCTGGGAAATGACACATCCTGTTTATATAATAATGAAAAGAAACACAAAAACAAAAGCTTTTATCTTGTGACTTCTTCATGTTAGATCGGTCAAATGTTGTCAAGTCTATCAGTAAGTAACAACTGTACACATTTTAGGCAATCTCCTAGCATATGAATCCATCAGATTTCAAATTTCGCATGATTACTTGACCAAACCACTATTTATATACATGATATTAAAGATGTTGCTACTGAGATCATCATAGTCATGATAGTAAGGATAATGAAATTATCAGTAAAGTACGTAAATGCTACATTAGTTAAGCTCAATGCAGAATCAAGAGCTAAACTAAGTTCGTCTAGTATAGGCATAAAACTGATTATCTAGTGGTTTTACTAAATGCTAACACTGAAGACCAGTTGGGAGAAAAGAGTGATAAAGCGATATGTACAGAAATGTGTGCTGGCAAAACATACACCTCTATGGGAGAAATATGCATCTATAGACATGCTGAATATTATATTCTATATTACTATAAAGTTAATTTCATAGGAACAAGAAATAAATAGTGATGAATATAAAAGAAAGGAGAAGTGTATTTAAGAGAAATAGGTAACCTTTGATAATTGATAATAGAAAATATATTCTGCTCTTAGCAGAAATTAGATTAAAGTAATCATTGCTGAAAGCAATGGTTCAAATACTTCTTGCAAGTTGAGGTGTGTGTTCTGTCAGCTTTGAACTTAAGATTAAACCTTGAGTTGTCAGACATTTCACCCCTAGTAGAGAGATCTGTAATATTAACCATACTCTATTTGTCCTGCAACTTGGATGTTGATGTAGAGTTGACGATCAGTTTTAATCATTGTTTTATTTGGAGTCACTATGCACGCAGCTTAGCTGAACATGGCAAAATGTACTGAACGCTGAAGTCCACCTCTATTTATGAACTATTTTACTTAATTTAATTTTTGCTTTTGTACAGGTATTTCTGTAAATAAATTGCTTGTCATTTTTTGTCTCTGCAGAAATTAAAATATAATGATTAAAAAAATGTGTCTGTATTCCTGTTCATTAATCTGACACACATGAGCACAAGATATTTCTATTGTCTGACATCCTCCTAACATGTTATTATAAAGACTGTAATAAATTAAATAAGTTCTCTAAATACTCTTCTGGCCATTATTAGAACTGTGAAAATCTTCAATAGGAAAGTTGTTAATGTTAAGAGAAAGGTTACAGGTTTAGGTAAATTTTCTGGAAAACCTATTTAGATTCTGTGACTCAAAATACTTGTAGTTCATACCTTCTGTACTTTTTTTCTTTTTACCCAATACTTTTAAACATTAAGTAAGCACATGCCTTTAAGTCTATAGATGTGGACTAATTGCATATAGAATATTTTGGCAAGTATTCTTAAAGAAAAAAAAAGGATAGTATATTGCCTATTGCTAAACATTTCCAGCAAACGCAAACTCATTCAAGTGTTTCACTCAAAAAAGAATTTACAAGACAGAAAATCTGTAAAATTCTGTGAATTTATGTACTTAATACTTGGTCAGGGCTCCTTTAGCACAAATTATTGCATACATACAGCATAGCATGGAGGTGATCCGCCTGTGGCACTTCTGAGCCATTACTGGAATGCAACAGTTGTAGCCCATTTCTTGAAGACATTTGCGTGTGGTTGCTGTTGATGCACTGACTTCAGCCTCACTCAGCTAAGTTACTGTACATGATAACAACTATTTACATGAAGCTGGCTAAAACATACACTATCGTTCAAAAGTTTCGGGTCACTTGCAAATTTCTTTGTTTTTGTTTAGTGATTTATTTTCTACATTCTACAACAATACTGGGGATTTCAAAA
>JAQMYJ010000001.1:17045884-17059213 GCA_030014305.1 Clarias laeviceps | reverse complement strand
ACGAAATGAACTAAATGACTCAAAAAAAGATTTGTTCATTTTGACGAACGAGATTCAAAGAACCGAGTCACTAAAATGTTTCAAACTTCCCATCACTAAGTGCTACACCCTATGATCGAGGACATGGTGTCTTTTTTGTGCAGCACAGTAAAAACAAATGTCTCCGGATAGATTTTTAGTGAAATTGGCTGCCATGTATGACCCAGAGCCCAAGAAACAAAAAAAGAAACAAAACCCCTGAAGGGTTTTAATAACCCAGTGTTATTATGGAAGGAGAGTCTCTTCCATAACACAAATCTCCTCCCCACCCTTTATTTTGCTTTGTTTTTGTATGGGTAGCTGCATATTTATCTCGAAATTCTGGAACTTAAATGTAATTTAAAAATGGAGCCTTTTAAAAAAATATTTTAAATGGCTCCTTTTTGTCTTTGAGAGGAATCTAGAGACAGAATGCAAGTTGTCACCCTCTATTTGCAAACATTACATACTTTCATGCTCCTTTAGTTTCCACATTTTAATGATGCATTCTTCAGTTTGTATCCCAATTTTAGTATTTTCAACCATCTACTTAGTTGTTTTCTTTTCTTAATGCAATAATTTGTTCTCTTTGCAACAAAGTAACAACTTTGCCATGATGACAGAATATGTGTTCTACATGTTTGTTTAAGAAATGTAAAGCTACTCACTGCATCACTTAGGGTTAAATAGCTTGTTGCAGGCTGAAACATACTAATCACTGCAGGAATTTTGAAATGGAAGGCTCTTAATTATTATTATTCAAATCTAGGTGGGGATTTTATTTATTTATTTGTTGGCTGGGAAATATACTATGATTTAAATATGGATCCAACTTAATAAATAAGAAACAGCTTTACAGAATCAAGAAGAAAACAGATCTGAGACAAATAATGCAGGAAAACAGTAAAATGGTCACAATAAAAGTACCAAAACTGAAATTAGACACAGAGGGATGGGCCAAGACAGCAACTCCACCATCCACCATTTTTCTGATGCAATGTAAACCCTAATGCTCAAAGTAATTAAACATATTGAGCACTGTTAACTTAAACAATTACAATTAGTTAAAATTAATATACCTTGATGAGTATTTAGAACTTTTTGGTATTTCTGAGTTTGTAGAAATGACACTTTTCAAATTACCTGAACAAGTTTGATATTATAATTGACTCCTTAAAGTTCCAACAACTTAAAATCTTTCCTAGCGATTTTATGTCTGAAGTCATGTCAATGCACATGTAAACTGCCCACATTGAATTGTTTTGATCAAGATGGTGAATTGGTCTGTCTTTCGCCTGCCAAGTGAAAGGGCTTGGTTCGATTCCCAGCCACTGGATGAAGTGCCTGTCCCAAGCCCAGATAAAAATGGGAGGGTTGTGTTCAGAAGGGCATCTGGCATAAAAACTTGTGACAAACTGCTGTGGTGACCTTTTGCCAGGATCAGGCGAAAGACCAACAACAATTTATTTGATTTGCAATAACTAAAAAAATATATAGTATGAGTTAGGCTACTCAGTAAAGCAAGTAAAGAATGATTAATATGAATGAGTACAACAAACTCGAAAACTGATAGTTCTGTTTACTTAAAATTGGAAACATCATTACTTAAAACATTTGATGAAACTGATTACCTCAAAATTTTGCCAACTTATTCGGGTTTACAGTCTGCTGAAGAGTGATAATGTGATGCAGAGTTCAACTGAGCATCAGAGCTGGGAAGGAGTTTGGCTTTGGGACTGTAACAGAGTTTGACATAGGACCTGGGATTGAATCTGCATAGGTGCTGGCAAAGGAGCTGGTGAACTTCACATGGTGACTGGGCTGGAACCTAGTATAGGTGCCAGGTTGGTGTCTGACCTGCTAGAACTGGACATGCATGCCAGGCAGGAAATTGGCGTGAGTGCTGGGTTAGTGTTTGGCTCTCTGTATTGGCATGGGCATCAGACCGGGCCTTCACTAGCTTGTGGCTCATTGACCTTTGGCAAGGGTTTGACCAGGACTGGACTTGAGCTCAGTACAGGAAAAGCCACCTCATGGGCCTCTAGCATGAGGCTGACTGGGAAAAGCTTTAAGTATGGTGACCTCAGAATGTCATACCTGCAAATAAAACAGGGCATGGCTAAGGCAGAGCAGCGCATAACCCAGGCAGAGCAGGACATGGCTTTAATTGAGCAATGCATAGTTCATGTAGGGACCTTTGTAGGGTACTGGGCTGTGAAGAGTGTCAATTTGACATCCACAGTGTGGTCCAAGGTGCTGTCAGTGTTGCATGGAGCCCATGTCCAACTCAGCCCTTTGTCTGTGCTATCATACTCTCATTGGAACATATATGTTATATGGTGCACCACCAAGTGCAATACTGTATGAAAACCATGAGATGGGTGCACATATCCATTGAGTGGTAATACAAACAAGTTAGATGAACACTGCTATATTTCCTCAGCTTTGATGTTGGCGCACAATGAGAAGCTGTGGTCATAAATGTACTGTGTTGGTAGGTAGGCATAGCATGAACCAAATCCACTACTGCTCACCTGGATTGGGATCTGCTAAATGGAAATTTGATATTGTCATATGGGGCCAACACTAAATTCCTGGTGTTGTACCCTTCCTCTATCTGTTGCATCTTTCTGTAGGGATGTGGAGGCAGTATGCAAGTGCAGACTTCCTTTTATTTACAAACATTATTTTACACAGATCAAAAACAAAACACTGGACCTTTCGCATTCTTTAGTGTACATTAGTAGCATTACTTTGTTTTTTTATTTATTTATTTCTGCTGTAGTAACTGTATTGTTTAATCTTTATAAAAGATTTTTTTTTGCTCAGTGTTGTTAGAAAAAATTATATGAAACACTGAAATCTATTAAACAAAAAATGTCTACAGAAATCTCAACTTCTGTAACAGTGGGTTATTTGGTAGAACTTGTGTAACAAATAGTAAAAAAATAATTTTAAAATTCATTATAATGTAAGTTCGTTGCTCTGATCTCAGACATACTGTAGATCTAGGGCAGCCTGGCAGCACATTCAAATGGCTATCATCTTTGTGTCCATCACTCTGTTATTCAAAAGCCCATAATTGTTGTTATTTAACTATTTGGCAGTTGCAGAATGGCTCCTGCCATTCACTTTCAATCTGGGCCTAATTGCTTGCCGTCTGCTATGCCTGATGCAAAATGCCTGTCCACAAAATAATCAGCAAATAAAACCAACAAAAAGATGATCTTGTCATCTTGCACACTAACCAGCACCTTGGAAATAACTGTAATCCAAGTTGCCACAGTGATGACCTGATTATGCTCCAAACAATGCACAACTATGATTTTTCTTTTTTTCTTTTCAGCTAACACACTTCCGCTGTCCTAAAGATGGCTGATGATATATCTCTTGGCAGCAGTGTTAATTATAACATAGCTCCATGTATTGCACCAGAGGCTTGCCATGTAAGAAGCCTTCCTACTGGAGGCCCACTATAATCCTCGCTGTCAGATTTGCACTGTCATTTTAGTGGGCTGGCGAGCTAGGCTGCGGTTAGTGCACATTGTCTACATCCATCTTATTCTCCCTCTCTCCTCTCCTAGATTTGTTCTCTGTCATTGAGATCTGTAAACGGAATCTTGTAACTTAGTGTAACTCTTTGCTAATGCATTAATTTCAGCAGAAACACTGTAAAGCTGACATGAACTGCATGAACTACAATGCTACAATGCTACAACACAGAAAAATCAGTTAGAGTTAACTCAAAATGTCCAAAACCTGTCAGGACATAATGTCAAACAAAGTCTGATTATAGAGCAATCATTGTGACATAAACAGTGCATAACAAAATCCACAGCAGTCCCATACTCACTGCCTAAGTAACTGATTTAAGTAATTAATGTACTTTAGAATGTGAGGACATTTCTCTAAGGTTTTTAATGTTCGGTGAATAGTCCTATCATGCAATATAGCTAAACATAACACCTTGTTATGGCAGACACTTAGTTTAGCCAGTTATTGATCTACAAGGTGACAATTGCAATAATGTTGATGGCAAAAATGTTCAAGCTTGGAAGCCGATATTTGTGAGCATGTGTGGGCAAATGTGGAGATGAGAGCACTGGTAGGCTAAAGGACTAAAGCACAGCTGCATCATGCACCTCACTGGTAGAAAGGGTTAATTCTTACTATTAGCAGTCAGCTGAACTGTAGTTTTGGAAATTAACCATTTTGGCAGAGAAAGAAATTTAAACAAAGAAGTAAATTTAGAAATTAATTGGGAAACTTAAACACTAAAGATTAATATGCAAGTAATAAAATGAGGATGGCGGCGAATATTCCTATGGTGGATTTTATCTGGATTTTATTTATTATAATCTTGAATGTTGTGTGCCAGTAGCAGATATATAAATATAATATATTTCTGACAGTCAAGAAATATATTATTATCTTCTTTAGTTAGCCTGATGGATTTTTTTCAGAGAACAGAGAAGCAGCAATGTCATGAAAAAATATCAGTTAAAGTATGCCCTAAAAACTTTGACACAGCATCTTTCTAAGTTGTGTTAACCCAGTTTTGTTATGGTTTTGCTATAGTGAAAGAAACAACTCAATCAATTGCATTGCTGTTGAGAGAAGAAAGAAAATGTATTAGTGTAAGTACCCGGTTAAAGAGTTTCCAAAAAGTTAAAAGCTTAAAGCTAAAAATAAGCTGATCAACTTTAATGTAGTCATTGATATTTTTAGATTATTTTTAGATTATTCTTTTTTTATATTATATATTATTATATATTATTTCAGGTTGAAGCCCACATACCTATCTCATGTTAATCTCTTCTTTGTCTCCTAGACAGAAATGAGCTGTCTTTGAGACTTGCATGAGATTTAGGCATTTTCTGCATCTTCTCAAAGGTGTCTCAAATGTGGCTCATTACCTTTAAATATCAGAGATAGTTTATATTTGCCTTGTGCACAACTCACATATGCAGAAATGAGCCGTCTTTAAGACTTGAATTTACAATTGTAAATTTATTACACTGTATGCTGTTAATTTGGGATTTTTGATATGTTCAATAAAACTATAATATTTCTCATAGAAAGGGTTAATTCTTACTATTAGCAGTCAGCTGAACTGTAGTTTTGGAAATTAACCATTTTGGCAGAGAAAGAAATTTAAATAAAGAAGTAAATTTAGAAATTAATTGGGAAACGTAACACTAAAGATTAATATGCAAGTAATAAAATGAGGATGGCGGCGAATATTCCTAAGGTGGATTTTATCTGGATTTTTTCATTATAATTTTGAATGTTGTGTGCCAGTAGCAGATATATAAATATTATATATTTCTGACACTCAGGAAATATATTATTATCTTCTTTAGTTAGCCTGATGGATTTTTTTCCCCCAGAAAATATGCACATCTTCCTAGGACCAAGAACAGAGAAGCAGCAATGTCATGAAAAAATATCAGTTAAAGTATGGCTTAAAAATCTTTGACACAGCACCTTTCTATCCACAGTTGTGTTATGGTTGCTATAGTGAAACAAACAACTCAATCAATTGCATTGCTGTTGAGAGAAGAAAAAAAAATTATTAGTGTAAGTATCCGGTTAAAGAGTTTGCAAAAAAGTTAAAAGCTTAAAGCTAAAAATAAGCTGATCAACTTTAATGTAGTCATTGATATTTTTAGATTATTTTTATATTATTCTTTTTTTATATTATATATTATTATATATTATTTTAGGTTGAAGCCCACATACCTATCTGCCTGTCTTTCTGTATGGCAGAAAGTTGTACTTCTTATGTCATCAGCCAAATTCACTCCCTGTTTCATTATCGGAGAGTGAATCACAGATGAGAAATCGCAAAAGTAGATCAGATAAAGATTAAGTTTTGTCTTTATCAAACTTTTTTGTGTTTTAAAATCCACTTATACCACGTCAGTGCTGTTATTTTAGCTGTGAAATTATTAACTAATCCCTGGGAAAATATAAAACATTTTGTTTCTAATTAATATCTATTTGCAGGTGTTTGTTTACATTGATCAAGTATCTTATTAGAAGTCTATCGGTTGATTTAAGATGCGCCCGCAGTTTGATGCATGTGCAGTACGCTGTTAAAACTTTTGGTTTATAATCTAATGGTTGATTTAAGACATGCCCACAATTTGACGCACGTACAGTATATACTGTGAAAACTTGCAGTTAATATCTGGCACATAACTGCTCTTAACTTCCCTTCTACTCAACATTTTGATTTCATTTATGGCACAAGTTTAACTTCAGGAAAATACAGAAGGACTGGCAAAGTTTCATTAAATCCTGTCCAACTTTATCATGGTGCTGTGACAAAACTGGCTGGACATACAGTACCTTCATACATACATACATACATACATACACACATACATACAGACAGACAAATAGACATAAAGACAGACAATTTTTGTAACTGGTAACATTTTGTAACATTTTAAAACTGGTTTTGGGTCCTCCAATGTATGAAACCCAAAGACACAGTATTATTCAAAGAGTGGGTTCTGAGCAATGTACCGACAAAAGCTTTCTTTTATATACTGAGGTAGGTGTGATGACAAAAAACTTTGACAAAAATAAAGAAATCAATCTGGAGGATTTTTGTGTAGTATTTATCCTCTCCTGAATCTAGCATGTCAATCTTATTCTGTGTCAAAAAAACAAACAAACATGTATCTGCTTTCAAATTAAATTGAACACCATTGAGAGAGAATGAAACAGTCCAAAACAAGCTAAATAAAAGATTTAGAATTAATATTAGCTCTCAAATAAATAAATAAATGCTGGCAGTCCAATATTTATTCTCAATTTCAGCTGTAAAAAGGGAGTAATAAAAAAGCACTAATAAAAAAGTCAGCTTCTAATATCACTTCTCTCATTCTAATCTACTTCACAACATGCATCACTTCAGCATAGCTGTCTAGACAGACTGTGGATTCACTCTCTTGAATTTAATTTAAACAGCTGTTCACTCTTCACTCAAAACCCATCTACACTTTGTGTGTGTGTGTGTGTGTTGGGGGAATGAACTTACAGATGTAAATTTGAGTTTCTCAGATTTAAGAGCAATAATTGCTTCTATAGTAGTACTGGGTGGGGAATGCAGTGAAATGCTACAGTAATTACCACAATGGTAGAAACAGGACTGTTGTTTTGACATTTTGCCAAGAATTGGAAATTGTGGAAATTATCAATTTTTGAACCATCACAATCATTTGGTAAATAATTGCTCAGTGAATAAACACAAGCAGTTTTAGTCATTCTGACTAATGCAACTGACATTTAAAGGCATCAAAACCCAAACTTCTTCATTCATTCACATTTTCCGTGCCCAATAATTTTGCATTCCTAATATCAAGCTAATATCACATTCTACAATTTTTGACTGAGATTTCCTCAATGTCAGCCATAGTGGGTGACCATGTCCCTATGTGTTAGCCATCCATGTGGTGAGATGGCTTGTTTGGCTATGCAGATCAATAATCAGGGAGTGAGAATAAGCCATGGAGAAGAAAAGAAAATGTTAAGATTAGTGAGGTAAGTTAGAAGGGACATAATAAATTAAAAGTTGTAGCCAGAATAGTATTTTGGGGTTCTAAATATCATTTATTGATTAAAGATAAGTAAGGTTGTTTATGTAGTTTATGTTTGTTTTAATTAAATGAAAAATATTGCACAGTAATAGTAACACAAAATTAATAAAAGCATAATTTGTAATATTGAGTCAGTGAATTAATTTGACATATTTTAAGAATTATGGAAGAGTAGTTACAGTATAAATTACATAAAATAATAAAAGAAAAAAACAACAAACAAAAAAAGTAGACTTCTATCTCACTCTCTCTCTTTTACCTGTCAGTCAGAGTACCCATAACCAATCATTGCTGTCTGTGAACTAACCCATAGCAAAGAAACTCCAAGATGAGATCTCATGTTAATCTCTTCTTTGTCTCCTAGACAGAAATGAGCTGTCTTTGAGACTTGCATGAGATTTAGGCATTTTCTGCATCTTCTCAAAGGTGTCTCAAATGTGGCTCATTACCTTTAAATATCAGAGATAGTTTACATTTGCCTTGTGCGCAACTCACATATGCAGAAATGAGTCGTCTTTAAGACCCGAATTTACAATTGTAAATTTATTACACTGTATGCTGTTAATTTGGGATTTTTGATATGTTCAATCAAACTATAATATTTCTCATTTGTCTTTTATGCATCTCATTTATATCTCTTTATGATCTTATATATGGGTCATTTGTTCTCCTTCAAATGCAGTTTTGTTTCTCATGCACATCTCAGATTTCTCAAATGTTGCTCAAAGGTATGTCTCGGGATTTGTCTCAGTTATGTCTGTTTCTCCTAAGTCGGGTTTAGGAGAAATAGAAAAGACAGTCAAGCTTGTAATGAGATCGATTCAGTCTCACAAGACAAGAAAAAGCTCATTCTGAGCAACAAAACTTTGCTATGGGAATGTATATTGAAGAGTGCAGTTAACATTTTTCTTTGTGTTCTTTAAGTGTTCCTCTGGGGTAACTCTTAAAAGTTCTACACAATGTCTCCAAGCAAACATCATTTTGAAATCTAAGAAGACTTAAGAATCCTTGGAAAACCTTTTTTTTTTTTCTTTTTTTTTTTTTTACCACTAATAGTGTACTGTGTAATGCTCTGTGTATGTATTTTCAGCTTCAAACTGAGAATGGCACAGAGTCAGGCAGCTCTGAAATGCTTACTGATACTCAGCCAGAATGAGCAGTGATAAAAAGATTTGGATTATCTTTCAAATGTCAGTGTGTGTTTGCATGCGTGTGCCTCTGTGTGTGGGACAGATTGTCTGGCTGCTAAAAAGGGGTGAGGGCCTGTGGCGTTCTCTTCAGCTCAGCCGTGACCAGCAGCTCATGATCAGGTAGCTGCTCTGTGGAGAACAGAACGTGTGCATGTGACTTGCCAAATAAGTGCTGCTGAGAGGAGAGGAGAGACATTATTGGCCACGTGCTGAGTTCCAAGCTGTCCGTTCCTGTAGACAAGAAACACCCAACTGCAGCAGGATGCTACAGAGGGACCAGAGACTAAGAACGTCCTTCAGTGGGAAATAAGGAGCTGTTACATGCAACATCTATGGGGTAATGGAGTATAATATCTGTCTCATTCTATACCCTTTTATCTTTCATTCTCAAGTCAATTAATTGCTTACCCAACATGTAGTCTAATGTACTGTAATAACCTGCACGGTTCTGTTTAAGTGTTCTGTTCATGTGGCATGCACATGACCACTCACAAAGTGTGCTTTTTACCTTTATACATAATATATGCATTTGAGAGTCAGCATCACACAAGTGATTACCATATGCAATTAGAATTGCTTAATGATTGACCATTTCTTTCATCTCAGAAATATTAAGCCATGTGTATCCAAATGCGTTTAGTAAATAGAACTTGATGGTATGCCTTAATCCTGCAGGACACCATGCACACGTTTGCACAGTCACCTATACCTGAAGCAATTTATTTTATCCAGAACTCCTACTGGCATGTTTTCTGGACAGTAGAAAGAAACAAGAAAGTGGCCACAAAATCCAATGTTTGATAAATGAGATAGAGATAAAGCCACTACCCATACTGTGTATATGTAACATAGAAAAAAAAAGTAAAATGACCCAAGTCTCAAATGCATACTAATAACAAAGCTGTTATTGAAATATTAAAACTTAAGCTTACTCATGGAAAACTTTGAGAAAGTACAGATAGTTAGAAAGAACCTGAATGCCAAATGTATGTAGGAGAGAATTTGCCGGCTGCTTGCAGGCTGTTCTGTTGGTTGGCCACCAATTGCTCCTTGGCTGAGTAGATTGTGTGTCGTGTGTGTGTGTGTGTGTGTGTGTGTGTATATATCTGTCTGTCTTTGACACATGCATGGTCCAAGGAAGAGTGACAGGCCCTGAGATGGGACATGTCTGAATGCTACTGTGAAATAGCACATATGGCCACCATGTGGAGGAACACAGGCAGGGGGCTATGGTGAGGCAGAGGGAAAGAGGAAAAAACAGAGAAAATTCAAGAAAAGACATTGCAAGAGAGTAATAGAGGGATGTCATTCTAGCACTTCATTAAACCCACCATTCTGATATGGAGCAGACTGGAGAAATGAAAAACATAAATTAAGAAATTATAAAAATATATATATATATATATATATATATATATATGTTTTTTTTTTCAGAATTGAGAAATTAATTGGATTTTAAAGTGGATTCCCTTTCCTTTTGTGCCTCTATAGAGCCTTAAGTAGTCTTAAGTAGGCCTTTGGATAAACTAGCCAACTGTCATTTACAGATTTTACATTGACAAATCAGCTCAAACCATCATTGCAACCTTAGCTATTCCTTCAGTATTCAGTGAGTCAAAGTCCAGAGTTTGCCACTCAGGGTATGTGCACATGTTATGTTGAGTTTAATTAAAACAAACTCTGGTGCAGTTGTTCTGTTCACTTGAACAAGTTTGAACACTGTCATCCGAACCTCGGTGCGTACTAAGCAAGCAAACTGCGACCGCTTGAAAATATGGGAGGGGCATATCTCCAATTTTATCTTTTTGAACTGCTGCTTGTGCTGTGTCAGGGGATGGCATGACATACTCTGATGAAAAAGCTATCCATACTTAGCTTTTTTGGTTAATCTAAAATATAAAAAAATTATTCTGGGTTGTTTAACTGTTAAACTGGGGTGTTTATTTTTTGTTTGTTTACTACATAATTCTATGGATGGTCTTTAATTGCTTGGATGTATTCAGTTATAATGTACAATGTGGAAAACAATAAAAATAAAGAAAAAACACTTTTGACTGGTAGCGTAATTTTGGGAAAAGTGTAATACGAACAAGCTCAAAGTGGCATATCGTCACTCTATCGTAGGACATACTTTTGCAAATAAATCTATTCCCTTCCCATCCTTGTAGACTGCACGTGGAGCAGTCCAATGGCCTAGTCAAGCTATACTCCTAGCTTGACTTAACTGTGCTTGAAAACGTAGTTGGTGTTCCTAACGGTTTTAGAAACTGTGTTGACTCAATGACTACTTTAGTATACAGTTGGCATTGTTTTGTTAATTTATATATTAAGATGGAAATATCCCATTTACATAAGTATTCACACCGACCACTCAGTACAGGTTAAAAATGTTTTTCTATATTTTGTAATAAACAAATAAATAAATAATGTGTGTGTGTAGATTAATGAGAAAGAAAAAAAAAAAGAATAAAGTTTAAGGTAAATGTAGCGGGGGACAAGCGAAGAGAAATCAAGGGAATCATATTACAAAATCACGAGTCTTTATTAAAACAACATTGAGGAACCGGCTTTAAACGTATGCAAACTTTTATGCTCTGAAGCAATATAGTGGTTTCAAGGTAAATGGCGCAGGTATCTTATTGCTGGTAGATTCCTCTGGGTCACAGCGGACCAAGCTGAGTAGGTGAAATGAGCAGCATGGAACTGGAGATGCATGGCAGGCAGAGACAGCAGGGCACACACAATAGTGTGAGGCAGGCAGCTTCCTTTTTTCCTTCCTTCATGTCAGAGTTTTTGGAGACTGCGGGCAGAGAGAACGCACGTAAGCTTAGTCTTCATTAAGATCTACTAACCAGTCGGGTGTGATGTGGCCTTTTTATATCCTGCTGGTGAGAATGGTGAGTTGAATTGGCACTCCAGTGAGCTCTGCCCGCTTTCCACACACACACACACACACACACACACACACAAGAGCTGCAGGTAGAGCGCACTGCCTTCACTTTCTTCTACTGGGGTTTTAGTAGACCGCGTCCAAAACCTGAAGTACTGTGCCTCAGTCAGCCCTAGGTCACACTTATGGGGATTGTGTGATTTGACGTTAATCCCGTCATCCGCAACTCACCGAGCACTTGTTTTAGGTGATGTAAATGATCCTCCCTCCTACTTGAATGAGTACGCACTGGCATATTTACTGTGGTTTCCTCAGGACAATATGCATAATGTAAAGTATGCTGGGGAACCATGCACACTGAAAGGGAGAACCTGCTACTGCCAATGGCCCTGATCTTTTGTAAAGTCAATTTTCTCCTTGGCTTCTAGCGTTAGGGCTACCTGCCAGTAACCCTTGGTGAGATCGTGCATGACAATGAACCGAGCTTTCCCCAGTTGGTCCACAAGATCATCTACGTGCAGAAGCAGGTATGTGTCAAAGCTGGACATTGCATTCAGCCAGGTTTGGGCATCATCACAATTGGGCTTGACCAGGGGCTTGTTGATTCCTTTATGTTGCCATGCTGGAGCATGCATTTGACTTGCATGGATGACATGTCGTACAAGACGCATGAACATCGGTTTTGTCGAGAACTGTTCCACTAGATCACTCAGTTCTTGGTTCTGTGTGGGTGACAGTTCTTCTCCTTGCTGGATTAGCTCGTAGCCCAACAGACGAAAGAGAGGCGAGAACTGGTTTAAACCCACTATTTTAGTAAATAAACATGATACAACCTTACCAAGTTGCAAACTTCAGCATTGAGCCCCAGCCAGTGGAAACAATCCCTTATTTTCTCAATGGTGTTATTTATTTCTAAATGTTCCCCAAAAGGTGTGGAGTGGGCTAAGTGCATCAAAGTATCAATTTTTCCTTGTGGGACCACTAGGAGATAACAGTATATTGTACTGTGCAGTAATATAAGTTATTCTTTACCATAAAGTTAGGGGTGGGCTGGAGCTATGGTAGCTCATTGACTTGAACCTCAGGACATGTTACCAGTAGTGTTTTAAGCATGGATCATCTCTTTGTAACTCGTGTTTGAAAATTATTAGAGGAATCATTAGTCTCATCTTCGGCTTCTGCATCAGTGTCCTCATCAGGTGTCTGCAACAGCCATGCCGGTTGTGTAGACACCGCAATTTGTCACTTTGATCTGTGGCCAGTGCGCTTTTTCTGAGGCTTACTCGTGTTTGCTGGTAATAAGTCGGGCCAGTCACAACCTAAAAGCAATGGCATATATAGTTCAGAGATGATACCAGCTTTTAAGTTGTTTTTACCTCTGTGATCCTCGACCATGTTGTGAGCTGCACATAACCATGAAACCTCTCGCTGATAACCATGTACACAGGTAACTGGCATAGGATTGCATGGTGGAGCGCTGGATGGAATCACAGATGGGCAGGCTAGTGTGACAGCACAACCAGTATCTAGTAACATTACAAAATGACTTGTTTTTAGCTTCAGACCAAGGCTGCATCTCAGTACTAGTCTTACTTGATCTTAGTGCTGCATTCGACACTAT
>JAQMYJ010000001.1:16976431-16983931 GCA_030014305.1 Clarias laeviceps | reverse complement strand
ACAAGCTTTATGTGTGGGAACAAAAATCATTTTCAAGGAACCAAGAAGTGAATTTAAATCAAAGCCAATATAAGAGTCAAAGAATAGAGGCTACACTATAACCTCTGAGAATACATGAGGATTTTTTTTCTGAGCTTTTAACAAAAAATTTGTCAAAATATGTGTTAGCAAAATAACATGGCAATGATTTTGTTTAGGCTTTTACTTAGGTTTTATTTAAATAAAGATCAAGCAATAAAAATGCAGCAATAACTGCAATCTGTTGCTGATGGGTACTACCTAAGTGTGTATCATTCATACAATTTATATTTATATCACATTTTAATGCAGTTTTTGAATACCTATCTGTGCCATAGCAAAATGGACACACATGCAAGTTCAATAAATTTAGTTTGTAACTATATAAATGTCCATGATGCAGCTTCAATGACACAATAAAACAAGAAAATGGCTCAAAATGGTTCTAATTTGTACCTCGTAAAACAACAAAAAAACAAACAAGCAAAAAAAAAAACATTACATCAGTCACAATCATGTGATCAAGTCTAAACAAGTAAAAGGATGAAGGAGAGTGGATAAATCTACACTAGATTAGTAAGCATCAGTTCAGTATTCAGGGTTGTACCACCTTCAAATTAATTCACTCTATAAAACAGGGCACCAGATGGCTGTGACAGAATCCAGCCACACTGACAAAATCTAGCTAATGATCCATTTAATACTGCAGTTAAATACTACAAAAAAAAAAGAGGGGGAAGTGATAGTTTTGCAAAGTTTTGGATCATGAAAAACATTTTTTTACTTACTGTACTACTACTACTATATGAACCTCAATCAACTACATCCTCAAATGTTAAAAATAAACAGAAAAAGCCATAAACAAAAAAATGACAAAAAGACTCCCTCCGCTAAGAAGAAATTAGTTTGGATGGTCAAAAACATCTCAGGAACCACAACAAGCCTGCCATGAATTGGAAGCTGTTGTAACACTAAATTTGATAGAGTAAAGGTGCATTCAATACCAAGATCACTGTACCAGCCATTAAGCATGGTGGTGTTAATTTTTTTCTTCAGGGCTGTGTTGCTGCCAGTGGAATTAGAGGACTGCCCCCAAGGAGGAGAGAAGGAGGGATGCCTCAAAATTCTTTTAATTTAAATCCTTCATCAGATAGGCTGTTGAAATTGGACATAATTTTATGGTTCAACTGGACAATGATCACAAACATATATTAAAGCTGCATGTGGAATAGATAAAGCAGGCTAACTTTAAGTTCTTTGGAGCCTTCACACTATTGAAAATTTGCAACACGATTATTTGAACTTCATCAATTCAAACTAGCGGAGTGCACACATATTCAACCAGAATTCTGTCTGAAGCTTGTTAATGGCTTCTAAATCCATCCACTGAAGGTGAAACTTGCTAAGAAACATTCAACCAAATTAGGTGTGCTGTACCTACAGTATAATTGCTGCATTGTTGTGTTAATAAAAAAAAGTATCACAACTTGGCACCAAGTATTTTCTTCTATTAAAGATGCATAATGGGCCTCCGAGTGGTGCAATGATAATGTGCTCGCCATATCATCCAGAGATCGCTAGTTTGATTCCTGGGTGATGCTGTAGCCTTTCGCAGCCGGGGCCTAGAGAGAGCTGATTGGCCAAGTTCTCTCAGCAGGGTGGGTTTGGAGACACTTAGCACTCTCACATTCATCATGGCTAGTCATGCGCATCTGTGAGCTCACACAAGTGGAATGAGTGGATAGTGCTGTCCTCCGAGAGTGTTACACCGCCTCAACGGTGTGTGAGCGAGCAGTTCAAAAAGATTCTGTCAACTGGCATCACATGGTTTGCACGAAATTCATGATCATCTTCAGCCTTCCTTGACTGATCGTAGTACCCTTAATGTTGGAGCCCCCTAGTGACAGGTGGGAATTTGATATAACTAAATTGGGGAGCAAATTGAAGGGGAAAAAAAGATGCATCATGCCACAGACAAAGACCAGATAAAAAAAAAAGTGCAAATCCATGCCATGATAAGTGTATGATGAGTGTATAAACTATTGATTGAAACTGTACACAGACAGACTCTTGTGTGTGTGTGTGTGTGTGTGTGTGTGTGTGTGAGTGTGTGAGTGAGTGAGTGAGAGAGCGAGAGAGAGAGAGAGAGAGAGAGAGAGAGAGAGTGTTTGGACTGTACCCTCTGTGATATGTTTTAATGGTACGGTAGTTAGGTATTTAGTTGTTAGCAGTGTTTTTAAGTCCATTGTCAAGCAATATATTCAGAATGATGTCTTTGTAGGATAATAACCACTAAAAGCATCTGTTAATCTCTAAAGTACTAAAGTGTTAGCAGTCCATTTTACAGTGTATAACCAGGAACTACTAATCATTCTCAGAGTGGAACTGGATATTTCACTGGATGAGAAAGTATCAACAGGGTCTCACACAAGCAAATTTCATGGCGATACCCATTTATCATGTAAAAAAAAAGAAAAATAAATAAAATCAGAGATGGAAAACAAGCAGATATTTCTGAGTTGTTGTGAGTTCCTCTGACACTCCTGTCATTGTTCATAGTGAAACTATGTCGGGGTGTTGGGGTAGGATTGGTGGGGAATTTTTTACATGTGATATACCAGCTCAAATATGTCAAGAAATACATCTATGAAAGAAATACATCTACACAATAATGGAGCTAGAATCATATGTGAGAATAACATAGTAAATCATAGGAATCAGATTGAAAGTTGAAATTATGATATAAAAGTTAAATTAACTGAACATGCTTAATGTTATTATTTATTTATTAAAATTTATTTTGTCTAAACTAGAGGATGCTAGTTGGCTGGTGACATTTCAAAACTGGTTATACAGGGTTAAGATGGAGTAATCACCATACCAAATACCTTATATAATTAATATTTCATGTTTTGATTAGAATGTCATGTCCACCACAGATAATACACCACCATACAATGAAGGGATAATCTCCACTGAATGTGAAGACATCCTAGCTCATTATTAAATTAATTTAAACAGCTCTGTTTGCCCTCTGATGCTACCTGTTCACGTTCATGTGCTCATGTCTATGCATCTGGCTAGACTCATGCCTCATGTTCGACTGGCGAAATACATGATAATAAAAGGTCATGTAAATAATAAAAAATAAAATGTAATAAAGCACCCTGTAATATACAATGTTTTATAGCTAGCTAGCTGAAACTACATGTAATGTGATACATTGCTTGTATATGAAAATTGATTCAGAAAGAAGCAGGTTTATCGGAAATTATATATCAACAGTATTATTTTTAATTGTATTTTTATCAAGAAATTATAAGAAGGTTAGATGAATATATGTTGAATACTTAACCAAGGTTTCAAACTCCATGCTACAGTACAAAATAATTTTAGACACAATTTGCTTCATTACTGTTTAGTCATATTATTTAGAGTGCATTACTTAGTTTAGGGTGCAGTTTAAAATTTTCTCAGAATGTATATTATTTAAATTTAATAATTTGTATTAATCAATATTTTTTGTGACTTATTTTGTGTTAAATAATATACTTTTCTAAGTTGTTAGATAGCATTCTTATGAGTAGACAAAACCCAAACTACAAATGGATGTTTTAGTTTTTTTTTTTTTTTTTTCATTAGGAAAGGAAAAAGAAATGTGACAGGAGGGTTTTGCCCTATTCTGGATTTTGAGCACCATCAGGGAAAATGTATGCTCAATTTAGAATGAAACTGCTGCCTTAAAATTCAGTGTGAAAGAATGTTCTGTTGGAAAATTGGAAACACATTTTTAAGCAGAAATTTGGTCACAGGAAAACTGGCACCTTCTAAATCCATTAAAATAGCATAAATGCTGCCATGTCGATAAATGATCATGATCAACTTCCTTTTTTTCCTTAACATTACAATTTTGCACATAGATTCAGATAGAAAGGAAAGGCTATGCCCTCTCTTGTCCTATCTCAGTGCCATCCTTCTTGTGAGAAATGTGTGATCTCACCTCACTAGCTCTCATTCATGTTGCCAGCAGAATCATTTTGCAAAGTATCACTTGACAGCCACACATACCTTCCTTGCTCAGAAAAAAAACAAGTGTGGTGTCTACTGCATTAGAACTAGAGGAGTACTGGAGCTCCTTATTTTAGCCCAAAACATTTTAAAGTCACTATCTTATATATAATAAAGAAAAAACAATAGATAATAAAATTAATAATCACTGTAAGAGGTCCTCTAAGAATTTCTTTAAAGACAAAAATTATTGTCAGGGTGTAAACAACAAGAAAACAGAGCAAGACAATACATTCCTCATTCCACATTCCTACTGTGCTCTGAAGAAGAGGCATAGACTGTAAAGAAGTCAAGGTGCTCTGGGTTGGAAGTCAGACTCCACTGAGAAATGGGAAGATCAATAGACAGTGTTCTAAAGGAGCAACAGTGAACTAGGGACTTAAGATCATTCACAGTGTTACTCCTGTGTACTGAGTACTGATGGCATTATTGTGTGTGTCTGTTCGCATTTATCTCAATATGGATTATTGCCCTCTCAGGCAAGAATTCAGGTCATTAAGTTATCGTTATCAAATTAGCTCAAACAGTTGCTATAAAAGAGACTCAGAAAAGGACACTTAAGTTTACTTTCAGTGTGTGGATGCAAACAGGCCAGCCGTGTTACACATTAGTTACTCTTAATTGTAGAAAATAATAAACAAAACAAAACATAAAAATCTACTAACATTAAACCACATCATGGCTGTGACCTTTCTAAAGCCTAGACATGATCAACTGATGCAACTTTAAATCATATTTATGTGCTTTGGACTCACCAGACTGTATTACCTTTTTTAAAAATGCTCAAAAAATGGAATCTAAACTTTTTTTAACATTGTTTTCTAATTAGTCTTACTAACCACTTACCACTAAGTGGTTTTCTTATGTCCATGCAACTGTTTATTGTCATCTCCTTAGTTGTTTTGTTTGCTTCATTTAAGCCAATAATTGAATCCTTCTGAAACACAGTAACATCTTTTCCATGACTGAGGTATATGCCTTCTGACATTACTTTTTACTAAATGAAAAGCTACTCATTGCATAACTTATGGTTAAAAGCATTGCTGTCAGCTGAACTCTAACAATCACTGCAGTCATTATCCAATTAAATATTCTTTTTTTTTTCTTTTCTTTTCTTCAATCCAAATGGCAACAAGTTTACTGTATATTTTTAACTGTTTTAAAATATTATTGAAGGGTTTTGTGTGTGTGTGTGTGTGTGTGTGTGTGTGTGTGTGTGTGTGTGTGTGCGTGCTTGTGTGTGTGCAGTGTGTACAGTAATGATTTATTGTAGTGTGCGGTTTTAGTATGTTACCAATTTCTCATACATTCTTCTTTCCAGGCCTGGCTGATATGTCCATGGGTATAGGTTTCTATCTTAACTGCACACTTTTTTTTTCAAACATAATAATACTATTTAATCCATACTACAAAATAAACAAAAAAATTTTATCTATTAAGCTGAAATCTTTGTCTATCTGGGTTTAATAAAAGTGGGCTAACAACCTTATACTGTAGCACTGAGTTCATAATATTATTTCATGCCAATTTTATTTGTATTTTTTCTCTATAATTTATTAGCTACTGTATACTTAAAAGGCTATTTGTATAAATTAATCAGAGATCTTCTTTAATCTTTTAAAGTATATTGACCAGATGATTAGATTTCTATTTAAGCCCACAGTGTCACTTCTAAAAGTTTTGAGAATGAAAAGATGCTTTGGTACTGCTTAGGTACAGTTGTCTGTTTAGGAAACCAAACATTTAATCTGTGGGCTTTGAACGTAGAAACATGCAATTTTGGTCAACAAAAAGTGTCTTGGTCAAACAAAATTGTGCAATGTTTTTTATATTTAAGCCATAAAAGCCATATACAGTACATATATAACTATATATGAAACTATATAACTATCTAACAATATAACTATATAGTTAACACCACTCTATATTTACATAATATTAATACTGTAATGTCATGACCACCATTAACTTTTGAGCTTATAGATAATTATAAATTACAATGTATATGTTAGCTGCATTAAACCATATTTGGCATGCCCTTTTCCTCTCTTATACAAAGTCACTTTCCTGCAAATTCATAAACCATTTTCTGCCTTTAGGGGACTGCTTAAATCCAGCAACACAACTGGGAACTGTAAATGTGCATAAGGTCCTCTAAATCATAAACACTTTAGCCAAGAAAGTGTCCACCTAGAGAAAATGTGGCCACTGCAGTATGCTCTCTCTCTTACTGATCACAAATCACAGACGTGATTTTGTCACCCCACGGCTTTTAATTAAACATCAGCTTTAGAATACAATCAAGGCAACCTAAACAGTGCAGCTCTGCAAATGGCTTCTCTGAAAGGTTTTGCAAGGTTTTGTAGTCATCAGGTACAAAATAGATATACCCAATAAACTGGCAAGTCAGCATGTATATGTATAGACATGTATTTTATATGTAAAATATAAAGTATTGCTTTTGAGAACATTTTGGCAGCCTCCTGCATTGAGCCATGCTGTGTAGGAGGAAAACTTCAAATGCCTTCAAAAGTGCAATGAAAATGGTGCATGTTATTTCCCTCCTAATCGGTAGATGAAATGCAGGGTAACTGACAGAGGAGCCTAATTTAGTGAAGGACATGAGAACTGAGGTTCCTTGCGCATTCCCACTCCCTCTCTCTATCGATCAGCCTTGTATAAGGCTTCCTCAAAAAGAGATGGAGAGAGATAAGGGAGAAAAGGGGAGCTGGAATTATAATATGCTGCTGACTGCTGGGGAAGCCAGCTGGTTTTGAAAAGTGAAAGATAGAGGGACAAAAAGTAGGGAGAGAGTGTGAGGAGAGAAACCACAAAGGAATCTGGGGACGCTCTGAATTTCTGACATTGCCTTTGAACTTTTCTTGCATGTGTAATCTATTAGGAGTGCACATCAAAGCCTTTTTAACACTTGGTCTACATTAGGAGACTGACAACTGGAGGCCTGAGTATCTACAGTAGTTTTACACACTGCCCTACAGTTACAGTGCAATTTATTGCTTTCATTCCCATTCCATTCCCTGTCATAGGATAAACCATACATTGTACAGTATAGCCAAACTTTTGTTGGCACCTGGTCATCACACCTATATGTGGTTCTCCCCAAACTATAGCCACAAAGATGGTTGCCCACAATTGTTTAATATGATATGTATCATTTAGCATTACAGCTTCACTTTGCTAGAACTCAGGGGCCCAAACTTGTTCCAAAACATGATAGTGAGTATACATAATTGATACAATTTAGGGCTATAAAAATATATTTTGCCAAGCAAACGAGGGACTAAAAAAAATATATATATTTTTTTATAACAAGCAAATATGCACACACACACACACACACACACACACACACACACACACACACACACACACACACACACACACACACACACA
>JAQMYJ010000001.1:16952946-16963249 GCA_030014305.1 Clarias laeviceps | reverse complement strand
ATTTACAAAAATGTGAGGGGTGTACTCACTTTTGTGAGATATTGTAAATTTGCCACAATATCAGAAAAACATGTGCACCACAAATCTGGTTTATCCTTGAGAACAGTTTCCAAATGCCTGTAGGTAGCATGTTCACCTGTACGAACAATACTATGCAAATATAAACACCATGGGGCCATACAGTCATCTTGCCACTCAGGAAGGAGACATGTATTTTGGTACATAAATTACAAATAAATCCCAGAACAACAGCAAATGACCTTGTGAAGAAAACAGATACAAAATTATCTATATTCACAGCAAAACAAAACTCATATCAATGTATATAGATTTTTCCATGATGTCAAACAAAAAGGCATGGAGTTTGAAGGTAGGCCTTAAAATACATTCCTAGGTACAGAAACAACTGTTACGTGGTGCGGTATGGAGAGCCGCACCACGAGATGTTATGATGTTTATGAGAGCCCTAACGCAGGGCTTCTGAGGGGGTGAATGAAATATGAGTTGTGAGAGTGCTTATGATACTCACAAGAAGACCTCCCCATTTAGAGATGGCGTGGGATTATTAATTTGAAACTTAAAAGAAAAGAAAACTGAAAACACAAAATAAACAGAGTTCCGCCGTCTACGCGAGAACAGATGGGGCTCTGAAAACTAAAACAAAAACTACATCCTCTCAGGGCCTATGCCCTTACCAAGGATTTAAAAGAGAGAGAGAGAGTTTGCGTTTTTTAACTATTCACTATTCACTGAGCGCGCATGCTGGACTGATGCGTGCCACTCTCTCTCTCTCCGGCGTGTCTGTCTGTCTTTTGTCTTGGTAAAATTGTGAAATAGTGAATTAAAAGTGAAATAATCTGTAAGCAATTGTTGGAAAATTACTTTTACATAAAGTAAATGTCATTACTGACTTGCCAAAACTATAGTTTGGTAATGTGAAATCTGTGGAGTGGTTAACAATTTTAATGATTTCTACCTAAACACATGTAATCTTAATTCAACTGTACCTAACATTGTCACCAAATACACATTGACAAAATATATTTTTATTTATTATTATTTATTGATTCTTGTGTTGGAATATATATGTTTGGACACACCTTGTAAAAGAATGTTGAAGGAAGCCAAAATATGCAATAGTCTTCTCTAAAAAGTTGATATGAAAATGTGTGTTACTTGTGCTCTGTAAAGTCTTCATAATGGCTTTAATCTGAGGTGTAGTTAATTTGTAATTGCTCAGCCTAGTAGCACTACATAAACTTCTCCCCAAGGATAAAGGTAAGTTGTGGCTTTTCTATAAAGTCTATATACAGTATAGTCTATATTTTCTATATACATTCTATCTATCTATCTATCTATCTATCTATCTATCTATCTATCTATCTATCTTGTATATTAAGCTTTAGCAGCAAAAACTTAATGTAATCATTTACTTGATGTAATAATTTGCTGTAGTACTTTATCGGTCTTTCACATTATTGTAGAGGAATTTGGTCCATTCTTCTTTACAACATTACTTGAGTTCCTTGAGGTTTTGAGCATTCACTTTTTCTTTTGGCAATTGCAATAATATCCAACATAATCTATGTAATTTAGTGCTGAGCAGAGAAAGTGTCAGAAAAGTATAGCTTGGAAATACTAATAATTGACCTTATTCATAAACCATAGTCAATTCCAGTTCCAGATTCCAGTCAGTACTCAAGAGTAACCTTAACTTCTGAGCCACCACTGACAACTAATTTTTATTATTTTAGCCTGCAGAAACAAATTATTGTCAAAGTTAATCCAATTATTAACTGGTAAAATAATAAAACTAAATTATTAAAGGGATTGTAAAAATTATTAAAGTTTAGATTTAGCCTGTAATGATTAGGCTTCAAATAAATGTCATTGTGAATTGCCATAGTAAAGCTTAGAACAGCTATCGTCATTTTTTGATTATTATGTGAAGACATTTATAGTACAATTACTACAAGCTTGCCAATCCACTGGCATAAATTATTCTAGTAAAAGATAAAGGTGTAGATACAGCTGACCAAAACAAACAAACAAATAAATGTTATCATCAATCATATCATTGTGCTAATAAAAATTGGCAGAGCAAATTAGGAAAGTGCTAAAACATATATGGTCTGAAATGAAGGTTTGACGTGTACCCAATGACATCATAGGAGAAAAGATAATGTACTACATGTTATAAACATAACACAACACAACACACGAAACAAATTCACTTAGTAAGAAAGAAGCTTTAATTTGAAATTATCTTTCAAAACCTTCATTTCAAAATGCTGACATTTTTTTTTTTTTTGGTAGGTCACATCTAAGATGAAATAAAAAGAGGAAAATGTCACAGATCAAGAAGAAGAAAGCAATGTGAGAAAGACAGAGAGATGAAGTGCAGATAAGGATGTTTTTCAAAAAAGTTTCCTCTGTCTTATCTTCTGATACTGCTGACATCAGCGTGTACTAGTGTTTGTTCTCTGTGCACAATTCTCTCTCTATCTCTCTTTCCCCCAGCTATGGCACTCACTTCCTAACTTCAAGAGGAGAGCAGCTGTGCAGGATATCAAGGTCGTATGATATGTGAGTAATAGCATTGCACTGAAACTGTACCTCATTGCTAAAGGCCACAGTCAGCAGGAGCAGATGAGGGCACAAGAAGACATTTGGCCTCTAAAATCTGTGTTGGGGTTGGGGAGGGGGGGTGAGCTCTTTTGCATATCCCTGCATTCACGCTAACAAGTGATAGCCATAACATTATAACCACTGATGGGTACAGTAAATAGTATTTAATTGCACACCTGCTCTTTCAGCTTTTTAAAATGTAAATTGAATATATTTTAAACTTTATACATTAATACTGCCCCTAGTGTGGGTCTACTGTGTAGGAAGACTGTCACACACTCTAATAAAGCAGTTTAACTGAAGGAAATAAAGGAAAAAGACGGCAATAATTCTCACACATTGTATGTATATATATATATATATATATATATATATATATATATTTATTTATTTATTTATTTACAAGCATGCTTCCGGAGAGAATTATGCTCACAATCCAAGGTTTACCTGTAAATATACATTTATATACATAATTTCTTTCTGGAAGCGTGCTTGTATAGCAAAACACTCATATATCATCCCCATAAGAAATAAAGGAAACAAATGATTCTTTCTACAGCCCAAAATATTCATATAAAAATTATTAATACAAAATATTAACATTAAACTGCTTAGCGTAGGTTGCTCAAAGTTAGCTGTGTAGCAACAACCAGTTAAATGCATTTTTATTAGAGCTTGCCTGTACATAAATGCTGTAAAAAAATTAACATGTCAAGAAATGTTGCTGAAGGTTGTCTGTTTTTCAGCTCCTACTCCTGTCATGCAACACCTCTTCATTTCCTATGTGTCTATTTCAGTTCCTTTCCTTTGCTACTGAGCTGAAAAGCTAAAAACTCACTCTCCATCTCTGATACCACAGCAGTCATGACAACAGTTACAGGAATTGATAATACAGAAAATGTTTACTGCAGTGTATTAAAAGTTGGATAATATGATCACTGTAACATCAAGCTTCACAACCATTACTACTCTCTTCCTACAATTTTAATGTCCTAAATTCCCAATCTTCAATCGCATTAGTACAATTAGTTAGCTCATTCGTGGTGTAAGCTAACAATACTACCTACAAAAACTGTATAGAATCCCTAATCTCTTTCAAGCTTTATTTATCGTTAATATCTTTATAAACATTGTATATAATAGCATAACATTAGTGGAATCTTGGATTACGAGCATAATTTGTTCCAGAAGCAGGCTCGTATTCCAAAATACTCATAAACTAAATAAAATTTTCCCATCAGAAATAATGGAAACTCAAATTATTTGTTCCACAGATACATACATACATATTAATACAAAATATAAAGTAAAAATAAAACAAATTAACCTGCACTTTACCTTTAAAAAAAGTAAAAAATAAATCCCGACAGATAAGTGTTTCTGTATGTGAATTTAAAGAAAGCTCCCCTGTCCCCCTCTCCCCTTCTCGTCTTATAAAACGCTGGTTTATCGGGAAAATTAAACAAAAACATTTTTTTTATCTCTTTAATGACACTCGATGAGCGACACACTAACAATCACTGCTGTAAAGTAAAAATAAAACATATTAACCTACACTTTACCTTTGAAAAAAAATCACGACAGAGCAGTGTTTTCTGTGTAAAGCAGAGAGAAAGAGTGTGTGTGTGTGTGTGTGTCTGTGAAGGCGAAAGTAGGAGGGGTCTGTGTGTGTGTGTGGCATGGTCTCCAATGACGCGCACACACACAGACACACACAGCAGGCAAAGAGCAGGCTAAGCCTTGAGCAGAGAGAGAAAATGGATTTTTAACATCTCTAATGAGACTTCCTTTTGCTTTACACGTGCGCTGTACACACACATACAGACACAAAATAAAATATGTTTTACACATACATATGGTCACAGTGTTATAGTAAACAGTACACGCGTGCACGGATGTTGATTATACCAGTAAGAGACGCGTACTAAGACCCAGCAGGGGAGACCCACAATTCCGCAGCACAAGAGAGAGAAAAACCGTTGATTCAGTTGTGATCACGTGACACTCAGCGTCAAAACAAGAAGCGCATGCATGATACATGATACACGGTACTCATAAACCAAGACTTGTTCGTTTTCCAAGTCAAAATTTTGTGAAAAATCTTTGGCAATCCAAGGTTTCACTGTACTACAATATATTTAAATGTTAGACATTATTATTTTTCATTTTTACTATTTTATTAAACAGGTAACCACTTTTTAATTTTTGATCTGTGCATCAGTGGAGGATTGTAGAGAAAGTATTTTCAGCGTAAAACAGTTCATCGGAGAGAGCGCTGAACATCTAGCTATAGTGGTACATCTGAGTCTCCAGGGACCAAGGAGGAAAGCTTCTGATTTATGGACATTTTTCAGTGTGAAGTGTGCCAAAGGTACAGACTTAGCCTTAGTTGATTCAGCAGGATCAGCGATTGTGGACAAGAACCTGTGGACTTACCATGCACATTTTGCTATTTTTACTAATAGAGTGGAGATTTGGAGACTTGATTGAGATCAAAGTGGAAATTTTAACAGTTAACAGAGTTAAGAGTCGAAGACTCTGTAGTTGATGATCAGAGGTTTGTAAGTTACATCTGTGATCAGATGAGTGCAAGTTACTGAGGTGTGGTGAGGTGGGTGAAGGGCAGTGGCGGACTGGCCATCTGGAGTACCGGGAGTTTTCCCGGTGGGCCGGCCCAGTTAGTACGCATATATAAAATGACGAAAACCATAGTATTGAATCTCTTTCCTACTCATATGGATGAGTGCGTTGATCGCAAGGGCGCCGCCGACAAAGAGCGTATTGTTGCGGGAGAGAGAAGTTGATTTACGACAGCTGTTTACGGGAGTGTAGTCCAGTGTGGGAGATGCATTGTGGGTAATGAGATCCGGTGTGTGTGAACGCGAGATGTAAGCTGGGATATAGAGTCTGAGTTTTGTTTTCTTTTGAGTAGTTTTTAGTTGGATTTAAGTGCGGGATCCACCCGAAATATTGTACTATAACCTGACAATGCTGCTACTGATTTTATTTCAGCTTAACTGTTCAGTTTTATTGCCATTCTTTTTAAAATATTGTCTTTATAGATTTATATTTTGTTTGTCTTGATGTTCTTTCCTTTGTTTCTTTGTTATGTCCCAATATATGATACTTCAAATAATATGTTTAAAAGCATTGATTTCTGTATTGTGTTATATTTTTATACTTGTAACTGGTGTTAAAAAATTAATCTCTACATTAATGAGAGATGGACCAGAAAGTCCAGGGCCACTTTTTGGTTCCAGTCCGCCCCTGGTGAAGGGTCCTGTCTCTTTACACTCTGTGGTGCTCATTCATTGTTGCTATTGTTGTTCAACAGAGAGTCTTGTAGAATTTCCGATCCATGCCCCATTCATGGACTGCACTTTTGGACAACCTTTTGCATGTGCATAAAATGCATAGATCATAAAACTATTATGATATGCATTCATGGAGTTCACACTTTTAAATATAATTTTAACAAGCATGAACTAGATTTTGATTTTTTAATGTGTTTAAGGAAAAACAGGGGATCTCACATTTTTGAAGCAGGCATGTCATACAATCATACATTCTCTCTACCACTGTGTTCCAGAAGAGACAGGCTTTTCTTTATTGTTGCTGTGGTCCTTGTAGAGACTTGGAGACTTGAGTTTGTGGTGGCCATCCTGATTATCTTGCAAATAACCTCACATGTCTTCAGAGGGCATTTGTGACTATGACAGGCAGACAGAAAAGATCAACTATAACTCATTTTTTCTTGATATAGTTTGTGTTATTTTAGATCAGGGGTTCTCAAACTTAATATTCAACTCTCTGGATCTGTCAGGAACTAACTGGAGCTGAACAGAAGACGTAGCGATTAGCAGTTAGCCCTTTGTGGTGTGGATGGTAAATCCAAACGCGGAAGTGACACGAATAGGCAGGATCACCACGCTTGTTATTTTTAGGACTCTCCCGGATAGAGAGCAAGGGAAAACACAAATTAACCCACGTCCTAGTGACACACAATCAATCGAGAAGATGACCAAATAAAGTGAGTACTCACAGATTAGCCGATGTAGCTCGTGAAACGACATGGGCGAACTCAATGACTGAGCGATGTGCCGCGATATGTTTACTCCTCTTATACTTCCTGGTTCGCGACCGCATTACTTCCGGGGTCCTAGTGCCGGTCGCGGATTGAGTGTGCATGACAGGATCTGATTTTTTTCAAGGTCAAAGGTCCAGAAAGATTGATGATAAGCAAATTCAATTCAGTTTTATTTATATAGCTATTTATTTATATGTATATGTTTTTTTTATTTATATAACTTGCTTATAACAAGCAACATGAATTCATGTTTAAGGCAATCTGAGAAAAAATATATTTGAGACTAGTGGAAAAAATTGCCACTGTTTGACTGCAATCAGATGTTTAAACCAAAGTAACTTTAAAACAACTTACATTCAAGTGTCAGAAACAATGAAAATATGTCCAAGTTAGTCGGAAAATGAGTATCACAACAGTATCAAATAACACAACTGAGCCTGCAAAAGATGCAACATGTTAATGGCCCCTAAGACAGTCAAAACACAAAGCAGCCTAGTGTGAGAAATGGCAGTCTCACTTCAATCTGCCTAAACCTTGGTTTGTAAAAAAAAGGTATGGCCACCAGACAGAGACACCTTTCTTTGCACATTTGGATCATGACATCTGCACCATTTAAGTTGACTTCATGTACACTGACAGAAGGTGCAGTGGCTCAATTTTCTGTGCCCACAGCACAGAACGTGAATGTCTGTTAGCTGTTAACTAACTCGCCAATTTTAGAATGGGCGCCTGGGTTGTTAGCCAACCCAGAACTCATGCGCTTGCCACTGTCAACATTGCCATGAAATTATTATATTTCATGTAATCCTTAGGTGTTGCTTTAGGTGTTATATTGCTACAACTTCCTACAGATGAAACCAGGGTCAAAAGTTAGTTGCCTTTCAAAAGCTACACTCGATGCTGTGTGAAAACGCTATGGGAACATCTTTTTGTGTTGTCGGTTGTGAAGCATGTGTGTATCAAACACGCCAAATTTTTGGCTTATATAACCTCGGTCAGGTGACGTCATCTGATGAAGTGCACCTGCAGGTTATAAATAGGAGTGAACCGGAAACATCCTCAGATCTTTTTGTCTTCAGGACTGCTTTGTGTTTGCGTGTCTGTGTGTGTACAAGCAAATTAAGAAAGTGTTTAACTCACCGTTATGGTGGAGTTTCAAGCGAGATGCGTGCCTCCGTGTGATAAATCTCTTTCGGACGACGATCTCCATACTTTCTGTTTCGAGTGTTTGGGGGAAAATCACCCTCTCCTCGTGCTTCAGGGAGAGTGCGAGCACTGTGATCTCAGATCTGGCAGACGCGCATGAGAAGGAATCTCCCCTCCTTTCTCTCACGCTCTCGCCGTATCGGGAAATTTCTCCGTCCACTTCTCAAGGAGTTACTCGAAGTAGTAACGCGTGCGGTTGAGCGGCTGCATATCGACTGGTTTCTGTTGGGTGGCCGAAGGGCGGAGCCTTAACGACGCTCTCCCCTTCTTTAGCGACCTCCATGACGAGTTAACTCGTTCATGGACTAAGCCATATTCATCCCGTGTTTTTGTGCCATCGACTTATTCGATTTATTCGAATTTCGAATAAAACGCGGGGTTATACGATGATGCCCCAGATAGTAGAGACGCTCGCTGGCTATCTCTCTCCTGGGACATCATCCTCCCTGAAAAAGCCAACACTTCCCTCCAAGCCGTGTAGACTCTCATCTTTTCAGGCAGCGTGTCAAGCTGGTGCTGCACTGCACACCATGGTGGTTTTGCAGGCTTACTAGGCTGACCTGCTGAAAGACTTGACCAGCTGACTGCTGAAGGACTACGCCAAGCCACAGACCTGTCTCTTCGTGCAACCAAGCAGACGGCCCGTGCTATCGGCTGTTCTGTGGCTGCGATGGTGTCCGCGGAGAGGCACCTGTGGCTAAGTCTCACGGGCATCAAGGATAAGGATCGTGCGTTCCTCCTTGATACTCCCATCTTGCCTTCCGACCTGTTTGGCAACGCTGTTAACGCCGTTGCCACTAGGTTTCGGGAGGCGAAATTATATGAACAGGCCTTCGGGAAATTCCTTCCCCGCCGTGCTCAAGAGTCCCAGTCGAACATCTAACACCCCCCCGTCTTGCTGAGCTGCCAAAACTTCTGCCCTTTCGGAGAAACTGGCAGCGTGGAAGCTACTGCCAGGTATATCTCCTTGGGTACTAAGGACTGTAGAGGCTACAGGATTCAATTCGCACATCGCCCTCCGCATTTCAACGGCATGGTCTCCACTTCTGTGAAACTGGAAAGGGCGCATCTGCTGAGTCTGGAATTACAGATGTTGCTGGGAAAAGGGGCCATAGAAGATGTTCCCCTACCAGACAGAGAGTCAGGCTACTACAGTCGGTATTTCTTGGTTCCCAAGAGGAACGGGGGGCTGCGTCCAATTTTAGATCTTTTAGATGGTTTGTGACAATCGATCTGAAGGACGCATATTTTCATATAGAAATATTGCCACAACACAGGAGGTTCCTGAGGTTCGCTTTCGGGGGCGAAGCTTATCACTATCGTGTCCTTCCATTTGATCTAGCTCTGTCACCCCGCACATACACAAAATGCATGGATGCAGTTCTGGCTCCTTTACGACTCCAGGGCATCCTTATTTTGAATTACATAGACGACTGGCTGATTCTGGCTCAGTCTCAGGAGGTAGCGCTTCGACATCGGGATGTCGTCCTAGCTCATCTCCGTTCCTTAGGATTGAGACTCAACGCCACGAAAAGCGTTCTCTTTCCGGCTCAGAGGACAACATACTTGGGTGTCAGGTGGGATTCGATCACAATGCGGGCACAGCTGTCTCCCGCTCATGTCGAATCCATTCTCAACACCCTGAAGGAAATCAAGGTAGACCAGAAAGTGACTGTTCATCACTTTCAGAGATCTTTAGGTCTCATGGCAGCTGCGTCCAGGGTTATATCTTTGGGCTTTCTGCAAATGAGAGCGTTTCAGTTGTTGCTAAGAGCCAGGGGATTTCACTCAAGGGCCAATCCCCAGAGGCAAATAGGGGTTACTCGCCAGGGGCTTCGTACCGTTTCAATGTGGTTCAGACCCCGGTTTCTGACTTTGGGTCTCACTCTAGGTCCATCATGTCGTCGCAAGATGCTAACGACAGATGCTTCCCTCACGGGCTGGGGTGCAGTCTTAGATGGCCGTCCAGCCCAAGGGAGCTGGAGAGGTCATCTTCTCGCGTGGCACATCAATTGCCTCGAAATGATTGCTATATTTCTGGCCCTGAAGCACTTCCTCCAGCAGTTGAGAGGCTACCATGTCCTGCTTGAACAAGCTAGCGCACCAGGTTCTGCTTTGGGCACAGGACAAGTTGCTGTCCCTCAGGGCGATTTATATTCTGGGGCATATGAATGTGGGAGCAGATTTGCTGTCCAGACAAGCTGTGACACATGGGGAATGGAAAATTCACCCCAAAGTAGTCAGTCAAATCTGGGAAAGATTTTATGTAGCAGAATTGGACCTCTTTTCCTTGCAAGAAACAGCTCAATGTCCCCTTTACTACTCTCTGACTCCTCCAGCTCCCCTGGGTCTGGACGCCATGGCCCATACATGGCCCAGATT
>JAQMYJ010000001.1:16935060-16945180 GCA_030014305.1 Clarias laeviceps | reverse complement strand
TTTAGAAAGATGGGAATTAATTCCTGCTTACCTTTTCCACACGCCCGCCAAACGTTTGTCTTCTCAACAAACTGTGTCTCATCTCTTCTCGCGATGTTTGCGAAGTCATAGCTGATGCTCCAGCTTTCCGTCCACATACCAGCAAATTTCGGATGATAAAGATACGTTGTATAGACGTCGTATAGATGTAAAGATGATGTATCATTTAACAGCTCAAACAGGAGATCTACAGACGATCAAAATACGACTATAAAAAAACGAACGCGATGTTTACCAGATGATATGCTCTTAAGCAGACGTCTCCGCGACGTACCTGTGCTATCTGGGTAATAATCATTAAATATTTGTTTTAACATAAGGGATATTATTATTATTATTATTATTATTATTATTAAGCAAAATTACTGCTCAAGGGGCAGGATGGTCAGTCAATAAGATCAATATGGTTTACAAGGTAATTTCCAAGTTATTGTTTTGTTGTTTATTATTACATTAAATTTACTGCAAATAAAATAAATAATTATTGGTTCCTTTCATGTAAAATTGGATTGGAATATTTAAAATCCAATTTTCTGCTTTTCACTATTTGAAACAATGAGATGTCATGAAAACCAATATTTTTTAGGGATATGTATATAACAAGTGTGAATGGTTTTAAATGAATGACAAGTGAAGCCAAGACCTGGTGTTATGATGGGAATTTAAATAATAGAATAACATACAAGTGATAATGCTAATGATTATGTGATCCAATTGTTCAACCTGATAAACAAACTGAAAACTAAACTATTCAGAATTGTACTCAAGCCATATCAAGCCATTAGCAGAAACATTTTATGAGCTCAGTATTGAAAGAGAAGACAAAATGAACAGTGTTGTTTTCACATTGTTGGCCAGCAAAGTAGGGCTCCACCAATTTCTAAACACCATATTACAGTGTTTAACTATTTATTTGTCTGTGTTTTAGCACAAAATTCGAATACCTCATTACCCTGTTGATTAGTTCCTGCTAACATTCAAGCTTTACAATGCTTATGGACAATTACTGACCACTATGTCTGTTAGACTTGATTAATAACATAATTTGCAAAACAGCTTAAAGTCTAAAGCTCTGCCAGTAAGAAAGTCTGTTATAAGCCTTTTTCCAAAAGACAGAAGATCCTGTGGAAAAGTGATTAGCACCACAACACATTGGCTCTCACTGCCTAAGCCCAGATGTGTAAACATGCCTTGTTTTCTTCTCAATTATAGCCCTTATGAAACAGAAATGAGACACTTAAAGGCCTACAAGACAGAGGAAAATAACACTCTGAAGACAAAACAAACATCTAATCTTCATGTTCGAGGTATGCATAAGTTAAGATCATGAGTTGACTGTTTATTTAGACCATGACCATATTTTTGTCCCAGTCTTTTGAGGTCAGACCCATATTGTTTAATGATTCATCACTGTTGCTTGGTAACACTACTACTACTACTACTACTACTAGGCCTACTACTACTACTACTAATAATAATAATAATAAATAATAATAATAATAATAATAATAATAATAATAACAAACATTAAAGAGAAATAAAATTTAAATTTGTTCTGTCCCATTTGCTGACCTCATCCTGATGAAGACAAGAATGTAAAAATTCTAAATGGAAGTGAAGGAAGAAAGAAAAATGGGAAAAGGTAGTGTCAGCAGCTTGGAGACATGTCAGGCATGAGGCCCTGAACAGAGTTTGGACCAGACAGCACATTTTCACTTTTTACCTAATGTTACAAGAGCTTGGTGCAATATAGCATCCATTCAGCTCTCATGCAGAACTCCCATGTCTGCTCTGACACATAATACATGCATATTTCTATTGTTAGTGCTTGAGGAATAGATTTGCCTGACTCTATTGTGATGTAGAGTTTAAAGGCCCTGGAGAGGAAATGAGGTGAGGGCAGTGTAATAAAATGAGAAGCAGTGCAAGGTAAATAATTATCAACATTGTAAAGGTAGTTAGAGGTGGCAGAGGTACAGAAGTTTAACTTCGATGCTAAATATGATGCAAAGATAACATATATTATAAAGTATGTTTTAAAATAATATGTAAACTTCCATCACAATCATTTCTTGCTTATAAGTCCATGCAGGTGCTAGCAGATGCCACACACCAAGGTCCCTCCTTCCAACATGTGGCTAGTGACAAGTGTGCCTATTGCATTGTATACACTCCTCTGTTATTATGGTTATGTTAAAGTGAAGGAACACGTTTTAAACATAAGCTTGCTTTCAACCCTGATTTTTTAATTGACCTGTTTTCACTGCCTTTTTTGTAAGAATGACAACAAAGTTCTGATGAAAATAAAGATGTACAGATCAGGAAATATTATGACACCAAATCAACATATGTAATCTAAATGTGAATGTGTGGGGGCTTATATTTGACTGTAGCCAATTTACATGTTTTGGTGCATGCATGCAATGCAGCCAGACCTCTTCTTTTTGGGGCTTATACCCTGTCAGCATGGTACAGCCAGTTCTAAACACTTGTGTGGAGAATTCCTTGCTTATTGAAGTATTTTTAAGAAGTGGAAGTTCCCATCATTATTACATACAGTACATAGACATAGTACCAAGCAGAGTCATGTTGCATTTCAGTAGTCTATTAATCAGTGACAGAGATATGAAGAAGCTGTCTGTTGAAAGAGTTTGCTCTTTTTATTCAGAAATAGGTAGATAAGCTTTGTGATTTAGTTTACAGATAGGCTTTCCCCCATGGAATGACATTGGACATTTCTTAGGTAAGGAGTAACATTGCACATGCATTTGTCTACAAATCAGCTACTACCCAAAATGTTGTCAAATTTATAAAACCTTGCAGTGAGGTAATACAATAAAGTAAACAGCTGCCTGTTGACAATAAAATATGAAACATTAACAGATTTCTAAGATTGTAGCAAAAAAATTGTTTTTTACATATTCTTCATGGGTATCTTTTTTAGTAAAGCGCAAAAGTTACATAATTGCTTGATAGCAGTCAGAGAGCTTTGTATATGCCTCCGAGTGGCGCAGTGGTAAAGTGCTCACCCTATCATCCGGAGATCGCGAGTTCGATCCCCGGGTGATGCTGTAACCTCTTGCAGCCGGAGGTCTGGAGCTGATTGGCCGAGGTCTCTCACTGGGTAAGGATGAGAGGTACTTCGTGCTCCCACATTAATCACACCTCTACAGCCAATCAGGGGCGTCTGTGAGCTCACGTGAGCGGATAGCGCTGTCCTCCGAGTGTGTTATGCCGCCCCCAACGGTGCGTGAGCGAGCAGTTCGAAAAGATGTGGTCGGTGACATCACGTGGGTCGGAGGAAACATGTGATAGTCTGCGGCCCTCTCGACTGAGTGGTAGTAGAGGCTTAATGTGGGAGCCCCCTAGTGACTGGGAGGAATTGGACACGACTAAATTAGGGAGAAAATCTGGGAAAAATCCAAAAATAAAAAAAAGAGCTTTGTATATTTGATTGCCAACACAAGAAATATCCAAAAATGTACACAGTTGTGGAACACAAATAATTTATTAGAACACACTATTATTTTTACAGTGGAGTTAGGTTCAAGTTGAGACTTCTGGCTGGGGTTGATTTAGATTCAGTGACAGTGATAGCCTACATTTGCTAAATGGTAGCTGTTGAGCTATTGTTAATGCTAAAGAGAAAGACAGCTTGTTTTGGAAAGTAAGGGGAAGAGATTCTTGCTTGGGTCAATCAAGGCTTTTCACACACATCTAGAGACTGTAAGTCCAAGGCTCAGGGTTACTGATCAGGTTATTGGTACAACCTTTGCACCTCCAAGGTGCTATTATTGAGCCATTGAGCAGTGTACATTCTGGGTGGAAGATTGCTCTTAAAAACTCCTAAAAATCAGATCATTACAAAGTCTTCCAGTTACCAGTAGAGCACCCTACTTGAGGGTTAACCCCCTGTTCTTCATGGGCACATGTGCTCTGACTGCAACATTTTTAACAATGTGGGAAGAACAAAATTGAAAAATGTATATGTTAAAAAGGCTCCTCCTATTTTATTTGCACCTTCAGACAATTATCAAATTAGTTGAATCAATTATCAGATATTTATCAAATTTAAATTTGTCTTAACTGGATAATTAAAGTGAATATACAAGGGTAGAGGTGTTCCTATTATTCTTCTACATAAAATCATTGACCATCAACAACCATCAACAATTATTTAGTCAAAAGACTTAAAAAAATCACTTCCTGTGCTTTTCACCTCCAGTGAGCATAGTCTATGCCTACTAAGTTGTCCTGTAGTGCTAATAGTGTTGATTGGCACATCTCTGGATGAGCCATATTGAATTGTGCCTGCCAAGCACACAGCAGGTTCTAGCATTCAAACAGTGCTAATTCGTGTCTCATTCAAATGGATTACAGGAGAAAGAAGGGTGGGTCTCTAAAATATACATGATATAAATATAATTCCATGTGGTATATGAGAACACCATGTACATTCTGAGTGGAACATGTACAGTAAATTGTGCCTACAGGAAAACATTTAAAACATGTATGTAGCCCAGAAAAGAAAGTGGTATATTATGTAAAACACCATTTTAAAACAAAAAAGCTAAAAAAAAAAAAAAAAAAGCTTCTTGG
Source organism: Clarias laeviceps (assembly GCA_030014305.1). NCBI lineage: Eukaryota > Metazoa > Chordata > Actinopteri > Siluriformes > Clariidae > Clarias > Clarias laeviceps. Next base: position 16,940,542 of record JAQMYJ010000001.1, on the reverse strand, counting down.
GTTTTTCATGCATGAAAAAAGAACCAGGTGTATATAATCCTCAACCACAGTCTCTATCCCCATGTTATGCACTACCCTATATTATGCACCATGCCCATCCTTCCCCCAATTATTACTGCTGATCAGATCAAAAACGTGTGCGGGGTGTAGACTTTACATGAGGCATAGTCAAGAGTGAATGCTTAGGAAAGTCTTTAATAAAGAAAACTAAACAGAAACATAATCCACTTCCAAACAGGAGATAACATGACAGGAGCTAAACTACATAAACTGAACATGACCTAGAACTGAACACGACCTAGAGCTACACAGGCTAGGAGAACACACAGGCTAGACTAAACATCACATTAAAGAAACAGAAACGGAACTGAACAGACCAGGAACTTTACCAAACACAGGGGTTAAACAAAACCAGAACAAAACAGACCAGCAGTCAAGGGGGGGAAAGGCATTCACAGAGACATGGAGTAATCAGAAAAAGGTAACTCAACAAATGCACGACAAAGGGCCAACTAAAACACAGGACTATTTATAATGAAATTAATGAGCCACCTCGATTCAGGTGAGCGCTCCAATCACCTGACCGAGGTGCACTCTGGGAAACAGAGTTCAACTTAAAACAAAAGAAACACAAAATGGAGTCTTTGCGCATGGCGCCCTCTGGTGTTATTCCGTGACATCACCCTCCCCCCAACGGCGCTCCACCGGACCACCCAACGGAGGTCCAGGGCACCCCCCCAAAGTCCCACGCCGGTCCCCCCCGATAGCGAGGCCGCAAAATAAGTCCCTTGGGCGGGGTGGTAGGGCGAGCAGGACAGGATGACCGCTGGGGCAGGGTAGAGGCAGAGCGAGCGCTGGGTCGCTGGGGCAGGGTAGAGGCGGAGCAAGCGCTGGGTTGCTGGAGCAGGGTAGAGGCGGAGCGAGCGCTGGGTCGGCAGGCTCTCTCGGAGGCGGAAGCTCGACGTCGCCGAAGCCTGGCGGAGGTGGAAGCTCGATGTCGCCAAAGCCTGCCGGAGGCGGAAGCTTGGCATCGTCGAGGCCGACAAAGGAGGGCAGCGAAGGAGCTGATTCATGTCTTTCGGGGCTCTCCGGAGGATCTGGGCCCCCCACTGGGGCTCTCCGGAGGATCTGGGCCCCCCACTGGGGCTCTCCGGAGGATCTGGGCCCCCCACTGGGGCTTTTTGGAGAGTGGATGCTGTACTGTGTGTTACCTGCCTCTCTGTTGAGCCGGGCGAGCTGATCCCGGAGCAGTGCACCCAGTTCCAGCAGGGTTTCCATGTGTTGATGATCCCCTGCGGCCCGGCATATGCTAATCTGCTCAATGAGCTCGCTTGCCAGCTGTTGGAGCTCTAGTCGCCTCCGTCGATGCTCCTTGCTCCATTGCTCCGCTGGATGGCAAGCCGGCTACCTACAAAGCCTGCTGGCCACGGCATCACAGTCTCAGCCCCCCCCCTGAAAATTTTCCAGGGGAAGACCCTCCACTATGCCACTTTTTGGGTCGTGCATTTTGTTACGTGTGCGGGGTGTGGACTTTACATGAGGCATAGTCAAGAGTGAATGCTTAGGAAAGTCTTTAATAAGGAAAACTAAACAGAAACATAATCCACTTCCAAACAGGAGATAACATGACAGGAGCTAAACTACATAAACAAAACATAACATTGAGTTGAACTAAACATGACATGAAGCTAAACTAGACAAGGTGCTAAACTGAACTAGGAGATTAAACGGGCTAGGAGATTAAATGGACTAGGAGAATACACAAACTAGGAGAACACACAGGCTAGACTAAACATCACATTAAAGAAACAGAAACAGAAAAGGAACTGAACAGACCAGGAACTTTACCAAACACAGGGGTTAAACAAAACCAGAACAAAACAGACCAGGAGTCAAGGGGGGGAACGGCATATGCAGAGACATGGAGTAATCAGAAAAAGGTAACTCAACAAATGCACGACAAAGGGCCAACTGAAACACAGGACTATTTATAATGAAACTAATGAGCATGAAACAAAGTGAACACAAAATGGAGTCTCTGCGCATGGCGCCCTCTGGTGTTATTCCGTGACATGAGGAGGCTCTTTCCCAGCAAGGCACCTGGTCTAGATAAGGTCTGCACATCTGTAGATGAACACCTCTAAGACCAAAGAGTTAGTGATAAACTTTTGTCTGACTTAGTCTACACTACAACCGGTCATCATTGAGAGAGTTAACATTGAGTTGGTGAAGACAAACAAATACCTAAGGCTACAGCTGGATGACAAACTGGACTGGTCATCAAAGGAAGAATATTTATACAACAAAAGTCTGAGTCTGATGTTCTTTCTGAAAAAACTAAGCTCATGTAACATATGCAATATGCTCTTACAGATGTTCCACCAATCAGTGGTGGCCAGTATTCTTTTTTATACTGTAGTGCACATCAAGCAACATGTTGAAACCAAAACTTAATTCCTTTTGAGCTACCAGCCTCAAAAATCACAGAAGGCTTCACTGTGTATGGAAAAGGGGCAGGGCACCCCAACTCACCTGGCCTGGAGGATCATTACGCCTATAAGAACCCTAGATGTGGAATCCCAGACTGGAAGACCAAGAAGCCTGCAGATTCTGAAAGTTTGGAAAATACTTTGCCCAAAAGAAGCAGACTGCCACACGCCCTTGATCATGCCCTGACACCTCTGCCTCTAAAGTGCCTCCTGTTCCATGCCACACTCCTCCCCTTTTTATGCCTTGATCATGAGGACTCAAGCTGCACTGAACTACAGCAGGGGGACCATCAGCCGGGCTCTGGGCAACCCCGTAGAGCCACTGAGACTTCAGCTAGCCTCTGAGTATGCACTGCATAAGGAAGATGCTGTTATTTGCACACTTGAAAATAAAGAGCACTGTGGAACTTGGTCTCCATGTTTCTCTCCACCTTGTAGAATTAATTAATTATTTGATTAATTAATTAATTTTTTGACTGTATGCTCTACAGGATTGATGATTTGCAGTTGTAAGTGCATTTCTATTGTGTTACTGTTCTTGCTACTGGACGTTTGAAATAAAATACATTAACTAAATAGTCTACTAGTCATCAATATTCATAAATCTGATCAACTAACTTGACACCCTATATATAGCAGTGAAGCACATTCCAGTTGTGCAAGAGCATTTTAGCATACTAAGATTTAAAAAAAAAAAATTCATTTATAGAGAAAGAAGATAAGATTAATTGTATTACCTTCTATAACATAATGAACTGACATTCCGGTTTGTTTAAATAAATAAAAAAATGGTTGAAGGCTGGCATGTGCTTCCTCTGAGAGACATGAAACCAGCTACCTCATCTTTTTCAAACTACTTCTCTTGCTTCATCACAGTGTAGGGTAACACACAGAGGAAAACATCATCTGCCCTTTTCCACATACTTTCCACATACTCTCAAAAGAAGATGATTGTATACCTACACCATGACTGACAGGGAAATGGAGAGTATGCCATCCCTCCTGACTGATAGCTCAGATAGTTTTGCTTTTTATTCTCCTGACCAAAGATGAAAAAAGGCATTGTCAGGACTGAAATACCCATTTCCCCTAGCTATAGGGCAAATGGTTTTCCATGAGTCACTTGAAACGTGCTGAAAACTGCAAAGTTTATTGAAAGTTTAGCAATAATAGCAGTGGTTAAATTTCAATAGATATTAGGTCTTGATTTTTAATCATGTCCATTCAGCCATATTAGTCTCTTATTCAGACTTTTATGATTGGTTGTAGACAGACTAGCTGCCTGTTTATAGATGGTCTAAAATAGACCATTTAGATAATGTGTTGCCCCTTATTCTTAGAGCTCAAGCAAATTTACAATTGTGTGATTAGCAATTATTAAGGTGATGCATCGTTTTGGTGGGGTTTTATATTCCTTTTTGGATTTTAATTAGATGCACTGCTACCAGATGTAATGGCTCACATTAAATGCATGATTATACAGTTTAGCCAAACTGCTTAGCAGAAATATCAACAAGCCAAAAGCCTTTTATTTTTAAATTGAAGTGAAAATAAGCTGGGTGGCCTGAAATTATTGATGGTACATATTCAACCAATTACCCTGGTAACCAACCTCCACTAAAAGCAGAGTGTGTTACATGGTAATTTCCTATTGAGTCTGACACTTTCAGTTTTCACTCTCCCTCTCTCACTTTTTCCTTCATCACCTAGCATGTTGAGATTCTAAAGGGCACCCAATATTTCTTGTAAGTGCAAAAGGAGACAGCCACTAAACTGGGGATGTAATTTAACTTGCAGTCCAACCTTCAAAGTCAGCCCTGTTCTGAGCTTGTAAAAAGGTCCAGACAGACTTCTTTAGCACAGATTGCAATTTCATTAGCTGACTGCACACTAGACTACAGTATAAATATTGATATTCAAAGGCCAAACACTTTTTTTGTTTGTTTTCCAGGAAGTGAGAACAACTCTTGCTGGATATGGCAGTCATGACCAGGCCAATAGTGATTTTGTAGTTAAACATAGAGGTGTTTGCCTTAGTGAGTGGATTGCATTCTGAAGGCAACACTAAGAACTTATTTTTGAGATGATACTACTTGCAGTCTTCTATTGCAGGTTAATAGCAATTATCGAGTAGATCTAACATACAGAGTTCATGTTGAGTGTGAACATTTGCATTTTGCCTTTTGTCTTGTGCTATGTGTTTTTGAGATGTGTATGTGGGATGGAAAATGTGTGCACAGCATGCAGAATAAAGCTCCACAAAGGCAACAAGGGCCTAATTCTTGTTGGTATTTATTTCACAGCATTTTCTGTTGTTCAGAAACAAGGATCTGCCACCATAAATATTAATGTAACGTATAATGCTATGTCACCACAGACTGAGCAAATATTGTCAGTAGCACAAAGATTTATCTCCAGAAATAGTGCTTGAAATGCTTGTTAACCCCCCCCCCCCCCCAATCGATCATTTACACTTTAGAATACACATTTAAAAACATATGGATATATGGCCAGTTTTCTATTCTTGATGCAGGACAATAATTCAATGACTTCTGGCATGGTTGCTTAAGAAATAAGAAGCTACTCACTGCATCAGTTACGCTTAAATAACTTGTTTCTAGCTGAACCATATTAATCACTGCTATATTTATCAAATAGAAACCGGTGATCTGCAAAACTGCATAACTGTATTAACTATAAATATGAAGTGAATATACCTTTTACAACAGTCTGATCTCTGCTTTGATAAGCTAATTATAAGACCTCATGTATTAATATACAGTGTTGGGTGTAACACGTTACAAAGTAGAAGCGGTGTTAGGCACGTGAGCCGTTCCACAATGTTCTCCACGGTCCACGAGTTTCCGCGAGGACCGATGCTCAAAAAGATGGAAACATAATCACAGCGCCAAAACTCCTGGGGCCTCATGTACAAAGACTTGCGTTGAATTCATACTAAAACATTGCGTACGGACAAAGCTGTAAATGTGCGT
>JAQMYJ010000001.1:16910157-16921246 GCA_030014305.1 Clarias laeviceps | reverse complement strand
TCCTTGACTTTTCGAATCATGAATCACGGAAGTAGTATCACTTGTATTGTACAAAAAAAAAAAAAAAGACAGTGCACCAGATACCAATATTTATAATTATATACAATATTTTCAGTAGTATATTGTATGTGTGTGTGTGTGTTGGGGTGCGAGAGAAATGAGTAAGCCTCACCAGTTTCAGTGAATCAGAAGCACAATGATAGAAAATGGCTGTCCTGTAAAGGTGTCCTTGATGGTGAATATTACTAATTTCGGAAAAATCCTCAGCAGTTCACAGTCCAATAAAGTGGAAAACAGTTGACAGAATGGGATCTGGGATTTCTTTCATGATTTAAAGGTGCAGAGACAAGACTATTACATTTCATATACCAGTAAAACCTTGGATTGCGAGTAACTTACAGTAGCTTGAAATTTAGTGAAATTGCAAGCCAATTTGTGAGCCAATTCTCGCTCACACTGCAAGACGATTGTGGGTAATCGTCTCCCATGCTCGTTTTTAGTGCGCATGCCTCACTCAACCTCTGTGCGCATATGTGTGCGTGTGTTCATGGGGGGGGTTCAAGTCTTGCACAACAACTCCCCTTTTCCTCCTCTCCTCTCTATCACACACAGCCTGATTATTTTCAAATGTAAAGTGCAGGTTAATTAGCTTTATTTTTACTCATAATTTCTATTAATCATTTCTTATAAATTATTGAAGTTTTCCTTATTTCTTATGGGGAAATTTGCTCTAAAACAAAATGGCTAATAAACACCATGCCCTGGAGCTAATTAAATCTAAACTAAAACTTGGTAATTATAACAGCTAAACAAAGACAGAATGAAAAGACCGAATTTAAATAGCATACCAAACAGGATGATAACAGATTAGAGCTACATGATGTGATTTTTTTGTAATAAATAATGTACATTATTTATTTATATTTTTTTATATAGGTCCTCATGTTGGCCTCTACCTGGAACTGGCCTAGAGATGTGGGCACGTTGACCTCCTCCAGATGCTGGGCTGTGGAGATTCTCATGTTGACACTTTGCAATTCACCTGAGTGCTGGACTGTGGAGTTGTCTCTAGCAACACATGAACTCCACCTATCTGCATGCACACATAAGCTGCTTCACCTTATTTCCTCAGGATTGGGATACATCAGGAGGCCCATAAAAGTATCTATCCAGCAGGAATTTGCACAGAAAGCTGTAATGAAACCAGTGCTGGGGTAACATAACATGTCTATAGCGGGCATGGGGATCCTGATGCTGCACTTTCTTCATTAGCCTGCGGCGCCTTCTTTTGTGGCTGAGCCATCTGTCATGCTTACCAAGTGTTTGTGAATTATTTAGCTTTAGCAGTTAGCTTGTTTTCATGTTCCTAGCCCTTGCTCCTGTTTCTGTTTCCGGTTACTTTGTGTTTATTCATTTCATGACGATAACTAAAAACTGACTGTTGTTTCATCCTTGTCTCTGTTGATTCCGGACAGTAGTATGTTGTATAGTTATATACTTTTTCAATAGGTTACTTAAACGTTAGCTTAGCTATTTTAAAATCATAATTACTCAACATAATTATTCAACTCGCCTAACAAAGTTTGTGATATGACTTGAATGCAGTAACCTTACTAAAGTCTTATGCACATAAGCTATAAGGACATAACATATTATGTTATCATCTTTGGCATTGGAGGCTAACACTGTGATGCTGTGTGCTCTGGGGGAATCACTCTACCAGTCTTGGCAATAGATCTGCTGAGTTGTGTTGTGCTCATAATTTTGTGAATGTTTACACACACACACACACACACACACACACACACGCATACACACGCATACACACACACACACACACACACACACACACACACACACACACACACACAGATAAATGCAGCAGATGGCACTGGACATTGTGTCAAATTGCAGAGGGACCTGCAAAGTCATTTGCCTTAGCAAAGGTCAACTCTCTCCCTTATGACCAATTATCAAGTATTTTGCCACTAGAGGGAAAACGGGAAGCAAAACCGACAGCAAAGCCATCTCTCAGAACACAGAGCCTTATTTACTCTAATTCAACCATGCTGGCTAAAATAACCCATAACACAGGGGGATTAAACCTCAACACTTGACCATTATTGTCTTGTCAGTGACCATATCATTACAAATCTATCTGAAAATCACATCAGTTGTTTTGTTATTATGTTATCACTCATCTCTTCATTCCAATGACCAACTCAGAGACCAGATATAGAATGCAATTTATTGCTCATATTAAACCTGTTTATTATTCTATGGCCATATTTATAGCATTCACACTATTTTCATTATTCAACAAAAACTTCAGTTATTAACACATTGTATTACTCTGCAAGATAATTCATTGATAAGTCAACACTGTTTAATGCTGGGCTTTTTGAATCTTGAAGTAGCATATGTAATTTCTACTGTAATGATTCAGCATATGTAATGTCTACTTTAAATACAAAATTTGTACTCCATGGAAATCATAGATGGTTTGTAAGTGCAATTTAACATAGTGAGATACAGCCTTGGCATTGTGAACATATAAGGTGCATTTTAAGCTGAATCCTAACATATGTACATATTCCTTAAATGCACAAAACATAACATTTAGAGCACAGTACAGTACTCTATTATTGCTCTATAAGTTATGGTGATCTAATAAATTTCAATAAAATTTAATTAACCAAATTTATCTTATAGCTAATTTCTTTTGGTAGGTATTTAAACCTAGTAAGGGCTTTTAAAGGGCTCATACATATTTTAAAAGAAGTTAAAAAAAAAAAAAGTGTAAATTCTTAATGGAACTTATTCCGACGAGGATTTCTTATATAAACGGGAATTGATGTATTGAAACTCATGACTATGACCCACCATCCACATACAATGATTAGCTTTCCGACTGTTAGGTTTTGTCAATAGCATTGATTTTGGCTGCAAATAACAGTGATACTTGTAGTTTAGTTAGGCTTCAGTAACAGGCAGTTGTAAATATGAATTTTGTCACAGCTATGTGAGTGCTGTTCATTTTGTAGCAATATTTTTTTCTTTTTATTTAATTTGTTTTTCTCCCCCAGAACTAGACCTGTAAATCTTGATATCCGGGCAAAATATATTGTTTATAATACATTTTTAAATGATCATACAATGATGGGTCAGGAGGTTTTATTAATTTCACTCCCATCTCATCGTCTATACCAGTTAATCCTATATACAGAGTTTCAGGGGGCCTGGAGCCTATCCCAGGAAACTCAGGACTTAAATTACAGGTCTTTGGACTATGGGAGGAAACCAGAAAACCCAGAGGAAACCCACCGAGGACAGGAAGAACATGCAAACACAGAGGCAGGAATTTAACCTGGCCTGGAATCGAACCCAGATGCTGGAGGTGCAAACCAACAGTGTTAACCACTAAGCCATCGTGCTGCCTCTTTTATATACATACATACACACACACACAACCAAAACAATACCCTTCTCTACCTCAGTGGCTGCTGCACTCCCATTATAGGTTTTACGTCTACAGGCATAACAAAGCAGCCCGGTGTGCTTTCAGCTCAATGCAAGCAATGAGCGACTAAATGTCATAGCAATGTGGATTCTATAGCGAGGCAGTATTGGCTAAACTCAGAATACCAACAGTAACCTTTGTTGTCTTCCTCGCTGATTCACACAGTGTGTTGTTTGAATAGATCTCAAAGATCAGAATAATGAACTATCATACAACTGGAACAAGAATAAATTGCTTTTTATTTGTGTGTGTGTGTGTGTGTGTGTATGTATGTGTGTGTGTGTGTGTGTGTGTGCATGAGAGAGCGAGAGAGAGAGCGAGAGAGGGAGAGAGCAAGACGTTACAATGTAATATTTGTTACTTTACTTTGTAGAGAGGCAATTATATCTTTTCCATATTATTCCCCAGTATCTGGCCATGCTTTCTCTTCTTATTTACTAAGATTTCATCGTCATAGTTGATTGACATTGGAATTGATCTGATGACACAATGCTCCTCCAAGCTGTCTGATGTAGTTTCCCAGAATTGGTCTTAATGGAGAAAATATTTTCTGAAAAGAGTTTTTTGTCGGGAGTGGGACACTGAAGAACAGATGAAGAAAAAAGCTGGAAAAAAATGGAAAGAAAGGAGATGATTGCTTGTCTGTCAGAAGGCAGCAGAAACCTGCATGAACATATTATTTACACTACCTGATGGGACAGGGGTTTTCTAACCTAGCACATATTAGACTAAAGAATAAGAATAAAACAGTGAGGAATGCCAGAAGGCAACCTATATTTTAGTAAAAAAATATATAGTGAATAAGAGTGTAACATAAATGAAAAAAAAGAAACTCTTGAACACTTTCAGTTGAATGCTTAGAGACTTGGGGCAGTTTATATCTTTGACCTCTCACACACACTCGCTGCCTGAGGGCTCATATGACAGATGCAGTCTGCCAACCAGATATGAATATGACTCTTATCTGAAGAGGAGAAAAAGAAGAAAAAAGAAATAGCAGAAGAAGTCTTTGTAATTGCCTGTCTTTTAAGTGTCGCCAGGCCTGCTGTATAAGATGAAGAATGAGAACCGGCTTATGAGCTATCAAGTCTTTTTATGCCTTATTCTGTAATTAAAAATCAAAATGGTAGTTAAAACCATAACTTTTCACATTCTGACAAATGTTAATTCCCAATATATAGAAAATTGTCTTAAGACCTAAACTGCTTCCAACTTTTATGAGTTTAAATCAAAAAGTAGGAAGCAGTTGAGGTCTTAAGAATCAGACAGGACCATTCTTCAGTTTGACAACCATGACAGACCAAATATTTGCTCATTCATTCATCACTCATTATTTGGAACACCTGTACAACAATTAATTCATACAATTATCTTATGCAGTGCAAAGCATAAAATTATGCAGAAACAGGCCAGCAGCTTCGGATAATGTTCACACCATCCATCTGCATGAGGAAAAAATGTGAACTCAGTGATTTTGGCTGTTGCCAGACTGATGATCTCCTTGGATTTTCATGCATAATAGTACCTAGCTGATGTCTAGCACAGGAAAGTCTGACCAATAAAGTGGGCTGTGAGTGTTTAGCAACTAATATATAGTCAAAGCATTAAAATCCCAATTAACTAGCACATCCTAGACATCTCACAGTGTAATAGGTTGATTTTAAGACAATGTAGCACAGGGGTGAATAGTCTTTGGTTGTGTTGACAGTACCAGGTTAAAATGAATGGGACATAAATCTATAGTTTCAAAACCAAAGAATTCGAGGCTGCTGTGTGTTTGATGGAGTTTTTCCCCAAAAAATAAACAGCTACAATGCCAAAGAAAAGTTTTACTGTTTAAATATTCAGTCAATCCTTTTACACCATGGTCTCACTAATGCTGGCTCCTCTCCTGTACCCACACATCACTCAGTGCAGCAGTGCCAGCAATAGCTGCAAAAACAGCAAAAATCTAGCCATCTGGCCTTTTTTTCCCAACTTTTTCAACTTCATCATGTACAGCTGACAATCTGTTTGCTGACTTCCAGAGCACTGATATCAATGTAGACACACGCGGGACGTTTCAGGGGACAACTTGCACTCACATTAACGACTGATATGAGACACTTTCAGTTATGAATGTAAGCCCTGTAAGATTTGTAATTAAGCATCAATGCAGGCTTATTTTTTATTATTATAGAGGAGCAAATGAGATAAAAAGGTACCATATGAGCAACACAGTTGCACTCTAAACATCCCATTTTAAAGATAATATAAAATTGTTATCCTTGTGTTCACAATAGCAAGGAGCAGGTCTCATGGATTACATTTGTAATTTTTTATTACCGTGTGGGCATCTAGTGCTGAAATCACTGTGAACTTTTTATAGAGGCTAGGTAGAATCTAAAGATATAAGTAGGGATCTAATAAAATTTTGGACCACACACCTAACAGGAGTGTTCAAAATAATTATTAAAGTTAGTAATTCATTTGCATTTGGTACTTATTTGTCATACATATAAGGTAGCATGGAGCATAGTGTTTAGGACTTTTTTGCGGTCTGTGTGTGTGGATTCCGTGTGCTTAGTGGGTTTTTCCTCTAGCTAATCTGGTTTCCTTCCAAAGTACAAACTCTGAACCTCTGAAAGACTCTATAACTGAAAGCATGGCCATCTACCTTGCAATACAATACAATAAACAAACAAACAATAATAATAATAATAATAATAATAATAATAATAATAATAATAATAGTAGTAGTAGTGGTGATAGTAGTAGTAGTAGTAGTAGTAGTAGTAGCCTGTGCTGTGTTATTTGATACATGAGTAGAAATGTAGGGTAAGGGTGCTCAGATTCTTTAAATGGGGTTGGGGGGGTACACGTATTATTGCCACATATTTCTTTTCCCCTGTTTTTTTTATTTTATTTTTATTTTTTTTTATTAAATAAGTAATGGCACAGTGAAAAACATTTGTCTGAGGTTGTATTTGCATTATATTCAGACCAACTATGATCTGATGATTTTTATGCACAAAAATACATTGAATTAAAAGAGGGGGTACTAACTTCTGCTGTCAGGTGGTTGGGCATCTCTTATCTGACATCATAATTACGTATATTAATCTAAACATTAAATTATGTTAAGGTTTCTAATGCTGTGCTACATATATGAAACAATAAAGTGATTTATTTTTACCCATTTATGAACAAATATTCAAAAGCAAATTGAGCCATAATAACTGTGACAATTATATGGAAAATGCTATAATAAGAAATCCAAATGAAATTCTGCTGGTCAAATCTAACTACAAAAGTCATGGGCTGTGCAGTATGTGAAGATGGACTTACTGTCCAACAGGCGATATTTATAGCATATGGCTGTAATGAGAGTAGGAGGCTGGGGTAGTGTCAGCCTTTCTGCCTTCTCCTTGCCTCCAGCTTCCAGCTTCTCATTATGGAGGAAGTAAATCTCACTTAGCTTTAACAGGGCTATAAAAACTGCAGGCTTCTACAGCTCAGATTTACATGCACATGCACTCATATAAAGTCACCATAAATTATATAAAAAATGCACTCCAAATACAACCATGCACACTATATATAGACATATTTTTGACAGAAGCACATCCACTACACACAGATAACACAGTTACGCAGACAAAAACAAGAAACAGTGAAAATTAGTCTTTATTAAAATCTCTCTTTTATATATATATATATATATATATATATATATATATATATATATATATAAACTTACTTGCTTAAACACACTACTGAATCACTATAGTTGTGCAGAAGAGACACAAATAAGATAACCAAAACAAATGCTGCCTGGCGGAGACCTTCATGGCTAATTCAGTTACGGACAATGCCATGAAAAAGGGATTCCACTTAATTAAGCCTGTTTCCTGCAATGGATAGTAGATCACATTACAGACAGATCTGGTTAAAGGAAAAATGGCAGTTAATTGTGGCTATCTGTATTTCCCCTTGCACACATATTCATATGTTTATAGTGCATAAAGGAGTACATGCAAAACTTTGGTACAACCAACAAAAGCCAGATAACTGACTTGTTGACTTGGTGTTTTAATACAAGAAAATAGTACTTCTATTCTGTACTTTACGTATATTTGCCCGTTTGGTTCACCATTTTATTTAAAGCAACATTTATAACAAAAAATATAATAATAATAATAATAATAATAATAATAATTTTAGATTATAAGAGATACTGAGCAGGTGAGGGTCAAGGGCCAAATGCTCAACAATCATTAATTCATTCATTCATTAATTTTATAATTTAATCAGCACAAAACCTACAAAGATTTTCCCCCAGTATGTACAAATTACAACTTGAACGCATAATCCTCAGGCACTATGTTAATCATCATTATCATCATCATCATCATCATCATCATCATCATCATCATCATCGTCGTCAACATGACCTCAACCATTTGATTTAATTTTCCAATTAACCAAATTAACAGAACAGGCTTATATCAGGATGGTCTTATTATCATCCCCTTGAGATCTGTAACTGTATGTGATTAGTAAAGCAGACAAGATTAATCAGACACTCCCTTGACCAGGAGCTCCATTTATGTTAAACAAAATAAACAAACTAAGAAACAAACAACAACAACAAACTTTCTCCAGCCTTCAGAAAGGAAAACAAAAAAACAACATGGAATTGCATTGCATTCTTAACCAAGGAGAATCATAATATATTACACAAGTCACTTTTTCTAAATTATTTTAGCCAAATCAGATCATCATCATCCTCATCCTCATCATCATCACTACCAGTGAGCACTTTAGTCATATCAAGTTTATGGGAATGCCGATCTCTTTGCACACATTTACCCACGCATTCAGACCAATTGGATTAACTATGCTAGCAAAATAATATTAAATTACATTACATTACATTACACTGCATTACTATTACTAATAATGTAACACCAATTTTATTTATTCTTTCTTTGTACAGCACTTTTAATAGTTGACATTTTCACACACACACACACACACACACACATAAATACATAAATACATAAATAAAATTGGGATGTAGATTTAAATCACAAATAGGCAAGCTGGAAATATCAATGGTGAGGGAAAACTTCTCCACATTAAAAATATATATATATATATCAATAAATAAAAATAAAACAAATAAATTTAAAAAGAGAAACTATACACAAGAAGGAAGCCCTTTTCTTGTAGGTGATGCTTGGTAGTATGATTGTGGGAACATCTGGTATCTGGGCTCCAGCTGTCCAGTTTTGGTGAGCTTGTGCCCATTGTACTATAGTTTTAGATTCCTGTTCTTGACAGAAGTGGAATCGAATGTGGTCTTCTGCTGTAGCCTGTCTATCTCAGGTTTTGACATGTTGTGTATTCTAAGATGTTTTTCTGCTTTCTATGGTTATAAAGAGTGGATACTTGAGATATAGTATCCTACCTGTCAGCTCAAACATGTCTAGCCATTTTTCTCTGACCTGTCTTATTAACAATGCATTTCTGCTTGCAGAAGTAACTGTCATAAAATGTTTTTGTTTTTTTGCACCATGTGGTTAAAAAAAAATTAAAGGCTATTCCTTTTGAAAATTCCAGATGATCATTACTTTCGGCAATACCAAAACTAGTAAACCAGTTGTCAAAGATCACATTTTAACAAGTTTAAATGGGAACAATAAGTAGTTGAGGCTCTTGACCTGTATCTGAATTAGTATAAGCCTACATTCAAACTACAAGCACAGATTTTTATCATAAAAATGTGGAGAGCACACATCACATTGTATCTTTTCAAGTCTGATTTGGATCAATTCCATATGTGGTCTCAAATCAGATACATATTTTTACAGTGTGACCACAGTGTGAACAGTCAAATCTAATTTCATGTGACTTTGACGTCACTCAATATTCATTAAAATTTCATGATAGGAAAGATGTTCTCTCTTCGTGAGAAACATAGCAACATTTAACTTATCCTACACGGTTTTTTTCTTACTGCCAGTTAAGTGCATGAGTAAGTTAATAAACAAACTAACCAGCTTTTACAACCCCCCTAGTATGTTGATTAGCCATGGGCTGCAAGTGACCTCTTTCTCACATACTTACATGTAAACAGAAAATAAGACAAAGAATGGATGTAAGGAATAATAAATAAATAAAAAGAAACCACAGAATCTGACATACGGAGAATCAGCACTGTTACTTCATACAGTGAAAATTAAAAGATCCCATCTGTGCAATAGGAACACGATAAAACAGCCCATATTTCCTCCTCTACTTAGGAGAGCGGTGCTGGCATAGGGCTGCTCTCAACTCCTGCAACACTGCACTACAGTGTCCACCCATCCATCTGTCCATCTCACAAAACCATTCATCCATTACATCTTTAATCAGCACTCTAAATCTCTAACAGGGTATACACCGATCAGCAATAACATCAATACCACTTAACATTGATCACCAACTATACCCCTGCAAACTGGTGAGAAGATCATGGGCACCCAAGGCTCATTCCTGCCCTTGAGGACCAAAGGCTAGCCACCCAGTCATGCGCAGAAGGACCAGTGGTACACTGGTGATACAAGAGGAACCCAAAATTTTAATGCTAATGGTTTTATGCATAATACATACTGTAATTAAATATCCTTTGCAGATGTTGGGGTGTTAATTGCATACAACAACCTGAAGCTTGATAAACCAGAAAATTATGACTTGTATCAAAAGGTCCATCAGACCCTAAATCCTGTCAGTATATCCTTGTGTGAAAGTGGATAAGTTTCAGAAGTCACCAGTAATCTAAGAAAAGAACAAAGGGCCAATTAAAAGTAGTCATGAACTCCCTACATTTCAAGTTTGGTTGAAGCTCACATTATTCTTTACTTTCCACTATGTCTTTTCACTTTGTTGAGTGTCTTGTCATTTCTTTCATATTCTTCTTTAATTGTCCCTTTAACTTTCCTGTATTGGGTCAAAACCATATGTTGTAAAACTTCAAAATTAAGATGATATGTCTGAGCGTTTGATGACTTGCCATCAAATCAGACTTCCATTAGCTATGTAGAGACTAATTACTGGAAATGCAGTAAATTTTACTTCAAGTGCTTAAGATTTACAAGCAAGTTAACAGATGGAGAACAATAAATGTTGATAAATGATGACACGTATGTAGTCTCTCAAGGAGAAACACATTTTCCTAACATTTGTTGGATATACAACACTTTACATGAAGGGACAGTATTTCATGTAATTGTGTGACATTTGGTATGCCCAAAATATGATGAACTACTACTACTAAAACTACTATTACTACTATGACTACTACTACTACTACTACTACTACTAATAATAATAATAATAATAGTAATAAGATGTATAAAAATTAATTACCCATCAGTTGTCAAAATCAAAAATATTCACCTTGCTAATCTCCTCCATGAGCAGATGCTTTTTTTTTCTTGTTTGGATTCTGTCCTTCCTGTGTCATTAGTGTTCCCTTTCAAAGGCTACACTCGATGCTGCGTGAAAACGCTATGGGAAAGATTTCTCGTGACCGGTTGTGAAGCA
>JAQMYJ010000001.1:16874164-16884489 GCA_030014305.1 Clarias laeviceps | reverse complement strand
TGCATAGCTAGATTTTGCATCACAAGCTGCCCATATTTTGATGCCATACTTGGACGGCTTGCTGGGCATATACTGCCAGAAAGGACAGCAGCCCCTGAATGGAACAAGGCGATCATCTACAGTAACATGGAGACCAGGGTTGTACATCAAAGGAAGGATTTCAACCCCTTTATCCCATACATCCCTGATTGCAGCCAGTTTGTCTCTTTCACGTTGACCAGCTCTGGTGTCATGGTTGTCAAATCGGATCACACAAGATATCATGTGAAATGTTTCCAGAGACATTGTTGCACGAAAGATTGGCATTCCATTCTCTTCATTTCACAGAATTGCAGTTGCTTCTCCCTTTGACCTGTATACTCCAGCTAACACTGGAGTATACAAGTATATATTATATCATGTCAAGTATAATCCTCTCTATTGGTGGGGATATGAAGAGCTGAGACATGGATTGAATATCAACTCGTGTGATGGCAAATCTTGTAGGACCAGGAGTCATTTTGATGACATTGGAAGATGACAGTCTGCCTCGGCTTAGGTGTGGTGATGTTGACCATTTCATAATACCATCTTTAGATGTCCATGTGCCCTGTGTAGATGATGATTGCTGCAGTCCTTGGTTTTCATCTGATGTAGAGACGGCAGCAGACTCCTCCTCTGAATCCTCCTCATCGTAGGAAAATTGACAGTCAGGATGATCAATAACATTGTCCTCGGGCTCTGAAATCTCTTCTTCTTCATCACATCCCAGTTAAAAATCTCTGATAAAACTTCTTCAGCTGTAAACCTTCTGGAGCTCATTTTTGGTGTGCTTCTCAAAGAGATGACATGAGAACAGTGACAAGGACAAAGGGAAGAAAGCTTGTCCCATACATACACCTGGGTCTGTGGGTCTGAATGTTTATTCAGAGGCTATTCAAAACAAACTCAGAGAGACATGTTTATTTTGGATCTGACCAGCGTTTTACCCACATCAAAGTGTCCGGGTCAAAATGACCCGCAACATCATCTTTGTATACAAACTCTGCACAGACATTCCAGGACACATCAGACTGTTCATATTTTACACACCATTTCATGACCCCAGATGAGGAAAAGTCACAAAATTTCATGAAGATAAAAGAAGGATAAACAAAAAAACTGAAATGGGTCAAATTGACCCTTAACATAATGAGGGTTAAAAATTATAATTTTACTTTTTTATTGTATTTATCTTTTTCAAATGAACTGTAAACATTTGCTTGTCCCTTTAAATTTTGAATGCCTCACAATCACCAATGATATTTTAAGCCTATCAGCCTATACAGTGTTAGCCTTAATTTGTTGTCCTTTTTATTTTTGTAAATTTCTGTGCTTTAATGGGCTGTGAATTTATTGGCTAATTCAAAGATTATATATTGAGGCTAGAATTTAACAGGTCCATGTGCACTAAAGTGAACACAAGCACAGCAGTTGAGTCAGCAGTTTGAGTAAGCTGTGCTGCTTGTTTAATTGCTAGGCCTCTGCACCAAACTTCTAATGGATTTTTTGGAGGAATGCCCAGACAAATACAACGATGGGATCAGCTACAGTCAGACAGGAGAAGCATGATTTGGCCTTAGTCAACAGTGACGTCACATAAAACGATCAATAACATTTGGAGTACAAGAGGAAATGGATGATGCTACCTTTTTTACTCACTTTCTTTGTAATGATAATAAATAAGACAATAAATGTAAAAGAATGGTTTAAAAATATGCTAAAAGTCAAAGTAGTTGTTAAATTGAAATTTACTCTGTGATAAAGAATTCTGAAAAGTTGTCTCTTATTTCGAGGTTTAGGGCAGTATGTTTTCACTTAATCTGCATAAGTCAGACTAATATTCTGGGCAGATGTTTCATCTCACTGTGAAGCTACTGTTGTAAACTCCATCTGTCTCAATTAGTTTAGGCTGAACATTTGACTGAGCATGTTATGCACTAGGTCAGAATAATCAAACAACCTTCAAGCTGCGAAATATGAACATGATTCAGCAAGGCCAGAGCAATCAAGCTAAATATGTTAAGGCTGGACAGGCCTGAGTTACAGTATAAACTGTACCATGGCAACATAAACACATAGATACATCATAATTATTACACATCAATTGAATCCACTATTTTAGACAATTACCATGTTAATCCAACATTTGAAAAGCAGGTTTTAAAGCAGGTTTAAGTCATAGTATAGGCTTGGAAAATAGATCTAACTTTGTTGCTTTGAATAATCACCTTTAAATGAGGGGAAGCAGTGTAATCTTTTTAAGCTAGACAATGTAAAGAGGAGCATTTATCAAAGGCTGTCAGAACCAAGCTTGGGTTATCCACTCAGCATGAAGGTATTACCATCTGAGCTCGTCCATTTACACCAGCTGCAGGTTGGCAGAACAGGCAACAAGTCAACACACACATTGATTTAGGGGTAGAATTTTAACTCTCTTATTTCCATTCTTTTCCTCTACTTTAGACCAACTGTCGTCACTAAACTTACTGTAAATGTAAGTGAGACAATAAATGTGCCTTAGTGTGCATGACTGTAAACACTATTTTTTGGCTCATCGGACACTACATTTCTGTCTGGCTATATCCTCTCTACATTTACTTCTGTTCCCAAGCTTGAATGCTGAAGTGAAAAAAATAGTGTCATCAGTTCCAAAGGATGTGCATAGGTTTTCTGTAGAAAACATTTTTAAGAAGGTATCTAGTGGGGAGGTGGGTTGGGAAAGTTATTACCGTGAAATTGCAACTCGAAAACCTTCAGATGGTAAAGTGTGAATTCTTTGAAATGTTTCTTCTGAAAATTATGAGATTTTAATCATACTCTGTTCATTTTTGATAGATTAGCATTCTAAATCAACCCAAACTGAGCAAATCATATTTTTCTACAAATGTATGAGAATAAGAAAGAGGAAACGAGATAAGACAGATTGGAAGTCTCCTACGGGATTTTAGGGGGGTAGAGATGACAGAAATAGGTAGGGGGGATTTAATAGATCTTGATATTTTCACTTCAATACTTCCTCACATTTACTTTCTGTCACATACATAAATACTTGGGCTGTTTGGTTTGAATGGCAGACTCATAACTTTCAGACTTTTTCACCCTTTTACCAAATAACTAAAAGAAAGCAGGAAAGGAACACACAAGGAACAAAGTCACACAGAGGGCAAGCAGTTTGATAAGCAACTCACTGCCCTCTACTTAAAATTACAAATCACCTAGAAGTTGTAGAAATTCCTTTTGGAAGTAATATGGATGTCAGATAGTGATTGATTATTTGTCAATCAAATGTATAATTCAGACTCTTGATGGGAGTTAATCAATGCTAGTAGTAAAATTAACTGTACAGAGTCTCCCCTTCCTTCATTAGGTCATAAGCTTTAGTTTTTTTATGCAACACCCTTCCGATTGTTTTTAGTTTAATGAGTCAGAAAGCTGAAAAGGGTTTGATGGCAATTAGTTATTCAGGTTGGGGAAAGAAACCAGCAACTTATGGTATTTGCTGTAAGCATAGCAACATATATTTGGATCTTGACATCTTAATATTATATATGAAAATTCTATATAGTGTATATTCAGCAAATAAAATAATTCAAGGTCTTAAAATGGCTAAAAAAATTAACCATAACCAATAGGGACATACAGTCAGGTCCATAAATTTTAGAACAAAGATAATGTTTGGCCTCTATTAACCACAGCATTGAATTTGAAAAGAAACATTCAAGAATTATGGCCATTTTCACACACACATTTTGTCGGGCTCATAATAATGGAACAGGGCTGACAAGCAGTTGCATGGCCAGGTGTGGCCTGTTCCATCATTACACCATGACTAATCAAGCAGATAAATGGTCTGGAGGTGGTCCTGAGTGTTACATTTGTATTTTGTAGCTGTTCACTTGAGCCCTCAACTTGAGGTCCAAATTGTAATTATGCAAGTGAAATTAAGTGAGAACTTAAATCAAATTAAAATAGGTGACCATTATGCTGGGGGAAGAAGGAAAAAAAAAATAGATAGTAAAAACATTTGTCATGATTCGAGTGTTATGGCTAATTGTGTTGCCGTGGGCAGAGAGGGGCAGGCATAGGCGCAGAGGGGTGTTTTGAACAAAAGTCTTTAATAAAACAATAAACCAGGCACAACGAAGAGACAAAACCAAAAAAAAATAACAAACTTAAACTAACACACAAGGCATATTGTGAAACGGGTGCTATGGCGAGACACCAGCGCGATGACGGTCCATACAAGGCATAGGCTCTATAGTGAAACACCGGCTCTAAGACGTTTTACACATAAGCTCTATGTTGTGACACAGGCTTAATGACGACACATGACATTACCCACAAACTAAGCATGGAGCTGAAACGGGACAAAACAAGACTAGAGACACAGATGAGAGACTAGAGACTGGACTAGGGACACGAGGAGACTAGACAAGACTAGGGCTAAATACATGGCAATCAGCTAACCATGGCAATTAGCTAAACATGCCTTTAGCCTAACATACCCTTAGCTACACCTACCAAATAGCTAAACGTACAGCTAGCTAACTTACCAATAGCCAAACATACTATGTCCTAAACATAGAGGAAGCTAAACATGCAAGGGACTACACCAACACTAGAGACGCAAACAGTACTTACATGACCTTGAGACAAATACAAGACTTCATGAAACCAAATCAGCTCTGCACACACTGAAACACAAAGGACCTACATATGACCACACCCTTGAGCCTTGAGACATGCTCGTTGGTTCCATTGCACAACCAACCAAAATACAATATAAAACAAATCAAAATACAAAACAAGATGCCCACACAAATGACAGTGATTATAAACCAACAACGCTCAACCCAGTTTCCCAGACTAAACAGCTTTTTATAGACGATCTAATGAGCTGCCTCGGTCAGGTGAGCACCCGCATCACCTGACCGAGGTGCCTTCTGGGAAACTGAGTCTGCAAACAAAAACTACAACAAACTAAACAGTACCCTCTAGTGGCGATTCCTTACAACATTGGGAGTGGCCAATACAACAGCTTAAAAAGAAGGAATTAATTGGCAAGCTCAGCAACAGCAAAAGGCCTGAAGGCCACAGAAGTCAGCTATTGTGATTCACTGCAGAATTTAGTCCATGATGAAGAAGGACCTCTCAGGCCATCTGGCCAAGTCAAGAACATTTGAGAGGCTTCACAACAAGGTGCAAAACACTGATTACAGTCAAGAACAGAAAGGCCAGATTAGACTTTGCCAGAAAATGTTGGCAGATTCTTTGGACTGATGAAACTAAAATTAACTTGGACCAGGTTGATGGGAAGGGAAAGGCATGGCGAAAGAAAGGAACAACTTATCATCCAAAGTCTACCACATCATCTGTCAAACATGGTGGAGGCATGCAGTGTTATGGCATATACATATATGGCTCCCTGGGCACCCTGTCACTGGTGTTTATTGATGATCTGACTGCTTATAAAAGAAGCAGGAGAGTTCTGAATTCTGGCTATATGTATATAGCTACACTCTTTACTTAGATTCAACCAAATACTATAAAACTGATAGGACACCACATCATATTGCAGATGGTTAATGACCCAAGAGTTTCTCAAGGCAAAGAAATTGGATATTGTTCACAGTCCAAGTCTGTCATTTTCTCCCAACTCAATATAGCATGTTTTCACTTACTGGAGACAAAACTGAAGACCCACAAACAAGTAGCAGCTGAAGGCAGCTGCAGTAAAGACCTGGCAAAGCATCTTGAGGAAGGAAACCTTTTTAGGAATTGTATCGTGTGCATGGGTCTCTATTCTTCAGATTGTCATTGATTTTCATGCAAGTATGAAAGTTTTTATTTGTATTTATTGTTCCATCATTTATGACACCCCCCACAACGTGTTTACGTGTAAGAGAGAGAGAGAGTGAGAGTTTGTTTAATACCACACTTTTGATAATTCCCCTTGAATTAAAGCTGAAATTATTGACTTTGCTCACATCTTGAGTGGTTTGTTTCAAACTCTTTCAAGTTACATAATCAATACCTAAAAAAAAATACTTCTGCATTTTAAGTTGCATGTCACAAACCACTTAGTGTGGAGGAGATATGTAGCAATGCCATTGTAAATATTTTTTTTTTTCCTTTTTCTGGTCATTGTATTTATGAAACTAGTACATGTACTGTCTACATCTTTCTGTGATTTCTTTTATCTAACCATATGCTGTTAAGTTGTTCAGTAGAAAAAAAGCCAGAAATTTGCTAGTTGATGCCATTTTTGATCTGGTATAAAGTGACTGTGGGCTGTGGTGGCATACAGAAGTGCAAAAATATGCTGGGCCAGGGTATCAACAATATAGGCAAAACACACACAAAAAAAAAACTTGGGTCTGAAGGGGTTAACCTTTATACATATTTTTTGTCTTATAGAAATCTGAAAGCTTTTCACAAAGTCATTTACACAGTGTTTAGTGTGAGCCCCATTGGTGTAGGCCGGTACAGTTTAGTATTGCATACTAATTAAAGTTTCATATACCGTACTGGAAAGGGGGGAGAGCAGCTGCCTTCAAAACACACATTCAAAACCAGTCACATAAGCACATTGAGCAATAAAACACACCTGTTAACTTTGTACCATCTTTAACATTACTTTGTCTCCTTATTAACTGATTTCAAGTTGTTCTGAATGACCTCTGAAATGTTTGTGTTGTGTTTTGGCTTTCTTTACTGCAAGGCAACATGATCCCGATCTTCTGTCAATGCTTTGTAGCTGATATCCAGTGCTGTGAGGTTTTTACCCAAATAAAATGTTTAGCAGAATAAGTTTTGATGGTTCCTGAAATGCTATTTTATGCCAACAATACAGACAGAGAACATTAACTGTTCAGGTGTTAAATAAGCTGTTATAAATGAAATCAAAACAAGTTACAGTGGAACCTCGGATTGCGTGTAACACAGTTTGAGTTGAATTTTGACTTGAAAAACGAGTAAGTCTTGGTTTACGAATACCGAGTATCATGTATCACGCATGCGTTTCTTGTTTTGACGCCGAACGTCAGGTGATCACAACTGAGCCAATGGTTTTTCTCTCTTGTGCGCTGTGGAATTGTGGGTAATCGTCTCCCCTGCTGGGTCTTAGTGCGCGCGCACACACACACACACACACACTCTCTCACTCTCTCTCTCTCTCTCTCTCTCTCTAACGGAAACACTGCTTTGTCACAATTCTTTTTAAAGGTAAAGGGCAGGATAATTTGTTTTATTTTTACTTTACAGTAATGATTCCGTTAGTGTGCGCTCGAATGTCATTAGAGAGATTTCTTGTTTATTTTCCAGATAAAACAGTGTTAACTTTAGTGTGTGTTTGTAAAACTCAAATAAGAGAAGAGGAAGGGTTACTGCTTAGAAGAGGGAGAGGGGAGGGTCTCATTCCTCCTCTCCACTTACTTTAGCTTTACACACACACACACACAAACACAAACTTTTTTAAAGGTAAAGTGCAGGTTAATTTGTTTTATTTTTACTTTATAGTTTGTATAAATTATTTTTATGTATTACTTTTTGGGGGCTGTGGAATGAATAATTTGAGTTTCCATTATGTCTAATGGAAAAATAATATTTGATTTACGAATGTTTCGATATATGAGCCCGCTTCCGGAACAAATAATCCTCGCCTTCCAAGGTTCCACTGTATTGGGTTTCATATTAACTGTTAAAACAAACATATACAATATGTCTATACACACACATTTATATATACTTGTTTAGTATAGTATCAAGTATATAAGTATACTTGTTCAGTTCTAATATAGTATTAGAATATTGAAACATTTCATTCAGGGATACATGAAGCTGAGAAGACATGAACAACAGGAAGCGATAAAGGTTGTGGTACCAGCAAGAACTTAAAACTACTTTCATCCCTGGTGCATCCTGCACGCATACACTACCTGCATAACAATTCTTATCAAACACCTTCTGTTGGTATCTCAAGTCTAAATTTAGTGTTCCACAAATAGCCAGTAATTTCACAGAATAAACTAAGAAGTAAATGAGATTTACATCATTTAACTTATGTAAATAATGCCATAGTATCATCTATGTACCAATACCTATTTATATTACTATCTTTAAATTAAACAGGTTATGTTAAAATTGGCCTGTTAAATTTTTGAAGAGGATATTTTGCTCTGAAATACCTGACACGGTCTTAATATAGTGTCATCCATTGTCTTCATAGTCATTCTCTGTATTATGAATAAGGATAAACACCACCCTCTGTGTCTTCTTTTATGTCCTCTGGATCTACTTTCTACACTAATCATGAAAGTAATGGAGAGACCTTTACTACTGGCTTCATATGAAGCGAGGGCATCTTTGCATATGGAATTACTGTGACATTTACACACTGGAGAGTAATTGGATCACACTGAGACATCAGATGGAGAGGAGGTCACCTGTTTATTCATAAGGAGGACTAATGAAAATGAAATACAGCAGAACACTCTGGATGTAAAAGACTGCTATGAGGTCAGTCTGTGAGCTGTCAATATAACACATCACAATCTCAAATACATTCAGTGAGAAGTTAGGGGGGAAAACAGCTGTTTATAATGTGAAATGTATTCATTCTTGATAGCATGGTTTGCATCCAGTTCACTTAGATGGACACTGCATTTCAATTCAGTTATTCTGACTGATAACCTTTATTTTGAGGGGAAGGGTTTCCTATAAGATGATACTGGGTACAAGGGTTCACTGGTTAGATGTGTTTGACCACTAGTGCTGATCATATTATATGATCTTCATAGTCACCAGATCCCAGCTTAACTTAATATCTTTTCGAGATTTTCAACCAGCATTTCAGATTGGCTCTCCAACCTGATAATCGAAGCACCTCGGTGCCAGTTCATGTGATGGCACCCAACAGACTTCTCATTGTTTAATGGCATCAAATAAACATTGACATGCTATTTCATAATGCTTCTTAAATTTAAAAGTTCAACCATGTAGAAAATATTGCTTTCAGTAAAGAAAGGCAACCTTTTTCTCCTTTCATTGATAACTAATTAATATTAATGAAAATTAGGTTTCTGCTTATAAATATTAATGAATAGTGGAAGGTATTAGTGAAAACAAGATGTGCAATAGAGACAAAAGAAAAAAAATCAACACAAAGGAATTAAAAATATGAACAGACTGACTACTGACCATTATACACCTACAGTATAAGCTGTAACATTACACCTCAAAACATTATGCCCAGTATGGTGTAGGTTCCACTTGTGTCACATGGGTAGCTTTGTCCTCTTTGGGCTTGACCCCACAAGAACTCTTGGGGTGTGCTGTGGTGTCTGGAACCAGGATGTTGGTAGTGGATATTTTTGGTACACTGTGTTGCAGAGTGGCTACCCTGTGTATTGGTCTTGTTTGTCTAGTGTACCCATGGGGAACAAAACCAGCCCATTCTCACAGAAAAGCCTATGGAGAATAAATTGCCAAAAAAAGTCAATGTTGCCCACAATAGAAAGGCACCACAACACCTAGTGCACAAAAACTCACTTCTCATGGGGCCAGTAGGCAATAAAGTCAAAAGCCATCAACCCAAACACAAACTGGATTTCCCAGATCCCAATCTGATTGAGCACCAATGGGATGCACCAGTCAAACATAGAGGCCCCATCACCTACAGCAACCAAAGAATTCCAATGTCTTGGTGCCACTATGAGTTGAGTACAAGTTTGGACACACATTCTCCTGCATTTTTTATTTATTTATTTATTTTTTATTGTCAACATATATTAATACTGAAGACTTTAAAACTATGAAAGAACAATTATGTAGTAAACAAAAAGTGTTAAACAACCCAGAACATGTATTATATTTTAGATATAAAGTAGCAAAATTTAGCTTCGATGACACCTTGGCACACTCATTGCATTCTCATCAGATTCAGGTATTTACTGTCACGTTCGGGGTGGTACAGGCTGATGATATTGTCGTGGGCACAAACAGGCAGGCATAGGCGCAGAGGGGTGTTTTCCACAAAAGAGTCTTTAATGAAATAAGCACACTGACGAGACCAAACCAAAACGAACAGACAAACAAACTTAAACTATAACAAGGCATAGTGTGAAACCGGTGATATGGCGAGACACCGGCGCTATGACGGCACATACAAGACGTAGGCTCGGGGCACGGGAGAGGCTAAGGACACGGGGAGGCTAGAGACTGGACTAGGGACACGGGGAGGCTAGAGACTGGACTAGGGACACGGGGAGGCTAGAGACTGGACTAGGGACACGGGGAGGCTAGAG
>JAQMYJ010000001.1:16806262-16816747 GCA_030014305.1 Clarias laeviceps | reverse complement strand
TGTTTCACAATAAAATGTGTTTAAAAACTTAAAACTATCTCTCTCTCTCTCTCTCACACACACACACCAGTACCACAGAATCAATGTTATAATACAATATTGCATGATGCTATACATAATACTACTGCACACAATCCAGACTGCAGGCATGTGTTTTTTGTTCTATTATATATGTACTATTTCCAGAATAATTTCAAGAATTTACCTAGAAGTAAAAAGGCAAAAATAAATGTGTCAGTTTATGATGGTTACCCATAACAACCACCGTCAGGTTGAAAAAACACAGCTGACAGTTTCTCATTAGTTGTTACATGTACTTTGCATCTCCAACACAGACAAAGCAATTAAATTCTTGTCATCACATGGCATGATTCTGAAAAAGGTGATATAAAATAAGAAGTAGCATATGTTTAAAACATGTCATTTGTGACCTAAACAATAAATTGAACATGTTCTTTTAATTTTTATTTTTAGAAATGCCTATTCAGACAGCTGCCTTGGTTAGATTTGGGTTTAGATTTAAATGAGAACTGAATTGTTTGTTCATGTGCAAAAGGAAAACATGGTTGTTGTTTTTTTGTCTTTATTCAGAAACTTTGAAAACACGCACACATTTGTATTACTACACTTGTGAGGAACCTCCATAACATCAGAAAACAAAAGGTTTTAAAAATATATTTTTTCAGTCCAGTGTTTTCCACCTTTCCAGCTTTTTCCACCTTTTGCTTTGCTGACAGCTTAGCAAACTCTTGGCATTCTCCCAGTCAGTCTCATGAGGGAGTCACGAGGAATGTTTTTCCAACAATCTTGAAGGAGTTCCCAGAGGTGTTGAGTACTACAGTAGTTGGCTGCTTTTCATTCACTCTCCAGTCTAACTCCTCCCAAACCATCAGTCTCAATTTCATACCATTGTTATGCAGATGACACTCAACGTATTCTTTCCTCCCTCAGAAATCCAGGTTTCCAGTTGGATCTCAGCATGTCTAGCAGACATTTCATCCTAAATGGCAACTTTCGGGAAACTCTGGGCCATAAACTGTCCTTTTTATTCACATTACTAACTTTACGCTTGTTGATTTCTTATTCATAACCTCAGAAGAATTCGACCATTTATCTCCACCGAGGTGTTTGTTTAGTCCCTTGTTACTGGACTACTGCAACTCACGCATTTGTCCTCTGTAGCTGATCCAGAATGTTGCTTCATGACTTTTTTTAACCTTCCTAAGTTATCTCACACCAGCCCACTTCTCCGCTGCCTCCACCGGCTTTCTGCTCTGCTTGCATAAAATTGAAAACACTTATCCTTGCCTGCAAAGCTAAAAATGGCCCAGCACCCACTTACCTCAAAGCACTTACCACACCCCACACATTCTTTAACTAAAAATCTATCTATATCTTACCTATTTGTGTTAACACTCCACCTCCCACCTCCACCCTGATAAATAATAAAAAATTTAAAATACTGTAAAATAAAATAAAAATACTTTCCAACAGTGTTTAACTGATAGTACTTGTAGTTAGTAATCTAGTGAACAAGTGTAAGGATATATTTAATAAGGATAACTTCAAAACACTTATGTAAGTGGCTCTGAATAAGCATAAATGTAATTTAATTTAAATCAGGTGATTGTGGAGGCCAGGTCATCTGATGCAGCACTCCATCACACTCCTTCTTGCAAAATAGCTCTTCCCTATCCTAGAAGCGTTTGGGGCCATTGTTCTGTTGGAAAACAAATGAGGTGTAAATCAGATGGGACGGCATGTCACTGCAAAATGCTGTGGTAGCTTTGCTAGTTAAGTTTGCCCTCAATTGTAACTAAATCACCATCAGTGTCAACACCAAAGCACCCCCACATTATAACACCTGTATTGCACATGTAACTACCTCGTGAATCTGAGATTGCCATGAGTGTGCCAAGATGTCATCAAAGCTAAATGTTGCTACTTTTGGACTATCTAAAACATATTCTGTATATTCTGTATGGTCCTTTATAGTTTGGATGTCTTCAGTATGAATATACAATGGTGAAAATAATAAAAATAAAGAAAAAACAGAAAGGAGTGTCAATATACACTCTTGCTCAAACGTTTTGGATCACTTGCACATTTCTTTGTATTTTTTGTGATTTATTTTCTACATTCTACAACAATACTGGAAATTTCAAATGATGAAATAACACATAGGTAATTAGATAGTTATAATATAATATAAATAAATAATTATATATAAATATATTAAATGTAACAACGAGATCAGTCAGTTGCTATTTGAAGACATGGAAGTCTTTCTGGAATAGCAATTGCAAGAAAAGGATTGTCAAATGCATTTGCTAAACCTATCAAGCACCATGGTGAAACTGATTCAAATGAAGACCTTGCCAAGAAGCCAAGACCAAAACTTACCTTTGCTGCAGAGGACAAGTTCATTTAGAGTGATCAGCCTCAACAATCATCAATTAACAGCACTTCATCTTCTTTGTGGATAGGCTTTCCATGGGTTGATCCACAACAGGTGCGGTGTCATCAGAGGCGCACAGGTTTGTGCAGAGCAGGTGTATGCAGAGAGAGCAGAGCGGTGCATGAGCGGACAGCATTTGGCTTTCTCTTAGGCAAATGGGAGTTGAAAGCACTCGGGTCTAGGGAAACAGGAGATAAAGCAAATTTGCATTATCTGAGATCTTACTCACTGGAAGCAGCATGAGGTGGCCTTTTAAAAAGCCACAGGGATGCTGAGTGACGCGATTGCTGATGAGCCTCCAGTCCAGGTAAGTATGTTGGTGGTGTGCACAGTGTGTGTGTGTGAGAGGCACCTGCACTGAGAAGCACAATGTCACTATACAGGTATATAAATACAATATATATATATGCTGGACAAAGCTTGCACACTGGAGAACTTGGATGCATGGATTCAGGAGGGTCTCAGCAAACATTGTAAAGCTTGCAGTGGGCATGGAAATCATGAACACAGAGGCACAGGTGCTGTGCAAACAGCTGTGCAGCAAAACAGTGAGAAAAACACAGTCACACACATGTTGATTAGGTGCTCGGGACAAGAGGTGAAGGTGCTTGGCAGTGGATGCAGCCATAGGGGGATGACGAGTGCTTGGGTGGGCATCTGTGCTTAATCACGCCGGGGAGCGGAGGCGCGGGTGATAAGTGGCTTCTGAGCCTGTGTGGAGAGGAGGGTGGTATGAGACGGTTGCATACATTTCCTTCTCACCAGTATGTGCCGTTGGGGCCCTTTTATAGGGAGCGGTTGACCGGTAGATGGTGAATGTTGGATGAGCCCATCGCCACAGCACCCACCCTGCTCAGCTTTAAACTTGTCCTTGATGATGCAAAGCGAACTGAGAAGGAAAAATCTTATCGTGAGAGAAACCAGCATGTTATGCAAAGGTTTGTGTCCTTAGCTGTATTGGGCATATTTTTGTTCTGCTGGTGTCAGTTTCCTACTTGCGTACACAATGGGGTGTTCCTCTTTGTTGAAATCTTGTGACAGAACGGCTCCTAGCCATGTCTCCGATGCATCTGTGTGCAGCGTGAAAGTCAGGGTTTCAGAGGACGGGGGAAGTGGCGAGGTGGGCTTTTAGCTGTTTTAATGCTTTTTCTGCCTGCCATGTCCAGTACACTTTCTCTGATTGTCCTTTCCTAAGGAGGTTTGAGAAGGGTGCTGCAGTAGAGGAGAAATTATGCACAAATCATCTGTAATAACTGGCTAGCCCCAGTAAGGCATGTACTTGTTTTTGGATGTTGGCTGTGGGTATTTACATGGCCTCTACTTTGTTTCCTTGTGGTTTTAACAGTCCATGGCTGATTCATCAGTCTTAGGTACCATCACTGTGGGGCTAGACCAGGGGCTAGTTGACTCCTCTATAATACCACTACAAAGCCATTTGCTCACCTCGGCTTCGATGGCACAGCAACGCGCCCCCGGGGCTTGGTATGGTCTTTGTCAGATGATCATGCCTGGTGGCGATGTTGTGCCGTACCAGGTGCGTGAGAGAACACATCCTGGAACTTATCTAGTAGCTCATTCAGTTCCTGGTGTTGTGCTGCTATTAGATCTTCGCCATGTTGCACCTGAGGGAGAGAGCATAGCAAAATCAGAAATGCACAGCAGCGGTTCTATCCACTGTTTAAGTAGATTTTTATGATATAGCTTCATCCTGCATTGTATCCGTTCGTTGCAGCCTGTGAAGGCTCACACCGTGATGGAGGGATGTAACGGGGAGGGATTTTATCTGGAAACCTCTTTTTCTCAGGCCCCAGAGAGAGAGTGACCAGTGCACAGTC
Source organism: Clarias laeviceps (assembly GCA_030014305.1). Lineage (NCBI taxonomy): Eukaryota > Metazoa > Chordata > Actinopteri > Siluriformes > Clariidae > Clarias > Clarias laeviceps. Next base: position 16,812,454 of record JAQMYJ010000001.1, on the reverse strand, counting down.
CAGATCTTCGATTATCTCCTGGAGAGAGACAGGAGCTTGCATTCCCAATGCTTTTCTTTCTTCCTTCAGGAGGGCGTGCAGCACTTATCCATCACCACCTGCTCTATGACTTCCCTTGCCGGGAGTACTTCCGGCTGCAGCCAGTGGGTGGTGATCTTGGACAGGCGATCAAGCTGGGCACAGTGGGGTGGTCTGTGCATTGTAAGCCCAGCCGTGAAACTTCAGTGCAGCCTGAGTGCTGAAAAGTCCACAGTGGGCAAGGATCTAAGACTTTAGCAGCTTGTAGTCCTCTGTGTCTTCTACTGGGAGAGTGAAATAGGCTATTTGTGCTTCTTCCATAAGGATGGGGACAAGGATGGAGCTCCACTTGGGCTTCGGCCAGCCCTCCAGCTCTGCAGTCCTCTCAAGGGTCTGCAAGTAGTCTTCAAAGTCAGTGTGCGGTTTGAGCTTGGTAAGTAGGTTCTGGGCATCTTTGCGAGGGTCAGGAAGGGGCACTTCTCGCTCCCCGTGCTTAATCTGCATTAGCTCCTCTGACACGAACCTGGGGCTCTGCGTAAGTTGCTGAAACAATGACTGTTGTTGGAAGCTCATTTGCAACAGGTACCCGATTTAGGGATGAACAGACTACCCCAAAGTGAGCTATCAATCGGTCACCTTCCAGAATGTCTAAAATCCATCTTCCAGCCTGAGTGTCTTCATCTTGACTCCCTTATCTCATCCATGACACAGAGCATCTGAAAGTTTGACCCAATCAAAACGGGGAAGTCCAGATGGCTTGAGTCATCGTTTAAAGATAGTCAAAGACTCAGCTATACGAACATCTAAAGGAAGTTCATTCCACCACCTAGGTGCCCAGACAGAAAAGAGGCTGGATGAATGTCTTCCTTGATCCCTGATACATGGTGGGACCAGACAAGCAGTGCTGGAGCATCGGAGGGAATGGTGCAGTGTATGGTGTGATTTGAAGCAAAGAGGTAAATGGGTGCTGGGCCATTTTTAGCTTTGTAGGCAAGCATCATCGCCATTCAGTGCAGGGAGTGGAGAAGTGGGGTGGTGTGGGAGAACTTGGGAAAGTTGAAAATGAGACATGCAGCTGCATTCTGGATCAGCTGCAGAGGACAAACAGAGGCAGACCTGCCAGTAGTGAGTTGCAGTAGTCCAGTCTTGAAATAACAAGGGACTGAACCAGCACCTGAGTAGCCTGTGAAGAAAGAAATGGGTGTATTCTTCTGGAGGATCCTATGATGTTGTAAAGAGGAAATCGACAAGAGCCAGTAAGTTTAGCAATGTGTGGGGAAAATGACAGATGATTGTCCATAGTTACCCCAAGATTGTGGGCATTGGCTGAAGTAATGAATTGATTGTTGACCAGGGAGATCACAAGACAGGGGTTGAGTGGCCCCCACTTTTACTCAGATTGAGCTTCAGCTGATGAGATGCCATCCAGGATGAGATGTCTGCCAGACATGCTGAGATCCGAGTGGAAGCCTGAGTGTCTCAGGGAGGAAAGGAGAGAATAAGTTATGTCATCTGCATAACAATGGTATGAAATTGAGACTGATGATTTGCGCTAAGTTGGACTTTAGAGTGAAGGAAAAGCAGCCAACTACTGTAGTACCCAACACCTCTGGGAACTCATTCAAGATTGTTGGAAAAACATTCCACATGAGGACCTTATGAGGCTGACTGAGAGAATGCTAAAAGTTTGCAAAGCTGTCAGCAAAGCAAAAGATGGAAAAAGAAGGAAAACACTGGACTAAAAATATATGATGTCCTTACCAAGTGATTGGGTATAGAAGGAGAACAGAAGAGGACTGAACCCTGTGGGACACCAGTAGAGAGTCTATGTCTCTGGCAGATGTGGATCCCCTCCATGTCACCTCAAATGACCTATCTTCTAGGTACCATTGCCAAGCTGTTCCACAGATTCTAAGGCTTGTAAGAATAGATAATAGAATTTTGTGGTTCATCATGTCAAATGCAGCTAAAAGGTCCAGGAGGATCAGGACAGATTATAGTTTAGCTGCATGGAGCTTCTCAGTGACTGACAGAAGGGCAGTCTCTGTGGAATGTGTCACTTTGTATCAGGATTGGTTGAGATCATTAAGGTTGTTCTGTGAGAGATAAAGACATCTGGTTGTAAACACTTCTTTCAAAAATTTGGGAAATAAAAGAGAGAAGTCATACCGGGCGATAGTTGCTTACGTCTGCTGGATCCAGGCAGGGTTTTTTGAGGATGGGAATAACCCTTGCCTTCTTAAAAGCAGCAGGAACATGACCATATGATATGGAATGGTTGTGATGAAAGGAATAAGGGCCTGGTGCATTGTGGAAGGGATTGGGTCTAATGAACAGGTGGTGGGATTGAATGATGAGATGATATGCTGAATCTCCTCAGTTGACAGGTTGGAGAATTCTGCTAAGGGCGGGGAGGGAAGGTCCTGAATATAATGCTGATGAGAAAAAACAAGTAGTTAATTGGGGGTTAGTATCTTCAGCTCTTGCCAACCATTGTAGAGGAGCATGATTTGTGACCAGGGTGATGTGCCACCCTTCAAGGTAGTAGCGGTTAGGATCTAACCCTAACCCTAGGGCTGAGGAGCGTGGAATGGGTTAGATCCACCATTTTAATAGATGACATGATCTCAGGTTCGAATGCTCAGTGCTTTTGCGCTTACCAGGCTGTTCCAGATGGTAGTTCACTGGCCCATCTCGTTCCACAAGAGTAAAGGGCCCTTGCCCGCAGGCCAGGAACTTGCACATAGCACTGCAGAGAAGCAGCAGGACCCAGTCACCCACATTGAACTCGCTTGGCTGCGCCAGTCGGTCATAGACCCGCTTCTGTTTTTCCAGAACCTTCTGCAGGTGCTGTTTCACAATAGGCAGATCTTTATTGATATTATTTTAAAGTTCTGACTAGATCCATACCAATTCTTTCAAATAGGACGTTTATAATAGGCAGAGGAATTAGTGGAGTGGAGGTGGGCTTAGCAGGTGTGGTGCGCTGACAAATGGGACAGTGCTGGCAGAAGTTGAGTAGCTCTGTGTTGAGCCCTGGCCAGTAAAACCTGTCTCTGATTTTTTTTTTACAGCGTTCTGTACTCCTAGGTGGCCCCCAAATGGCATGGAATGTGCCAGGTGCATCACTGTGTCAACCTTTGTCTGGGGAACCACCAAAAGATCATAGTCAGTTTAACATCATTTTGCTTGGAAATATAGCAGATTATTTTTAATAAAGAAAGACGAGGCTGGCCGGGGCTGCGGGGCCACTTTGATTTCACCCTCTAAATGCCACCTATTCCCAGCAGCGTTTAAGGCGAGGATCTTTGCATTGTATGCCAGCTGGGAATAGATACAAGACATGCACGTGCACACACCTCCTTCACTACTTTCCATCCTCCTTCCTTAAACCCTTTTTCCTTCCCCAGTTTTCTAAATAAAAGTCCCCTTTTTACTAAGACCTCACCTTGTGTTTGTAGTGCCATCCATGCATCAAACCCATTACACTCGTCTTTAAGAAGTTTCAACTTCTGTAGAGTATCAGTAAATATTTTGTTTGCAAACATTTTTGTTTATGCTCTTCTGTGAGTTGTTTTGGTGCCCATCTAGCAATAAAAAAAATCGGTTGTTTCAAGCAAGTTCGTATGCATAGTATAATATACCGGTGTTTCTGACAGCCACGAACATACCATGAACAAGCCAAGAATCACTTCAGAGAAAAGCAATCTTTCATGAAGTCCGCTCTTCTTTCACGGAAATTACAAGTGGGACATCCATTTTTGCTTGCATGGCAGTTACAAATGAACTGATGCAACACATTTACACCTACTCAGCAGTGACTGGGGGGGGGGATGCAGATAAGTGCAGTCAACAGATGTTTTAATATAACTGGAGTGCAAATAATTTTTGACTCACCATAATAAATTAGCCTAATTCATAGTTTGTTTGTCCAGGTTTTGTCAAGTGAACATTATGTCTAATTGGAAATAGAGGTTTAATGACACATTGATTAAAAAATGACTGAGGACCCATATTCGACCAAGGAATATCGAGCTATCATACCTTATATATATATATATATATATATATATATATATATATATATTTTTTTTTTTTTTTTGTAGAAAACAAGATGGATTTTTAATGCTTTCTGTATACTAAAGAAGGTCAGCAAATTGTAATCACAAACATATTTGACAAACTGATAAGATGATATGTGAAGGACTAAAGAAGTCAGAAAAAGTCTAAGAACAGCAGGATGACATGGGCCATGTTCCAAATAAACGTCAAACGTCAAACTACATTAGCAATTGCAGATTTTATTTTTATTTTTCAAATTAAGCAATGCTGTAAAACTATACTCATGTAAGAGTTCCTCCTGAATACCACCAACTTAATTAAATAATTTATGTCAACAAATCCATTAATTGGTGCAAAAAAGCTAAAGCTAAGTAGAAACTACAGAAAAATAAGACAAACTGAATACAAATAAGGCTTTCTATTATGGTTATACAAAGCAACCACAGAATAGTATTGCATATACTCTCTCTCTCTCTGTCAGATTTTGTGTATTACATGCATAATCAGAAACCAGAGAGGTACATTGTTAATGCTGACCTTTATACCAGGGGTTGACATGAACATGTACAGATGTCATATGGAGATTTATTGACATCACATCATCACCATAGCAGTTCAATCAATGTTCAGATCTGCTGCCACAATGAGAATCCCATCTTTCAATTCCTGATTAAATAATTCTCAAATGTGCAGATGACCCCAGAGAACAAATTTGCTCTCTCTCTCTCTTTTCCATTTCAAGGTTTAACTTGATTCAATTCCAGATTGAGATTGTACCCTTGACCTCCCAAGCTGCCTCCATTAATAGCGTCTGCTGAAGCGTTTAATAGGTTTCAGAAGCTCTAAGTAGGCAGCAGACAGACTTCTGTGAGTAAATGCCTGTTATTTTTGTCAGTCATTTTGTGTGCCAGATCTAGTTGTTAAGCCTTTATCATCCTGACGTGTAAAGTGATCCCTGTGAGAGATGTGCCACCCACTGACCCAAGACCAGCCATAAAAAGACTAAACATTGACACAAAAATACATAGATAAATATAGCCTGTTCTTCGAACTAAATGTATGACTAGTTTAACGGGAGACAAAATTGGCATGCTAAACCAATATGCCACTGCTGTGCTAATATGCTAACATTTAGGAGGATAATAATGGAGAAGGTGGACAGTCTGTCAGTGGGCATGGGTGGCTTAATTCTTTGCTGCAGATGGGAAACTTGTGGGGATCCTTTGTCAGTACACTCATACTGTGAAAGCCCATATGTTAAGTCTTATAAATTATCAATAAAAGTTGCTACTTGCACCAAACTGAATTTTTTGTAATTTAGTTTTAAGTCAGGGAGGTTAAAAAAAAGAATATAACCAGAAGCATGGTGCTTTGTGGCATAAGGTAAATTATTATGACTGCTTAAATTATCAGGCTTACAGTATGTAAAAAATATTGCCACATACTTGGCCAAGTTTTAAGTCTAAATACTTTCTAAAATATTAAATTTCTTTGTTCAGAAACTCAATGTCCTTTGTCATTACTCTCATTCTGTGAAAGACCATATGTTAAGTCTTAGAAATTCTCAATAAACGTTGCTACTTGCACCAAACTGAATTTTTTGTAATTTAGTTTTAAGTCAGGGAGGTAAAAAAAAAAAGGAATATAACCAGAAGCATGGTGCTTTGTGGCAAAGGTAAATTATTACGACGCTTAAATTCTCAGGCTTACAGTATGTAAAAAATACTGTATTAAGTATTAAGTCTAAATACTTTCTAAAATATTTATGTCTTTGTTCAGTAAGTCAATGTCTGTGCCATATGCAGTGTAACAGACTGTTAGTTGATTACAGTTGTATATTTAGAGGCAATGCTATTTTTTTTTGACTGAGGTCAAGTCTAAAACTGTACAGGAATCTGGCAAGCAGCAAAAGCACCATATGAAACATTCTGCTTTCTTAATTAAACATTTTTTACTGATATAATTACTGCTATAATATAATTCTGATTGTACAGTGCATGAGAACATGTTCACACACAAATATCCTTACATATCCTATACATACACTACCGTTCAAAAGTTTGGGGTCACTTTCTAACTCCATGATCGTTCCTGATTTTTATTTCTTTCTAC
>JAQMYJ010000001.1:16769456-16787512 GCA_030014305.1 Clarias laeviceps | reverse complement strand
ACAGGTGTCTTTTATACTGATAACAGATGCCATTAATACAGGTAATGAGTGGAGGACAGAGGAGCCTCTTAAAGAAGTTACAGGTCTGTGAGAGCCAGAAATTTGTAGGTGACCAAATACTTATTTTTCTACCATAATTTGCAAATAAATTCTTTAAAAATCCAATGTGATTTTATGGATTTTTCTTTCTTATTTTCTCTCTCATCGTTGAGGTATACCTATGATGAAAACTACAGGCCTCTCATCTTTTTAAGTGGAAGAACTTGCAAAACTGGTGGCTGACTAAATACTTTTTTGCCCTTCTGTATGTATACAACAAACTAATGCTGGTGTATCTAAACATATTGAGAGCCATCTTAACTAATCACAAGTGTTTGTGACAGAGCTCTTCAGCTCCAGTTATGGTATACCTTCCAAGCATTATCATGTATACAACTGTTAAAGGGCTGCATTGTGCATTCCAATGACTCCGTTGGTTCCTAAATAAACAGCAAACCAATTTGGGACACATAAACTCATGGACTTTCCAGAGTCGACCCTACTTCTGTCAAACAATAGAATCAATTCTAAACTTGACCTGAGAAGAATGCATCGTCAATTCCTCAGACATGGCTTCTTCAAGTCACAAATTGACTGCAGAAGAGAGTTAGAGAATGGACAGAAGGAATGGATATAGTATGGGGGACACTATCCAGAGAAACAAGTGAGAGGAGTGACACTACACCTCAGCTTTCTTCTATGCTGTTTTACTGTCCCTCACACTGTTGCTAACCTCTGATTGTATATCCTGATGTGACATCAAGATTCCAGATTACTTTTCTTCATTAAGACTAGACTGGCTTTCTGGGCAAACTGCCAATAAGTGGGTCTCAGACCATTTCCAATCTTTCAGTAGCCCCTCTGCATCTTCTAACCCCTGTCCTCCTTTCAGTTTAAGAGAGAGACCTGCTCTATTACTTCTCCATCTGATCTACCCCTCAATCTCTCCTTTTCTCATCACCGTTTCTCCTGTTAATCTCATCTTTCATCAGCCGTTAGAGCCTAGCCATGCAGATTCACTTATTAATCAAACTGACAGCAAAGCACATAGCCAAGACTACTGAGGCTCTACAGGATACACAATATCTTGCACACACAGCATCCCCAAACAAATTTGTGCGCTACATTAGATTATAAGTGAAAAAAGATCATACTTTGTATTACAAAGCAGATGTAAATTATTGGTTCAATGCTCTTTTGGGTAACGTTTGTATCTTTTCTTATCCATTCCGGGTCTGGCAAAATGACCTATTTAAAAAAAAGAAAAAGTAAGCTAATCGAATATTTCCTCTTTTCCACTACGCTGAATCTTTTGCCAGAACATGGCTGAAAAAGACTGTCCTGTCATGTTAAATCATGCTAATGTATCTTGGGGAAGAGGCCAATGAGATAAGATACTCTGAGGGAATAGAAGCCTAAAGATTCTTTTCATCCTGCCTAACCCTGCTTCACAACCTTCACTCCATATGAAACTTATAAAGACAGTGGATGGATATCCTGCAGTAACTTGGGTAGGGAGAAATGAGAAAAGTCAGACACGATCTGTAAAGCACTGGTTTAGGCAAGAGCTTTTTGTTATTGTTATACTACTCAGGCACATAATAAACTGAACAAAGACCTTGGAGAGTAGGTCTATATTTTATCTGAATTTTAGACTCTAGCTCTTTAATTTGTATGTTACTGTAATGAGTATTGTTAAATTTAAGCTTTTTCCTAATAATGGTCCAATACTGGCCCTTGAGAATTGCCAATGGTTGACTTTTTAACATGTTCTTGGTCAGAGATTGAAGATGCTTCCATTCTATATTCTGCCATTCACTCTCAGGCTTGTAGTGATGAACCCATTTCTCATCACCAGAAACAATTCTCTTTAAGAAACTTTCACCTTTCTTAGAGTATTGTAAATTTTTTTTATAATATAATTTGTACAACAAAATTACAAAAAAAGTTTAAAGTAAATTTTGTGGTCTACCAGGTACACCCGTAGACCACAAAAAAATCCAATCACTGCATGCTACAAAAAACACACAGAGACAAAAAAAAAGCTTGTTGTGAGGCTAAAAAACTAAAAAGCACACTCCTCTAAAAAACAGAAGACCCTCCTGTCCTGAAGACCTGGAAACTTTGTGACTGTAACAGGCTACTGATGTTACATAAAATCTCCTAAAAGAAAATACTTTTTTTTAAAATTTTGTTCATGTGTAGTTTCTGCCACATACATCTCTGTGAACTAGCTGTTTTTATATAAACAACAGCATTTTAGAACTTTTGAAAATTTGAATTACAGTCAATGCTATTTCCAGAGATACTGTTAATGAAAATAATCAGTAATCAAAATAATCTTCTGACCAAAATGATATGATAATTCGATAGGAATTTATTTTTATGAATGTTTTAACAAATTTAAATGTTATATAATATTGACCCTTGACAGGCTGCTTGTATGTATTGTCCTTTATGTCATTCATTTATACATGATGTGAAATCATGTAATAATATGATTCAGTGAAACCAGGCTGTTGGTCTTTTCTCCTGATATTGAGGACAAAGATATCTAAAAGCTGCTGAGATCCACAGACATCCATCCACAAAACAACAGAGCTGCTTTGAAATATCCTCTGAATAACTGTGTGGCTAATTGATCCATAAGATGCAGGCTGTGGAGATAGCAGGCATTACATGCTTTTCTATCCAAGCTGCAGTCTGGCAAACACAATAAAATCAGCCAAATTCTTGGCATATTTTCCAATACTTTTAAAACCTTAACTGTCTTTTCCCAGCCTTCTCTTTTTTTTTTTATATCACAAAGGCATTCAGTTGTTATCCCTACCCTCCGAAAATGTGATGTGGATATAAGCTAAGCTCTTTACAGCCCCACTATACACCAAAGGAACATCACTGCATATGCTGCATATGTATGGATTGATTATAATCATAGTAATGAATATCAATTGAATTATCATTTTCTTAACAGAACAACCACCTCTTTTGTTATATTAATTGGCATTAAAAGACTGTCCAGTACCATCCTGTAACAATTATAAAACAGCACTTTGTTGTACTTTGCTACATTAACTCATCAAAAATCTTTATCTACAGTACTCTTTGGAAACACCAGTCTCCTCTTTGGAAACATCAATCATCCTATGCTGTATGTCGTAAAGTTGGAGGAAACTGATAAACATACCCAGAGAAAACCCAGCAAGCACAGGGAAAACATACAAACTCTACACACAAAGGTGGTGTTGGTGTAAAGCAACAGTGCTAACTACTAAATCATCCTGGTTTACTAAATGCATCCTGGTGCATACTGTTAAAGTGTATTGCATAATTATAAAGCTTAATAACATCACTTGATAAATAAAAAAAAATATTAAAAGAATGTCTTGTAATTAGTGGGTGAGATGTAATACATTGTTTACTCACTATCGCACACAAATCCATGACATTTTATGATGATAGGAACACTTTACTAAAACCCTCAAAAAAAGAAGAATTTTCCTGAAGAATTTACCTGTACCTTTTTTTATTCCTTAGGCCCCTGTCACACTGAACCGTGTGCTCTCTAAGTCTGCAACACATTGAGTGAACACAGTAGAAACTTGAACAACTTTTTTTTTTTTTTTTTGTCTCTGTGATCAAGGCAAGATGCAGGAAGAACTTAAATACATAGGGTATATTCTATGGGCACTTTGGTTTCCTCCAACATTCCAAAACATAAAAAAAAGAAAAGTTATTTAGATAGTGAGTAGATGGATAATATTTCAAAATAAATGTGAGGTTTATGAGAGTAAATAAAGTTTTTTGATGAGTGTGTGCAGCAAAGTTAAAAAAATATATGTTTTATTATTTTTACAGGATCGTACTATATTTTAAACAATTATGCAATTAGAACATTGAATATGTTAACTTCTTTTAATGGAAGTTAATATAACAATAAAGTCGGTTTGTTCTGTTAAGAAAATGAGTATTAAATTGATTTTCATTGCTATGATTATAATGAGAAATGCTTCCTTCTTTTAGGTCATGGGTAGTCATATAAGAATTAACTGCATATATGTTTATGGCAGTGCATGTGACAAATACAATTTTAATTTCAGTTAGTAACGATGACATTGTAGTAATGATGACATTAACCTACTACAAGGATGTAGATGATGTTACTGCGTTGTTGCTACATGAATGGAGTAAGTCCATGCCTTAGGTGTAGAAAAGTGTATTAAATTTATATTACATTCTTGAGTTGCTTACTACATTTATGGCATGCATGCAGCATGTTATCAGTGCATCTATATCATGTTTAGAGAATGTAGCATACATACTTGATATAACTTCATCACTTTGTGATCAAAAGCACTGTGCATGGCATGGTATTTGTTCCAACCTGCTGGATGCAATGACAACATGCTGTAAAAATATAGCAGAAGAGCCTTGCCTGGGCTAGGAAACACACATACAGTACATAGTAACAACTCAGTTTAATCTCACTGGACATGGTGAGAGCATAATCATGTGTTTGATAGTAAATTAGTAATAAAGTTATACATTGAGAACCTGACAGGGATGTGGCTAGGACTTGTTATGCATTTGTTTCCATTTTAACCCTGTTTTTCACAGACCACATTCTTCAAAATGCATTATCATTATGATGAATGTGTTCAAGTCATTTAGTTATCACTGAAAGGGAAAACTGGATTATATCCTGTTCAGGTTGTCTTTACATAAATCTTAACAAAGAAGAAGATAGATTAAGTAAAAAGTAAGAGAATTATATAGGCCTATATACTATTAGTCAAAAGTTTGGATACACCTTCTGTGGATTTTCTTTATTTTTTATTTTCATCATCATCATACCTTAACACTGAAGACATCCAGACCATGAATGATAATGTATGTAATTATGAAGCAAAAAAAAAAAGTGTTAAACAACTCAGAATGTGTTTTATATTTTAGTTTGTCCAAAGTAGCTACATTTATGTTTGACGACAGCTTAGTCAGCTGGAATGATTTTCAATTCACAGGTGTGTCTTTTCAAGATTTAATCTGTGACATCCCTTGCTTTCTTAATAATTTGCTTTAAGACCATCTGGTGTCTTGTACAGAGTCAATAGCTCTATTAGTGCTAATTCAACTACTGTACAAATCCATATTAGGGCAAGAAACACTTAGATAAGTAAAGAAACAGGACAGTCCATTATTACTTTAAGAAACAAAGGTCAGACAATCCAAAATAACTTTGAATGTATCCCATCAAAAAAAGAAAAAATACGCTCTGATGAAACTGGCTCTATCCCAGTAAAGAAAACCAAGAGCTACTGTACCACTGCTGCAAAGGTAAAGTTTGTTAGAATGACCAGCCGCAGAAATTGCTGTTTTACAGCATTAGACATCTTAGATTAGAGTCTACATAATTGCTTACAGGCGTTCAAGCAGTAGACATATTTCAAAATCCACTGTTCAAAGAAGACAGGCCTTCATGGTCAAATTGCAGCAAAGAAACCTTCATAAGAACAACAACCAAGAGAGACTTGTTTGGGTCAGGAAACACAAAGAATGGACATTAGATCAGTGACAAACTGTCTTTTGGTCCGATACTCCAAATGTGAGATTTTTGTGACATAGAGAGGGTAAATAGAAAGAGAGAGAGAGAGAGAGAGAGAGAGAGAGAGAGAGAGTGTGTGTGAAAGAGTTGTGCACCATTTTTTATGTATTTTTGGTATTTCTTATAGGGCCTAAGTTCATATGTAAGGCATAACAGAATTATCAAACAAACCAGGACAATAAAGAAATGAGGAAATAATTCCAGTTCCTAAATTTGCATAACTTAGTTCTTAATATCATGTATTACCCCATTTAGCATCAATAAAGGTATGCAGTCTTTTGTAATAATTTTGCATGAGGTCCTTAATTCTCTCAGGTGGTATAGCTGCCCATTCTTCTTGACAAACGGTTTCCAAATCCTATAATTTTTTTGGTTGTCCTGCATGAACTGCACATTTTAAATCTTCTCAATGTAGCTCAGTGATATTGAGGTCAGGAGACTGTAAGGACCACTCCAGAACCTTAAAGTTTTGTTTCTGTAGACCTTGTTGACTCCTCTGTGTTTATGATTGTGACTATAAAGTCAATAAATAAAATTTTGGTCTCATCACTCCAAATGACTCTGCTCCAGAAGCTGAGAGGCTTGTAATGGATTTTCTCGACCATGCAGGTCATTAGTGGGCAAGTACCTACTTGTTGTGCTTCTTGAAACAACAACAACACTTTTTTTTCCAGAGCAGCCTATATTTCTCTCAAAGTTGTTTGTGGGTTTTTCTTTGTGGCTTGAACAATTCTTGTGGCAGTAGTAGGTGAAATCTTTTCAACAACTCTTTATCAGAGTTTAAACAGTGCTGACATGTTCAAATGTTGAGAAATCTTTTTATAACCTTTTTGAATTTATCTTATTTCGCAGGTCCATTGGCATTTTTTTTTGTTTGTTCCCCCTGGTGAAGTATCCCCCTGGTCAGTGCATCACCTCATGAGCTGAGAAACTGACTATTTATGCACAGACAGTAATTACAGTTATATCAGTCACAGGTGTGGAAACTTCTTTTCCCCCTTTAATAGACGTGTGTGACATTGTCAACCTGTGTGTTTATAATGCGGCCAAACATTCAAGGATATGTAAACTTTTAATCAGGGTTGTTGGGGTGATTTCAGTTATCATTAGGTTTTAAAAAGGAGTCAAACACCACTATCCTTATTTTGTATTATCAGTTGCAGTTTTTCAAATAAATGACAATTTCTTCCAGGGTATGCAAACTCTATATATACACACACACACACACAAACAATTGCGCCCATTATATACTGTATATATTCAGAGATACAGTATGTTGTAAATGGAAATGGCAGAAGATCAGCAGTCTCTGAACACTCAAACAATGCATGTTGCACCAACAACAACCACAAAGATCACATTTTCCCTTATTTAATGATGAATTTGATATTTGATGCTTGACTTGCACCTGCATATTTTTTATGCATTGCACTGAAACCACAGAAAAAAAAATTCGAGAATAATCAGACCATGCAACATTTTTCCAAACGTTTATTGTCCAAGTTTGATGAGTCAATATGAATCGTAGCTTTAGTTCCTGTTATTGGTTGACAGGAGTGGAAGCCAGCATTTAGAGATGCTTTTTTTTTTGCATACTTTGGTGTTAATGAGATGTTATTTGAATTACTGCCTTTCTATCAGCTCGAAACAATCTGGCCATTCTCCTCTGACTTCTGGCATTAACAATGCATTTTCGCTTAGAGAACTTAGGCTCACTGGATATTTTCTCTTTTTCAGAACATTCTTGGTAAACCCTCGAGATTCTTGTGCATAAAAATCCTAGTAGATCAGCAGTTTTAGAAATACTCAGACCAGCCTGTCTGGCAGAAACAATCATGCCACGGTGAGTGTATTTCCTAATGCATTCATTGATTAATATGTAGTACCCTGGAGTGAAAACAATGTACTTTATATTAATTTTTATAAACAATTAAATAACATTTCTAAAATTTTAACCAGCTATTAAATCACTACAAATTACCTGCTTGTAGCACTCAAACTAAAAAATAATTAATGGCATTTATTAAACACAAAGTGACACAAACTACTTAAAAACAATTGATTTTTAGCCTATAGAACATCAATAAATATAATTAATCTCAAAATCAATACTACATTAATTATAATTAGTAAATAATACTCTCTCTCTCTCTCTCTCTCTCTCATCCTCTGTCTTTTTCTTGGTGTTATGGTGAAGTGTAACATTTAAGAAAAAAATATCTAATTGTCTAACAACTTGTGTGGTATACGGACTTTGATTATATTGGACTGCTTTTTTTAAAATCTTTTTTTAAATCTTAAATTCAATGTAAACAAAATCGAGGACGTTTTAGTGGCTAAATTAATAAACATGCTTTTTGTAACTTAAAAGGGTTGTGCTCCCGCCAAGGTATCACACATATAACAGCATATCACATATATATAACAGTGTTAATAAAGTGAAGGCTTTGAGTCCTTGACTGCCTCTGTGTTCACTCATTCTTGCAATGATTGCTATTGGTCTAATTTCAAACCAAATGCAGTTTTGATTAACACTTCTAGCAGCCAATAGACATACTAATTAGATATACAATGTGATTTATCAGCTTTCTATTGATCAAATAAATGTCAACTTCTGTATGTAGTAGATAGAAGAGCAAGTGATAACAATGAAAAAAATCAATCACATATTTTTAATCAGACATAGACACACGTATCACAAACCAAAAAACTTAGACATCAAAGCTATATTAATAAAGATTAACACAGAATATTTAAATCATTATTAGTTAATAAATGTATATTAATACAATTGTGGAAGAGTGAATTTTCAAACAATGCAATGACTACAAAAAGTATAAAATTAAATGTTTGCATGGCTATTAAATCTTGAAACAACACATAGAATTCTGGTTATACTCAGGGATATGTTTGCAGGGCCTTTTCTTACTATGCACATGGAATCCTATATAACTGCTTGACAACTTCTTACTTCATTTAAGATTCTGAAAAGGTGTGAACAGTAAGATAATATTCAGATATGCCACTTCCAGTTGTGCACAATTAAAATTCATACAATTAGCACTAAAATATCTACAGAGTGTGAAAGACTGAGAATAGACATTGGATGCAAGTGTGTTACTGTAGATTGACTAAAAAGATTTTCATTCTTTCAAAAAAAAATAAAAAAGCTCATCACAGTTAAATACTTTGAATTTTAATAAATTAGAAGCCTGCTTTTTTTCCTCTTTCTTTTTCTTTCTTTCAATTTATCAAGGTTTTACAACTGCAGCACAAAACAGAAATAGGGTGGCAAAATGTAGCCCTAAAACTGGACTTAAAAGTTCACTCTTCCTTTTCTCTGCTTCTTAAATTAAATTGTGGAGGTAGTGAGCCTTTGACCTGAGCAAAAAGGTTACAAGATAATTAGTGTTTGGTGCCACCTGGCTTGGTTTCACAGACGTGGCTCGAGACAAGGTGTTCATTAAAACGTTTCTTACTGACCTTAGGCCAGCATGTAACCTTCAGCACTCTTAATCCTCCAATCAAATGGTCCCTATAGATCACGGCCCTTTGCGAAGGGACCTGCTTCAACCTGCAGGCCATGGATTGCTATCAATGCTTTCAATCAAGAATCAGACTCTGAGTCTTTTTCCCTGAAGGTTGCATGGACCAAAAATAAAGGAATTATACATGAATTATGCATGAATTTCCTGAAGGTATACAATGTTTAATCTCATTTTAATTGTATCATGTAACAGATAACAAATAGCATATTAGTAAAAAATATAATAATAATAATAATAATAAAGGTTGTCTTAGTTTACTGTAGTTACTTTTTTGACCTTTGGTCATTATACTATTTCAATAATTTGGGGAGAGAAAAAACATCTCCACTGTAAAACAAACCTCAAGGGTTGACTGGATAGGCCTTATTTATCTTAGCTTATAAAAGCTCTTAAGATTAGTTGAGAGAACAGAAGCTTAACCACAGGTGTATGTTTGATACAACATTTTTTTATTCAGGCTTACAACTCAAATCTTTGATGCTAGCATAGGTTTCATGGTATCAATTAAGCCACTAAGCTATGTAAGTTGCTCTCATATGAGGAGATGAAAAAAATACTACATCCCTTTGGTGCCATTATCACCTCTTTTCTTCAAGACAGCCACGATTAACAAGAATAGAAGAAGACAGATGGATCTGTTGCTATGTTAGGCTCAGTTGCGGCAAATGTGTGTTCATCTGGCTTAAATGTGGTTCACTACAGCCAGCTTAGTCAGTAATCCATTGTACATTTGTTTATTTCTTTATATTTCGTTGCACTCAGACTGCTCACTGGGCAATGAGAGGCACCAGGAAAAAGCGAACATCAAACAGGCAATAGGCATGTGAAGATTTGTAAAGCCCCCTGCATCTCCAAATGTAGGGTTGATGTGAAAACAATCATAACTTTTTGATAGTAGGAAAGGACTTGCATGACTGTCTTTTAACAAACATGTATGCCTTGCTGTTTCATACACACACACACACACACACACACACACACACACACACACACATACACACACACACGCACAGTCCTTTCCATTCATTCACTTACTCACACATCCTTTTGATGTTTTGAAACCAAGAAGCAGTTGGTAATTAAAGCTTTGAGGGGATAATGTCGGCCTGAACGTGTGTCTGTGTAACACACAAAGGCAGCCAATTAAAATTTAAAATGGATTCCACTCTTGGTCTTTCATAGATCCTTTTCCTAGGGAAAGAGGTGACAGGGATGACAGCAGTAATACACAAGTGTGTATGAAAGACCTAAGAGTCAGGCTATAAAAAAAAACAAAAAAAAAAACAGCATATGACCTTTGTAGAGTGTCAGAACTGCAGCCCTGAATCCCATCATCTCAGTATTGTTAAAACAGGTGACTCACGCAAGCAAGCTGGTGGCTAATGGCAATGTTGAAATGAAATCTCATTAATTTTGTAGGAATAAAATCTTTAAGTGTACTACACTCACTCATTCACTCACTCATCGTCTATACTGCTTTATCCTGTATTCAAGGTCGTGGGGGGCCTAGAGCCTATCACAGTTGACTTAGGGCATGAGGCAGGGTACATTCTGGATAGGGTGCCAATCCATCACAGGGCACACACATTCACACACTATGGGCAATTTGGGAACACCAAACAGGAGTACTGGAGAAAACCCACCAAGCATGGGGAAAACAAGACTTGATTTTGCCAAGCTAAAAAAAATCTGTTACATGCTGGAATTTTACCAGTTAAAAAAAGTATAATAAATAAATATATAATACTAGACCTGTATAATATATCTGTTGAAAGACTAGATTAATAATTTATCAAAAATATCTTATGCCTCATACTATAAAATAAAATACTGCCAAGGATACCTAGAATTTTTAAATATGTGTAGTCTCATGTAGTTCTGTTTTGTTTTATGTAGCACAACTATCCTGGAGGGACATTATTTAATTTTACTATGTACTGTAACTACTGTATATTTTGAAATGACAAAAAAGTCTGACTTTGGTAAAATAATAATGGCATACTTCATAATTCATAATTACATGCTGGTATTTATAAAAGTTGTTCTTTTGTATTTAACCAGTATAATACATAGGCCAGTAAATAAATGTATAAAATGAAAAATATATATATAATGATATAATGAGAAACTTCTTCCATTAGAGATAGAAAAATAATATAATAAAAAAGACACCAGTTTAAGAATCTTGAAGCATTTGTGCACAATAATTAAACAAATTCATCTATATTTGTCAACACATTTGTCTTTTATTTTTCTGACCCTGAAACCCAGGTTGAGCTGTGTGAGAATGTATTGATGTATTTATTTACAAATCAAACTCATTGAATCACTATTGAAAGGTGTTCAGGGGCTGTTGAGAGGCCCATTTATGGTAAACATCTCATTTCCTAGACTTCTCAGAGATGGAATAAATAACACGGGTGTCGTCTTTATGCGAGCTCATCGCCATCCTGAGCAGCTAAGCTCTTGGCGGCCCTGCTCAGTCAATGGTCCATTCAGCAGTATTTATGGCATGACAGCAGGTGTCATTGAGAATGAGACCAACACTTACCCAGAGTGAGGAGGGGACTCAGAGCTTATAGAACAGAAGACTTGAAATAAGACACAGGGAAAATTCCCTGTTTCAGAAGGGTGAATATTTATTTAGTGAAACTCGAGTACACAGCTGTTGACTTCAGTCAATGTAACTTTTAATTTTGAGACAAAGTTTTATTCATGGTTTCTGAAAATGCTATTAAATATTATGTGCTTAATAAATTTGCAGCTATAAATTACTTTACGCTCAGTTTATCATGCCCTTGTAATGCACTCAATTAGTAATAATTACCCTTAAAACATAGACATCACTGATGAAGTACCAAGTACAGTATATAAATAGCTGCTCTGCTTATCATTTTGTCTCTGCTTAATTTTAAGCTTATGCTATATAATGCAACATAATAAATGATTTATCCTCCCCACACCCAAAGTGCAAAAAAAAAAGATCTGGGGTGAACTGATAATGAGCAGGCCCAGTAGCAACTGGAACATCACCAGTCTCCCTGATCCCCAATCAGTAAGAAGTAAACACTCCACTGCAAACACGAAGCAAGTTTTTGTTAATCAACATTTAAAATAGGCAGGGATATAACTTTAAAATTAAAACTGAAAATGTGCTCTGCTTAGCTTAAAACAGAAGAGTTGTTGGATGAAAATGTCAATAATTAAATGTTCTAACTGAAACTAGTTAATCATCATTGATTGACAACAGTTATCAATGCAGCATTTTGACATTACAGCATGATTTAACGAACAGGCTCATGTTTCAAAATGTCTGTCTCATTGAAACAGGCCCCTGGTGATACATCAATAAAAAAATAAATTAAAAAAAGGTTCTGCGTCTTCTTTCTGAGGCGTGTTTCTGCTGCTTTTTGGCACACAAAGCCTGAACAGAAGAGCACAGGGAGAGATGGGTCTGACAGAGACAGTGTATGAGAAAGAAGAATAAAAAATATAGAAATATAGCAAAGGCAGAAAAGAGAAAAAACAAGATGAGGAGGCAAGTGACAGCCAAGCTCTATCTATATATAAATATATAATATGTATCTATTTAGCCAACATGCAGGACAGCTTTTAGTGGTGATACTCAAAAATTATATTTTCTGGTGATAGAAATGTACTAAAAACTTAAACAGTGAAATTAAGTTTTCTTATATACAGTATATAAAATCATTGTATTCCCTCAAAATTGTTTTGCATTATCTCTCAATAGTTTCCAATACCTTGCAATTTCCCCATTCCCATGCAATAGATTTAAATTAGTTTGAAACAAACATTTGTTTTGAAACAAACCAATAGTTTTGCATTTCCTTGCAATCATTTTTGTGTTCTTTGGCAATAGTTTTCCACTAGCTTGCAATAATTTCAGACTTACTAGCAAGAATTTTAGGTTATTTAAAAATAGAATATTGTGTTATTTTGTGCTTAATTCATGTTACATCACAATAATTTTGGGGTTTACCAACATTAATTTAAATAAATGTAGGTTCACCTGTTAAGTTTACCTGACAATATGTGACATGGCACCTTACATGACAGCATTGCTATGGTTTCTACGTTGAACTATGGAAGGTTATTAATATTTCACCATAGATAATGCTGTGGAAACATAACCTGTCCTACAGCAGTTCTGTGGGTCATTAAAATGCTGTAGATTTGCAAATTTTTGAGCAAGCTAGAAAAAGATTTAAAAGCTGTGGTATCCCTGATAGACCATATAAAGCTATGTTCTTGCTGTATGACTACACACAGATGATTACAATTTGTAAATTTGCAGCAATCCTTAGCATTACATTGCCATGGTACATACTGTACCAAGCTACACCTCATACCACTGTGGCTGCCCCTCATTGCATTTTACTTTGAAGTTGACTTAAAGTATGCAGATAATTATTATTGCCCTTATTGTTATGTAATTATTGAACAAACACTAGCACACTACAAATTGTAATGGCTTTTTTACATTACAGATTTTTTGTAATATTAATGGAGCAGTCATACTGCCGACAGTATTATAAGTGCTAAGAATTTGCTTGATATGTGAGTAAGGAAAAATTATAATTAATAATTGCACAAGGGAATTAAAAACTACAGAGCACAAAAGCTATTGGGAGGTAATGCAAAATTAATAATAAACTAGAGACAAACTCTTTGGTAGTGTTGCATTGATGCATCGGTTTCCCTGGTGGAAAAAAAAAATTGGTGAAAATGGCTAATTTGTAGACCATAAGGTTCCTGAGATAGGGCCACTCAACTGTCTGTGTGTGGTGAGTGTGGTTTGGCCAGGTTGTCTTAGCAGTGATGGTCATTGCATGTCTGACTCACACACATACTGAATGTAACCTGATAACTTCCTTTGACAGCAACTGTGCTGCTTCTTGGCCTCTTGGCCATTTATCTCTGGGGCCGTTAGTGCTAGAGATTTTTTTTTTGGAGCATTCAGAAGACCCAGATGAAGATTGTGACATACAGTAGGGTGTGTAATGCAAAATTGAGCAAGAATCTATGAATCTAAAATAAATGGAGGTAGTTTTTTTGATGATTCACCCGCTGTACACTCCAGATGGCAGTTAATTTTCAATGGAGTAAATTTGGAGTGAGTTTGGGGAAATTTTTTTTAGCATGAAATGTCTTAAATTCCATTCTCATAACCAAGTGAACTAGTTACAGGAGTGTCGGCACAGGGTCTCACACAAATCCTCATAGCTCAAAAATGGTTCTATTGTATTCCATGGTGCTTGGGAGTTCTGGCTTCATGGGAGTATGTGTAAAATTGAGGAAGATACAGCTACCTATTCCTGAATCAGATAAACAGGAATTTTGGGAAAACTGTCAGTTGGATTCTTTAGAAAACTAATAGCACACCATTCCTGGCAGGAAGGAGGGGTTAGACCATAAATCAGCTGGCCAAAATTATCATTGTGATAAATCATTGTGACCTTTTGGGGGCTCAGGATAGATGTAATAAATTGAAATAATAAAAAAAAAAAATCTTTAGGTTAGACATATGAGAAAAAAGTGATGTTTTTATGTGATTGAATAATAGCCAGTTAAACATTACACAACTGAATTTTATTCAGTCAAAAAAGAAATGGTAAGTGGCTTTTAATTGCATTGCTAATGCTCATAAAATGAATGTCATAGTTTTATACTTGCACTGAGGTTAAATCTCTTGAATCTCTTTGTAAATACACTTTCTTGTATTTAATTGCAGACCTAAGTGATAAATTCTTGTGCTAGGTGACATGCAGATTTGCCACGCTGCCAAGTCTCAGCCTCATTTAGAAGCTACTGTGCAATAAACAAACAAACAAACAAACAAATAAATACAATCTACAGATAATCAAGATTGTAGATTATAAAAAAATAATAATAATAATGTTTACATTAGACTTTATTTTGTGCTTCAACTTCCATGATTAACCAAATTCTTTCAGTCTGATCAGTCATGACAATACCTGTCATAAATCCATGGCTCACAGGTGATGATATTTAATTTGGTGTTTAGCTCACCAGTCTTAGAATGAAATCAGTTAACTGACTTGCATGCCTTTCTGCTTCAAATCAACATTTTTAAGAAACAAATGCTGAAATAATGTGTTTGACATTTCTATGTGAAAGAGCCTTTCTCGTGATGTACATATACATGTTTTTCACTCATCTTGAATCAAGAATTATTACATGAGAGGTGCATTCAAGGTCATATTCCATAAAATTTCTTTCTTGCAAAGTATGGATAAACAACTGAAACAATGATCGTAGTTAAAATTTAATGCTTAATGGCTATTGATAGGAATAATCTATTTAAAGTGGTTTTATAGTGATGCTTTATGTCACTAATTGTACCACAGACTGTAAACACATTAGATTCTCGATGCCGGGAGCATTTAACATTTTTGTTTCCTTGCTCAACTTTGGTTTTAAAACAAGCAATGATGTCCTTTTACTAATACTAGGAGAGAGCATAACAACATAAATTGAAGAAAAAAAAAATACTAATGTCTGTAAAAGTTCTGTGTAGCTAGTTTCTTTTCTCCTGAGCTGCTTTTAGCTAAATAATTGACATAATGTGTGTAATGTGGGTATATATCACTTCGGAAGAAGCCATGAAGGTTTATATTTTGAAATTTGGAATTACTGAAATATGACCAGATTTGAAATGGTTCTCCTAGTGTATTTTTCTGTACAGTCAACTAAAATCTGGTGCTGGGATAAAATGCCTCAGTTGATGACCCCTGCTACTGGTGCTTTTATATTTGTCTGGGGTGTTACAGGAATGGGGTGTTATCTAGTTGAACCCCTCCTTTTCTCTACATATATAGTATAGCTCTCTCTTTACGTCTCTGTCCACTCACTTAGAGTAGACAGTAACAGACTACTCTCTTAGTCTCTGCCGTTACCTTTCACTCCCTGCCTTTACCTCTTAGTGCCATCTCTTCTGGCTGAATATGCAAGCGAAAGACAAAGAACTACTTGGATCGCATATCTTTTATCCTATAGCCTTTATTTACTTGAGTAAGCATTAGTATTTTATGCAGCTTAACCATTAAAAATTGAAGTGCTATCAGTTGAATCTGACTGAAACCTTGTCACACACATGCATATATAAGTTCAGTCTGGAGATAATGACATAGTCTCTTACACACACTGCATCAAAGTAGGACCCAAAGACTGAGACACTTTGTAAAAATGTGCTCTGGCAAAAAGCCCCTGCAGAGCCATTTATTGGCTAATCATAGTCATCCCTATTGGCTGGTTGGCTGCATGCATGCCTTGCACCTCCCTGGAGATAAAAAAAATGTAGCCACAGTGCCCTCTGTTGGACTATGCCACCATTCCACCAAACTATAGTACAGCTTTCAAAAAGGACCAATGTAATGAGGAAAGCAATCACACTTGTATATGTATGAATATGGTGTTTGTGTTTCTGAAATTGCATTTCTATTTACACATGCATCAGAGTGTTTTTGTCAATTTGTCACACAATTCCATAATGCATCTTTTCCCAATGAAACCATGATGCATGGTGAAAAAGTATACATTTAAATTGCTTGGTATTTAAATAATGCATTAACTATCTGACTTATTTTTGAATAACAGAACTACCTTTAGGTACAGTTTATTTTGTAACCCTACCAGAGGCCACATTCATTTATTCATTTTCAGCAAGCACTTTATCCTGCTATCCATGATAGTGGTAGGTCTGGGAATATTCCTTTAACACAGTCCACAATGAGGAAATATGGCCTAAAAGCCAAGAAGTGAGCTAAGAAAACCTCCATGGACGAAACACACTTGGGAACAATGTGTTTTAAAACCTGATCTTAGGTAAATAGTACAACTTTGTAAGAAACAGCTACATGTGACACCTGAATAATGGTTGATCTTCTCAGGTTTTACTGAACATTACTTGTATCTGCATTTGGTCTGTACAGCTCTATGGCTGCACACTGATCTGCCATAACACATTCTTATTTTAGTTATTATGCTTCTAATGTAATGCTACTTTGTAAAAGGGCACCATCTGCATTCACATGGACACAGGGAGAACATTTACCCCAAAAGCAAATTGTTAGCAGGTAAACTATGGTTAATTATAATGCATTCCCATTTTCCTTGTGACTTCAAGGGTGATCACACATGCACATTATCATGAACACTTTTCATACTGATCTGAGAAGGCTGCATTTTTATAGATATCACTTGGGAAATCAGTTCCTAAATGAATACATGTACATATGCAACTATAGTCCCAATTAGCTTCCTGTTTTCGTTAGTTAAAAGTATACCGCAGGTGGGTATCAGAATGTTATTTTAGGCTCTCATCAAGGAAGCTTGATTTTCCCAGATGAATATTCAGTAAGAGTCAATTAGGAAAGAAGCGGGAATAATGACTGAAGATTATTAAGATAGACATCCTTGGTCTCACAGCTTCCTCAGGTGTACAGTTTCTGTCTTTGATATTTTCATGTGTTAAAACAAGCAAAGCAGTGTTACTTGGAAAAAAATCAGTCTGTATGAACATAATGAGTTCCAAGAATTCCCATCTCTAATTAATATTAGATTACACACATATTATAGAGAGTCAAAGCTGAGTTTTCCATATTAGGATTTTTTCCTTGTAGAAGCAACATGTGTAAGCAACATGTGATTATATCAAAAATATTAGAAAAAGTAGTATCAGCTCAAATATGCACATTCTTGCAGGAAAACATCATAGTACAGAAACTGCACTAGTTAAGATTGCAAACAACTTGTTTTTAGCTTCAGACCAAGGCTGCATCTCAATACTAGTCTTACTTGATCTTAGTGCTGCATTCGACACTATA
>JAQMYJ010000001.1:16723180-16734154 GCA_030014305.1 Clarias laeviceps | reverse complement strand
GTGAGAGAGAGAGAGAGAGAGAGTGAGAGAGAGATTGGCCCATCCCAGAGTGCTCAGGCAGATTGCAAGAACTGCTGATGATGCAACGTACTGACCCACATGCACACTACCTGTTCCCAGCAGACTGTGCACACTGCTCTCACTCAGTCTCCTTCTCAACCCATTTCAAAATCTCTATTGTTCGGTACATCAGTGTGTTTGCAATTTACATTGTCTATTCTTTTTCTCAGCATCTCATACACATGAATCATAGCTGAACAGACGGAGAAAAGTGTGGTTCAGCTTATGAAAGTGAGATAAATCAGAGAAGTCCCTTTCTTTCCTTAGGTCATCCCTTTTGCTTTACAGTAAAAATAAAACTGAAGAAGGAATTTCAAAATAATGTGACTATTAAATCAGAACTCAAATCTTACAGTGATACAGTCATTACAATAATAAAACAAAATCTGCTGATCATCTCTTTTCTTTGTTAGCAGATGGCTGAAATGCTAAACTTTGATATGCTATTTCCCACACAACATTTTTCTATAACCTATGTGAGAGGTGCTGACAAAGAATGTGACAACTACCATGATGACATAAGACCATGTTTTTGATCGCATTATGATTTATTGTGCAGTGGAATATTTCTAACTTGATCTCTATACTAAGTAACTTAATAACTAAAGCATTTAGATTAGTAATTTCCTAAAATTTCCTCCCCTAACCAAGAAAAAAAAAAAAGACTTACTATATATGCTCAGCACCAAACCCACCAAAGGAATGCACAGATCACTTGCACAATGTGTATAGATAGAGTGCTACAGTGGGGGAAATGGCCACATGACAGACGTGCAAACACACAGGAAAATAAAAAGTGAATGCTGTGCATCATTCATACTGATTCTGATGTATAACGTTTTTTTTTTTTTTTTCATTTCTAACAAAAGAACCTGTCTATATTATAAGCCAATTTTTCTTACTGTTTAAGAAAGCATTGCTGATAGTCTCATTACATTGCAGGACATACTTTTATTGTGTATGTCTTTTTCGTTGGCTCACTCTCTCTTACACCAATCAGCAATATTAAAACCCTTAAAATTAAAACCACCTAGGATTTAAGTTACCCTTGTGCCACTAAAACAGTTCTGATCCCTAAGGGAATCAGATCAGATGAGCTGGCCTTTGGTCCCAACAGGTATAAATGAGCCTTAGGTTCCCATGATCCTCTCATTAGTTCATTGGTATATAATCGATAGTCAAAATTATTCAATTCATTTGGAAGTGGTGTTAATGTTATGGCTGATCATAGTATATGTTTTCATATGAACTAGATTCGTCTCGGGTTACTTGACTGTAACCCTGTTCCCTGAAAAAGCGGGAACGTGATGCTGCTGAAAAACGCTATTGGTAACGCTCTTTGCGCGACTGGTTGTTGAAGCATGTGTGTCAAACATGCCAAAGTTTGGCTTATATAACCTCGGTCAGGTGACGTCATTTGATTAGGTGCACCTGGAGGTTATAAATAGACATGAACCGGAAACATCCTCAGGTCAATTTTGTCTGAAAGGACGTCCAGTCACACGGGGAACAGGGTTACAGTCAAGTAACCCGAGACGTTCCCTTTCAAAAGCTACACTCGATGCTGCGTGAAAAACGCTATTGGGAACGAGAATACCAGCGCCGCCACACTGAAAAGTGTCTGGACACCCAGGGTTGTCTAGCGTGTGCGCACAATTACCAAAGAGGTCTAGACCTGACTCTGGGACCCGTGAGCCTGGAGTAGCATGGACATCCAAACTATAAGATCTGACAAATGTGTGTGGAGAGGACCAACCTGCCGCATCACACACTTGCTGCAAGGGGACACCTCTTGCCAAAGCCACTGATGATGCAAGCCCCTTAGTTGAATGGGCCCCAACTCCTAGAGGTGAAGTGTGACCACGGCCCTCTTAGGCTAGGGCAATAGCATCCCTCACCCAATGTGACATCGTTTGCCTAGTGCCAGCCGCCCCCCCGGTTGCGGCCCCCAAAACATATTAAAAGCTGCTCCGACTTCGCCACTGACTAGTGCGGTGGACGTAAATCTCCAGAGCACATACTGGACATAGTAAGTGAAGTCTTTCCTGCTCCAGAGCAGTAAATGGCAGAGGACAGAAGCCTTTGAGAACAACTGGATGCATGGTTGAGAATGGAACTTTTGGAAGATAAGGCCAGGGGCAAAGTCTAGGCAGGATGGCGGTCAGAAACCTAACAGACACTGACTCTAGTGGTTCGAAAGGGGATCAACCACGCCCTCGAGCACAATAGCTAAGTCCCATGGAGAGACTGTCGTTCTAGTGGGCGGCCTCAACTGTTTAGCTCCAGGAATAAAGCGGGCAACTAAAGGGTGCTTTCACACAGAAACCCCATCAATCAGAACATGGCAAGCTGAAATGGCAGCCACCTACGTTCTAAGAGTGCTAGGACATATGCCCGAGGACAGTTTCTCCTGCAGAAACTCCAACACTGAAATCTGGCAGTGGACTCGGTCTACATGGTTTGCCATACACAAAGTCCTAACACAAAGAATAGTTTCTATTACATTGGCTGGAAGACCAGTATCTCTTAGTTGGCCCCCCTCAGGGGCCAGACATGGAGCTCGGGCCTGGGATGAAATATTGTTCCCTGCGCCCGAGACAGAAGATCGCTCCTGAGCGGAATAGCCCATAGTGAGCCGTCAAGGAGAGATATTAGATCTGAGAACCATACTCTGGTTGGCCAATGGGGCGCTATCAGTAAGAGGTGAAATCCCTGTTGATGGACCTTCGCTAGGACACCGGGAAGCAGAGCTATCGGAGGAAATGAGTAAAGACACAGTCTGGGCCACGTGTGGGCCATGGCGTCCAGACCCAGGGGAGCTGGAGGAGTCAGAGAGTAGTAAAGGGGACATTGTGCCATGTCCTGCAAAGCAAAGAGGTCCACCTCTGTTACATAAAATCACTCCCAGATTTGACTGACCACTTTGGGGTGGAGTTTCCATTCCCCATGTGTCACAGCTTGTCTGGACAGCAAATCCGCCCCCACATTCATATGCCCCGGAATGTAAATCGCCCTGAGGGACTAGAACTTGTCCTGTGCCCAAAGCAGAATCTGTTGCGCTAACTTGTTCAAGCGGCACGAACGCAATTCGCCCTGGAGATTTATGTAAGAGACTACCGTAGTGTTGTCCACCCACACTAGGACATGGTAGCCTCTCAACTGCTGGAGGAAGTATTTCAGGGCCAGAAATAAAGCCGTCATTTCGAGGCAATTGATGTGCCATGCGAGAAGATGACCTCTCCAGATCCCTTTGGCTGGACGGCCATCTAAGACTGCGCCTGAAACCATGAGGGAAGCATCTGTCATTAGCATCTTGCGACTACAACAAAGACCTAGAGTGGGACCCAAAGTCAGAAACCGGGGTCTGAACCACATAGAAAGGGTACGAAGGCCCTGGCGCGGAACCCTTATTTGCCTCAAGGGATTGGCCCTTGGATGAATTCCCCTTGCTCTCAGCCACAACTGAAAAGTTCTGTTGTGCAGAAGGCCCAAGGGTATCACCGTGGATGCAGCTGCCATGAGACCTAGGATTTTCTGAAAATGACAGTCACTTTCTGGCCTAGCTTGATCTTCTTTAGGGTACTTAGAATGGATTTGATACGTGCAGGAGACAGTTGTGCCTGCATTACGATCGAATCCCATACGGCTGTAGTAGCGTGACTCTCTGTCTGGCAGTATCACCCCTTTTTCCAGCAACTTCTGCAATTCTTGTGTCAACAGATGCGCTCGTTCCGGTTTCACGGAAGTGGAGACCACCACATATACTTGTATATTTAACTCTTCGGCTAGATGGGGGGGATGTTAGATGTTCGGCGTCCTGAAACATGGCAGGAGGCGACCAAACACTTAAAATTTCGCTGGAGACCACTACTCCCCAAAACACCAGTGGTGGCGGAGATTGGATCACGGCCTCCTGAGGGTACCAGGAAGGAGTTCTTATTCTCTGTTGGAATTTTACGCACCCCTCCCCAGAGGGAGACACCCCCATGGTCCGGGTGCACCAGCCTCAGGACCTCTTCTTGGGGGAGATGATGCTCCTCAGGTCCGATCTCCTTAAGGCAGACTGTGAAGCGCGGCGAGCCGCACCCCAGTCCCTATAAGGGGGTGCTCGACTCGCCACACTCTCTTTTTGTGCTTCACGCCTCAAAGGAATCGGACCTGGTCGTGACTGGGTGGCCAACGGCCCCGACTCTTGAGCACGGTGGGGAAGAAACCTCACAAACGCTTCCTCGTAGCGCTTCGCCTCCCGAAACCTAGTGGCGACGGTGTTGATGGCGTCGCCAAATAGGCCAGAAGGCGAGATGGGGGCATCAAGGAGGTTGAGCCACAGATGTCTCGGCATAGCTCTGAAAACTCCCCTTCGTCGATGGACCCACCAGTGCTCAAGTCCTTCAGCAGGTGCAAAACTGCCATGGTGTGCAGGGCAGCCTTCCCCACTAGCGAAGATGTTAATCTGCAAGGCTTAGTGGGGAGAGTCGTTTTTTTCAATAATGATGAGCTCCCAGGACAATCTGGGACCGAGGCGCACTTAAGAAGCGGACGTAAGAGCCTCTCGATTTGGCGAGAGCGAGAGAAAGGGGCGAATCCTTCTCATGCGCTTCTGCCAGATCGACACGCGATCCCCAGGATTTTTCTTTAAAGAACGCGAGCTGCACGCGAAGCATTCTGATTGAGCCCGAGAATAGCGTGCTCTTCCCCAAACATTCAAAGCAGAAAACGTGGCGATCATCATCAGCGAGAAGTCTCTCACATGGAGGCAAACATCTGCTTTCTAACTCCGCCATTGTAAGTAATATTTCCTTTGATTTTTGCTTTCTGCTTCTTTTCTTTTTAACTGCCGTGCAGTATTCAACACAGATTTTGCACACACGCACACGCAATGCAGTCCTTGAAGACAAAAAGACCTGAGGATGTTTCTGGTTCATGCCTATTTATAACCTCCAGGTGTGCCTAATTAAATGACGTCACCTGACCAAGGTTATATAAGCCAAACTTTGGTGTGTTTGACACACATGCTTCAACAACCAGTCGCGCAATAGCGTTTTTCACGCAGTATCGAGTTTAGCTTTTGAAAGGGAATAACAGATTGGCAATAATATATTTGCATCATATGAGATTAAAATGAAGAATGTTACCAAATAATGCATCATGCCACACTTTGTATTTGTTTCAGTTTTATGCCATCTCTTGAAATTGCTACACCACCTTTATGCTCTGTAAATTGTGTGTTTTAATGTTAATCCACTTATTTGTTGTATGTTTGTTTGTTTGTTTATTGTTTGTGCCTAAAATGTTATCTTCTTTTTTAATTAATTTTCTTTTTAATGATTTTGTCATTACTCACCCTGATAGTAATTCTCCAATACCTTGCTTCTTTTGTAATTTTTTCCCCAACATGTTCACATCTAAATGATTAATCTGCATCTTGGTGTGTTTGGTGATTTAAGTTATAACCCTTGATTCTCAATGGCACAAAACTGATATTAACTTCTTTTTTTTAAGGACAAAAAAAGATGTTACAATATCTGCAGAGTATGTGTTTGATTACCATAGATACTGATTTTAACACACTTTCCAGCACTGAGGAACTCACTTATAACTGAGGTACTATATATGAAATTGTTAGTTTAGTCAACACTTTACCCAACAACCCCCTATGTTTTTCTCAGTACAGGGAAATGTTTAGAAATGTGTGTCTGTGGTAATAACACATTGCTGGATGAGGTGGAAAGAGATTTATTTATTTATTTTATTAAATTAGATTCAACTTTATTGTCATTGTACAAAGTGCATGTACAAAGCCAATGCAATGCGGTTAAAGCTGGAATATTCCCTTAATTCACCAAGAAAAGTTTATTTATATCAAAATACTATTAAATGTAAAATGTCACTACTGAATTAATACATAAAAATAAAAATCAACACAAAAGACAATCAGGAAGAAGAACAGCTTTGGGGATTATTTTAAATGTGTCATTAAAGCAATGAAATTCATTTAATCTTTGCCTAGACTGATTCTGTGGGAAGAAGAATACCTCTCAGTCTGAAAGTTTTGGTTGTGTTATTTGTGTTGGTGTTGTTTTTCCAATATGTTTTCTTCACAGGGTAATTACCCAGACACAGTTATTTCCTGCATGACAGATCACTTGCTATAATTGGCTGTTTCCAAAAAGAAAAAAAAAGTGTAGAGAAAATCAGGTGAATTACAACTCTTTCATTAGCCATATTCTCATTGTATGTGTGCATGAGTTCATATGCATATGTGTGTTCTTGTTGAGAGAAAGTTCCACTCCTTGACTGGGTTCAGTTCCTAATGAGAAGTTGAGGGTAAAGGTCATCAGGCATCAGATGCATTAGATGTGTGTGTGTGTGTGTGTGTGTGTGTGTACAGAGTACATTATGTCACAGAGTGTGCAGAGCGTATGACATATGCAAAGCTCCATCAAATGTTCAAGGGGCGATCAAAAAAAGAAGACAATTACAATCTTTGTTACATCACTCAAACGTTCCCTTCACTAACAATTTACAGTGTAAACATTACACTGACAATGTTGTCCACCTTTGCACGGATGTCTCCTTTACTTTTTTCACTTTTCCTTGTGTCTATTGTTGAGAGAACGATTGATGGATACTTGTCTGGTGATTTTAAAATCCCCTGCACTGATGATGATGAATGAACATGCCACAAAATCTGTATTCATATGGAAAAAGGGACTAAAGATGAGTGAAGGGATTTGGACAAATGTGAACACCACAAGGCAACAGTATCTAAATAGAATGAATATACACATCGTATTTCAACTCCACTGTTTTGTTTCTCTTAAATGTTAAAAAAGGTACTACCTTGGAATGATTTGTTAGTGAAGCCTAAAGAAGGCACTACTGATTGTCTGCTTGTCTGGATAAAAGTATGCTAACTCTGTCTTCCATCTTAATACATATGCTAGTAAATAAAATAAATAAATAAACCAGAATCTACGGAATGGTGTAGTGGTTAGCACTGTTGCCTTGCACCAACAAGGTCCGGGTTCGATTTCTGGCCAGGCCCAATTTCCGTCTCTGTGTGCATGTTCTCCCCATGCTTGCTGGGTTTCCTCTGGGTACTCCAGTTTCCTCCCACAGTCCAAAGCCATGCAGATTAGGCTAATTGGCGTTCCCAAATTGCCCGTAGTGAGTGAATGAATGTGTGTGTGCCCTGCGATGGATTGGCACCCTATCCAGGGTGTACCGCGCCTTGTGCCCTAAGCCTTCTGGGATAGGCTCCAGGCCCCTCTCAACCATAAATAAAGGACAAAGCAGTATAGACGATGAGTGAATGAGTGAGTATACAGAATTTGGTTATGATTAGAAGATTTCCCTTTCGCCTTTTAAAAAAAATTATATTTATTTATTTAGTATTATTCTTTTTTTTTTTTAATACAGCAAAAGTTCTGTGGTGAACTGGCGTAATGGGTAAAGCAGCAATCCATAAGAATAGAAGACAATTTGACAACAAATCTAGCTATGAATGCTAGATTTGCTAGCTATGAATGCTTATAAACTTTGCTTTGATTGTAACCAAGATGCACATTTTCACACATGCAAGCTAGATGGATGGATGGATGGATGGATGGATGGATGGACGGATGGATGGATAGATATAGACTAAGCAATGACACCATAAACAACCTTAGGAGTGCAAAAGATTTTGGGCAAAATTTTCACTTAACCATGACCTTATCGATCACAGTAACACTTGCCAATCTTGAGCATTGCTCATCCATTGGAAATTGGTGGACAGCACTTTCCTCCAAGTGTGTAATGCCATCTCCTGACATTGCATAAAAAAGTAGTTTGAAAAGATGCATCCAGCTGGCTTCACATGCCTTAGATAAAAACACATTATAGTCTTTGCACTCCCTTGTTGTTTGCTGCTGTGTGATAGGATAAAGATGCCTTGACTAAATTGGTCATGAATAAATTAGGAAGAAAATCAGGGGGAAAAAATCCAATTAAAAGAAGAAAACACAAAGGAGTGCACAATAATGTTTTGCAGATGATATGTAGACAATAGCTTATCTTGTTTTGTACTTAAAAAAAATATCTAGGGATAAATGGAACTGAGAAAGCATTTTCTTTAATTACTTAATGATAATACTACAAACAAAAGTAAGTACTGAAAACATTTGAGGGCCTAATACCAAAAATCAATATTGCATCTTTAACACATTGAGCTTCTTCCCTTGTCTCTCTTTTTCACTTGACTACTCTCACCTGTACATGCACTTTTAAAAGACAAAAGCCA
Organism: Clarias laeviceps; assembly: GCA_030014305.1. NCBI lineage: Eukaryota > Metazoa > Chordata > Actinopteri > Siluriformes > Clariidae > Clarias > Clarias laeviceps. Next base: position 16,725,810 of record JAQMYJ010000001.1, on the reverse strand, counting down.
AGCACAAGCCACATCCATATGCATGCTACCCACCAGAAAAGCTCCTCCTTATTAATATTCCAGTGCATTCTGTGAAAATCTCATGAATTAATAATTTGTCCCCATGTACCACGGATGTCAGATCTGCTTCTAGGTGTGCCGTGAAAGTAGGCACAGGGGTTTTAAACAAGGTTGGAATACCTCAGAGAGAAAAGTTCTACAGAACTGCTATACCAAAACAGTAGTAAGCCAATATACTCACATGCACATATTGTATCCTGCAGCAAATTGACTTATTCCACCCTTTGTATTAATAACATGCAGGTATTCATTTAGACGCAGCACATGCTTTTTTGCTTCTCTTTGATATCTAGTGTTGTTTTTCTCCACCTTGTCTCAGGAGGTAGACATATTCAGAGGTCAAAGGGCCAAGAGCGACCAACAAACTAATTTCACGCTGCATGCTTCTGACAGACACCAGACAATCTTTTCTTCACTCTTTTCTTGCTCTCTCACTCTTGGTTCATTGTTGCACAATGCATATTCCCCAGAACCTGCTGAAACTTAATCAACCCTTCATTAACACTCATCTTTCACTCTAATTGGCATACAAGCACAGGGCCAGCACCCCACTCTTGCCTTGCCACTCGTTCCTTCACCACCTTTATTCTGCCACTTCATTCAGACTTGCAGCTAATCAGAACAGGTCAGTTTGGAGCAAAGCAGACTAGAACGAGCATGCCCAGGCATGTCCCTTTTTCCTTACGAGTCTCTTTCTGTTTCCATTCTACTAAAGTCTATAAAGTTTACTCTTATTTCCTATATTTAAAAAAATCCCTGAAGATATTAGTACAGTCTTTTCCACGTACACTGTGCTTCATCACAATATTATATATCAATCATTATAACTTAATCCCTGAAGGGAAAATGTTTTGGCCTATACTGTACCTGTACACCTATCAGCTATTGAATGTTCAACTCCAATCTGTCAGCTTCAGTCCACAGAGCACAGACAATATCTAAGAGACACATAATGAAAGAAAAAAGTCTCATGAAATATTGACTGGCTGACACTAACATGATATATGTACATATTTTGGCAAGGAGCAAAAAAGTAATAAAAAACAATAACGGCCGAGCTCTTTTGACCCCGTGTGAAGGAAAATCCATGCCAAACCAATATGACTGTGTGCTCTATGAGACAGTGCAAAAGTAATCAATGGAAACGTCAAATCTCAGCCATATCAGTCTAGAGTGAGTGAAATGCGTGCAGACTCCATGGCGGTCCACCAGGGACATATTTTGGCCAATAGGTCAATTGTTGATATGTTTTCAAAGAGAAAAACAAAATGCCAACCACAGATGCTGTCTTTGTCTCTCATTTTAGGGTTACACTTTATTTTCTCTTTCCTTAATGATTAATTATTGTTTAACTTTTGATATAATAAGTTATCTAATAAACATTAGAAATGTGCATGAAAGTGGCCTCCTGTATTTTTTTAGCGTTACCTGTTTGATTGTAATGGGCTTTTCAGTATATAAATAGGTGGCACAAGGGCTTAGTGGTTAGCACTGTCGTTTTGCACTTCCAGAGTCCTGGTTTGATTCCCTCCTCCAGGGTCTGTATGTTCTCCCTGTGCTTTGTGGGTTTCCTACGTGTACTCCAGTGTTCTCTCACAGTTCAAAGACATGCAGAGTAGGTTAATTGACAATCCCAAATTACCCGTAGTGTGTGAATGCATGTGTGAATGTTGGCAGGAGATCCTACCATGGTCACAAAAATGGGAATAAATACAATAGTCACCATTGGCCTCCACGGCCCCTAGTTGGAATACAGAGGTTGGATACTAGATGGATGGATGGAACATATAAAATGGTTATACCATTGAAAAAAACAATTAGAAAATTTTATTAAACTCACATTTTTCACATTTACTAAAATTTATATTAATATTAACCATCTCCTGTCTCAGGTCAAATAACTACTTTATTTTATTTTACTTCCTCTTTTGACTTTCTACAATAAATGATTCCTAGATTCCTGATTCCTCCTGACAGAACTTCTGTAGACCTGTTTGTTCATACTAGGGCTGAAACGATTCCTCGAGTAATTCAAACAAAAAATGATTGAGGCAAAATCTGCTGCCTCGAAGCTTCTTTTAATTAATTCTAAAAGCTTGCACCATGTTTTTGCGCAATTATTTGTTGACTGTAGTGATGGGTCGTTCATGAACGATTCGTTCTTTTTGAACGAATCTTTAACATGACTCTGATAAACGAGTAGTCTCGGAGAGTGATTGGTTCATTTTCTATTGGGCGCGCATGCGCAAAGCATCGCAAAACCTCCATATATGTTATATTATATACAGGAAACAGTATTGAACAATTCTCAGCAATGAGTCTTCAAGTCTCGAGTCGTTCGATCCTTTGTCACGTGTCTCCCATAGACGCTATGCAGTGCAGTACACAGGAAACAGTATTGAACGATTCTGCAAGTGAGTCTTCGAGTCTCGAGTCGTTCGTTCTTTTGACACGTGACTCCCATAGACGCTATGCAGTGCAATAGATTCAAAAGAACGAACGACTCAGATTGAAAGATATAAGAGGTGAGCTGCTCATTCTGTTTATTATAATATGTCCTTAGTTGCATT
>JAQMYJ010000001.1:16701446-16704468 GCA_030014305.1 Clarias laeviceps | reverse complement strand
AGGTAAAGTGCAGGTTAATTTGTTTTATTTTTACTTAATATTTTGTGTTAATTATTTTTATGTATTTATTTATTTGGGCTGAATAATTTGAGTTTCCATTATTTCTTATGGGAAAATTTTTTTGAAATATAAGCCCACTTCCGGAACAAATTATGCTCGTAATCCAAGGTTCCACTGTAATAAAAAAACATAGTCAAAAAGTTTAACTACCCTAAAAGTTAATTTTTTTCAATTTAACAAATGACATTATTATTTGAAAGTTTGCACAACAGTCAGTGCATGGCATTATACAAAACCTGGCAGAAAATTAAATTGGTTGTAATCTCAAAAGAAGCAGTCAGGATATTGTCCCCATATCTAAATAAAATGGCCCTGGGATCAAACATGTCAGTATCCAATAATTTGCATTTAGTAGTCAAAAGAGAATATATACTGTACATTGACATTGTGTTGGTTCTGACTAAACACTACATACAGGTAATAATCTGGAGACATCTGGGATGATGCCAGCCCCATTAGACAGAAGCCAACCCTGCGAGGATCCTGAGGCATCCAGAGAAGAACCACCTCCATCTGCACTCTGCTTCATGATGGTTTAGAGCTACAGGTGCTGCTCCTGTGCTCGCAGTGATCCAGATTCTCTCTGCCCTCTGCACCAGTCTGACTCATCCTGGTGCCAAACTGGACTCCATGTTAACTTAGACATCTTCTGTTATATTAAAGTTCCAACTGCCTAACACAGAATGTCTGCTATCTGTTATGACCCAAATGAGGATGGGTTCCCTGTTGAGTCTGATTACTCTCAAGGCTTCTACCTATTGCCATCAGAGAGTTTTTCCTTGCCACCGTCACCTTTGGCTTGGTCATCAGGGACTATCTGATCATTATTACCAGACATACTGTACACATTTCCATAATTTTCTTGTAATTTTGTGAAGCTGCTTTGAGACAATGGCCATTGTTAATTGTTAATCTAATTTAATTGAATAAGTATGTACTTAACACTGGATCTTTAAGCTAATATGAAAATGCCCAACATGAAAATAACATTGATCTAAAATTCAAGAACTTTACTGTATGGGAATGTACACAGGACAATCCAAAAATTGTCACTGCACCCTTAACATTTTATTAAGAAAATTGCATGCTAGTAGCATTGTTTTCTTTTTTTTCTTCTCATAATTTTATATGAACAGAGCTTTACACTTGAGTGCTTTGCAAGTCCCTGTTCTCCCTCTAAGAGGCTGGACCAACAATCAATACATAACCCTCACAGACAAACTAAACAATTGAGGAATAATTTGTTATTGTGCTGTGGATAGTCAAGTGCACACAAAGGAAATAAGGTGTCCCCATTTGACCAATGCAAGACTGGTCTGCTGGATATTTATAACATGAATTGTATTTGTTTATTGCTCATTATGTTCTGGTTTTTCTGAGGAGGAGGAGCTGTAGGACAAATCTGTGCTTCAAAATAGTAGGGCAGACAAAGCCCCCTGGCCTGGAAAGAACAGTTTCATTAGGACTCAGGAAGGGGGCCATTAGTGAGGGAGGATAATAGGCAACTTTTTTCAATGAGTTAGAGGATCTTAGATATAGTTTTATCACAGCTGAGGGAGAAATAAGAGGAGGGAGGAAGAGCAAGGAACAGATAAGCCTGGCGTGATGGGAGTACTTAAATTCTACAACATAAATTGTAAATGTCTGCAGCAAGGAAAGCATATATACAGTAAATAAAAAAAAGAAAGAAAAAAAATATATATATAAATTAATTAATATATATAAATGGCATTCGGTTTTTGCATATTTTTTTCTGCTCATAGGACGACAAGTCCAATTTGACTTGAACGTCCTTTGTATATACAAAACATAGATAGATAGGTAGATAGATAGGTAGATAGATAGATAGATAGATAGATAGATAGATAGATAGATAGAGACATATATAGTTGAGACATAGATAGATAGATGCAACTAGTACTACTGCTAATAATTACGGTATGGTTTCAATATTTAAAACCATACCATCATATGGGATAGGCTCCAGACCCCCCACAACCCTACACAGGATAAGCAGTATAGAAAATAGATGAATGGATGGTTCAAATAACATCTAACAACATTTCATCTAGAAACCCTATGGGACATAGTGAACCACACCACATATCCCTTCATTGGGGTCTTCCGTCACAATAGCTTTAAATAGGAAAAAGGAGACTAAAGCGTTCCTATTTTTCACTTCTTTCATTAAACAATATTGACAAACATCATGCACTTTGTAAGGTCATTTGTCAGTTTTTTGGCCACCGGGGCAAAAATGACATTCAACTGCAACTCTTTCTTGATTAAGATATAACATATTGCATGGAGACTCACTATTCATCACATGGAGGTGACAAAAACTAAATTTATCACAGATTAACGGAATGTACTGTTTTAAATCATTTTTTTTTATTTTTCCAACTGAGGTAAAGGTTTCTTTAGAGATGGTGTGGCATTTTATGGCTTTATAGCTTTACGGCATTGACACACCAGTGCCAGTTAGTACTAGCATAACAATATGTTTTTCACTATATTTCAATGCACTTTTGTAAGGTACTCTAGATGAGTGTCTGGTAAATTGTATATAAGCAAATATCAAATCTCCTGTACTGTTGGAGCTAAAATGTACCTAATATTTAAAAAAAATTAAGAGCTGAGGTGGGATTAGCATACATACATACATACAGTAATTCACATAAATCTTTCAGGATATCAGATATAGATATGGACAAACTACCTATTTGTTACTGTATATGGATACTTGGAAACTAGATTTGATCACAAGTTTATCATTGTTTAAAAGGTTTTATTGCCAGTGTTTGACTTCTAAATCAACCCAAATGCAATCTTAGTTAGGTAGCTACGTATTAAAATTTGTAGTTGCAGTGAGAAAAAATGCACTAATAAAGCACTGTACTTCACTCTCTCTGTTAGGACATGCAGATTCCCACTTGTCTACACCTAAACACTCTATCCACTA
>JAQMYJ010000001.1:16691446-16698946 GCA_030014305.1 Clarias laeviceps | reverse complement strand
ACTGTACCAAAAGCACAAACCATACATTTAAACACAAGAATTACATTAGTGGAAAATTTATTTCTCTCAAATAGTTCATTAAAACTATTGATGAATGAATTGTTCAAATATGCAAGTGCTGATAAGAAAAAAATATACAAGAATAAATATAATTAAATGCAGATGCAAAAACAATGGGGAATAAGCAATATTTCAACTGAACAATTTGCAAAAAACAAGCCTCCAAGCCTTTTTAATAAACGCAAAAATAAACGTCTACCTGCATGTGGTGTGGTATGCATATTAATCAGTTTATTTATTGTATGGTTTCCATTATCTTAGACATTATTTTAATCCTTAGGAAAGTTAAAGTCATAATCTGCATCCAGGTCACATAAATGTTTAATACATACGCTTGAAGGGGGTTTGTTTGTTTGTTTGTTTGGTTGGTTGTTGTTTTTTTTTATTTCTTTGTTTGTGATATTGCATATGAGTAATTCTGTAGGTGGCCATGAACACTAAGGCCTTCATTTTGGTTATTAAAAAAAAGAATATCTAAAATTTTGTATTGTAGCTTACAATATGTTAGAACAGCATGATGAAAATTGATAGTTAGTAATAGTTGCTAAAAGTCACTAAGCTAGGTATGCATAGAGATCCTGGTCAATGCTACCAGGTTGAATACAGAGGTTTCTGGGTATAATTGTAGTCAGACACTACCAGTCAAAAGTTTAGACTTACCTTCTAATTCCATGGCCTTTTATTTCTTCTAACATTATAAAATAATGCTGAAGGCTATCAAGATATGCAGTCATCTCCTTTGAACAGTTGATATTGAGATGCGTCTGCTACTTATGCTCTGTAAAGTCATAACAGCTTTAATATGAGATGCTGGTAATTGCCGATTTTTTAATCTAGTAACGCTAAATGAACTTAGCGTCTTGCTTTCCTGGGATGTTTTCAGCCTTTTGACTGGTACATTACACTCATCAAGAACAGATACATGTAATTTTAATATTGGGCTTTCACTGATTTATTATTATTTTTTTTATTTTTTTTGGGGGGGGGGGGGGCGGGGGAAGAATTTAAGTTTTAAATTGAACAGAAAAATAAATTTCAGGGTGTAATTTTTTTTTTAAAGCACGGACCTGAGGCGAGGTCTTACGGGAAAAAGGGTAATTTAAAGGGTTTCAGGCGGGAGTCTTCGCTGACATCCGTCGGCTGGGCGGCTTTCCCGGCTAGGATCGTGGGCCTTAACACAGTGCTCCTCGCGGACTTTTCCTCTTCAAAGGCGGGCTCGGTGCGGGAGTAAAGGTGCCAAGATCACCTTTTTAAAGTCCCTGGGGCGCGTCATATCGCACCACTCGCATGCCACTCTCTGAGACTCCACCGCATTACGTACTTCCCGGACCCTGGACTAAACTCCGCGCTGTACATTTATAATGCAGAGCAAGCCCGAGATCCTATTAACGTTAATTATCACCAGCCAGCCCGAATAGGCGGTGACGCCTACCTAGGGAGCCTACGGAGTGAGCGAGGAGCGATAATAGATTTGGGCACACGCCGTGACTCAGGGATTCTGATATCAACACAGAATTATACATACAGGGTCAAAATATACACACACCCTCTAAGATTATTAATTCAGTGGAAATGCAAGTCTCAAAATGCCTCTCAGATCTGTGCCAAGCCCAAGGTTTCTCAACTTCCTGTTAATGATCGTCACTGATTACAGCTGATAGCTTCTGTGCCAACTTTCTCTGTAAATGGTTAGCTGCAGATTCCAAGATCAGTTCAAACAATCATATGTAAGTACAAGTTATTGGGAGGTGTACCCATTTTGCCAATGTCTGGGAGAAGACCCAAACTGTCACCCTCAGCTCAGAAGAAATTGGTTCTCATGATTAGGAACAACCCAGGAACAACCTAGGCACTGGTATGCCACGAACTGTACGCTGCAGAAACACCTTACTGTTTAGTCAAGCAAGTTTAACTAAAAGGCTGTTGTCCAATAAAGACTCTCATGTTCCAGAATTTACACCATCAAGCTCAACCAAAGTTTGCAGCTCACCACATGGACAAAGAAAAAGCCTTTTAAAGGAAGGTTTTGACCAGAGGTATGTTTGAATACTGTGGCACTGCACAAAAGTGTGGCAATAATGAGAAAGGAGGGCTACCTCAGAATTGTTGAGTATAACCTCAAATTGTCAGCTAGATGATTGCAAGTAGGACACAATCGAAAGTTCCAACAGGGCAATGACCCCCAGCACATCAAAGCCAATAGTACAATTGATAAGACAGCCTAGCGTTTGGAGTCTCAACTCAACATTTTATCAAGTACTAACAATTCTGCCAAGAATAATGGTCAAACATCTACATTGTTTAATGTCTACAAAAGCATCTGCCAAAAGCGGAACTTGCTAAGGGACATTTAACCAATTGTTTCATTGCTCTGTATGTATATTTTTACCTTACACTGTATGTACATGCATGTATAGTTATGAAAAAGTTAACACAATTAAGTTTTTTCTTCTAACTGTTTTCTCAGAATGCAGTTTGTGAGAGTTACCGACTTCAATACACCCTCACAAGGGAAAAACTAGAGATTCTGAGTCCCTTAAATACCTATATACTAAGCCCCCAACCTTGATGAAGCTAAACCTTTTCAATTGCCATATCATTTTAAGGCCCTTCTGTCACTCAGAGACACATGGAATTGTCCATACTTACTGTCCATTCACCTTTTATGGAATCCATGACTCCTTTCCCCCACAATGAAATAATTTACTGGTATATGAACAATAATATATTCCATGCAAAATATTGCATATTTTGTAATATTTTATTTGTATGCCAAATATTCTATATTGTAACAGGATTAACACACAGGTGGCATCACAGACAAACAGACACAAAGCGAGGTCTTATGGGAAAAATCATTTTATTTGGAAAAGAGGGAAAGGGTAGGGTTTAAGGAGTGAGGACGGAGAAGAGGAGAGGAAAGTGGTAAAGGTGTGCACATGCGGGTCTGAGGCAGTGCCCAGCTGGCATGTGGGCATAAGGCTGGTGAGCAATGGCGGCAGGCAGAGTGGCAGAGTCAGCACATGTAGGCAGCAGCTCCTGCATGCTCCCTTAAACAGCTCCTCTTTGCTGAATGGCCACCCGGCCCCTTCCAGCTCTCCTTGGGCATGGCCATAGACAGGAGTCCCACATGATGTCCGGGGGCTGGGTGGCATTCTCGGATGAGAATGGGGTCAATAACACGAAGCACAATGGCCTTTTACTCTTTGACAGCAGGTTCACAAAGGCTGGCTTTTTGGTTAAAGTGAAAGTGTCAAGGGAGCTTGGGCAGTCTTTTTGCAGCTGGATCAAATGCCGGGATTCATTTCTGTGCCTTTGAAGTCCCTGTGGTGCAAAACATCACCCCGCTCACATGTCACTAATCTGCATTTAGCGTCTGCCAGTCTGAAGACCTCTAGGACCTCAAACTAACGTCTCCACCTTGTTTTTATAACACTGAGAAAGCCAGAGATACATTAAAGTTGATTATTAGCCAGCCGTGTCCGTTTCCAGCAGCCCCACCCCTTTGCACACCTGCAGAAGAGGAGGCCACCTACCTAGTGAGCCTACAGAATGAGAAAGAAGCAACAAAAGATTGAGGTCCATCACTGTTGCACACCATGACAGTATCTTTATATACCACCTTGTGTATTATCCTCAGTGTTAACATAAAATGAATGACTAGAAAAATTAATTAAACAAAACAGAAAATCAGCCTAGTTTTCTTTGCAGACTATAAAAACTGGTCTTTACGTCAGCTGCACTGAAGTGAATAGTTGGCTGTCTTCAACTTTAAAGACACTTAAGTGGATATGATGGCATACATGTCCACAGAGTGATGTGCTTAATTAGCAAATCATGGCACTAACTGAGAGAAACTGAGAGCCTGTTTCATTTATTCTGCTCTGCTCTCAATGGGTCAACTCAATTTCAGCCCAGCTGCAAAGCCTCTCTGGGTCTGTTTGAAGTTACCAGCTTTAAGTAATGTCAATGACAGTCTCAAAGGGCATGAAAAATGGAGAATAAAATTAGATATTAAATAGAATACTAGGGACAATCTGAGGGGGGAAGAAAAGCAAATTTAGGATTTTTTTTTACAAAATGAGCATCAAGTTCAAATTGAGAGCCTTTACAGTAAACATTACAGTACAACAAGTGGTACATGCATAATCAATGAGGCCAATGAGAATAAATATATAGTTGCAGTCAGAAGTTTACTAAGACCAAATATTAAATATTTTGCATGTAATTTTGTATGTAAATTCAAAGCTGTGTTGATTTCAGACAACATAAAATCAATTTAAATTTGTGCACTTAATTATTGGGCTTTCCTCTTTTAAAGGATTGTTTTTGTGTTTTTTTTATTGTAAAAACATAATAAAAAATCTGATCATAGTGGGTCTTAGTATTAAATTCAAATTCAAATTTTATTCATCACATACACAGTCATACACAGTACGGTATGCAGTGAAATGCTTATTAGACAAATACAACCTCAGACAAATAACAACATACAGTATAACTTTTTCCACTCTGCCATTATTTATTTAACAAAAATGAAGCCAAAATGAGAAAAAAAATGTACCCCCATACTACTTCCACAGGATTTAAAAGGGGAATTATCAGTCCTTGATTAAATGATCATCAGCAAGTGTACAGACCTTTATAAAAGCAGAAGTTTTGGCAGTTTGCTGGTCTGAAGCATTCAGGTGTGTGTTAACACAATGCCAGGAGGTTAAGACATAATTCCTGGTCATAGAGAAATAATTGTTACTGAACATATATCTGAAAAGGGTTATAATTTTCAACAATGTGGAAAATACATACACTTCTGTATACCAGAGTATTCTAGAGATAAATGTGAGGCCAATTGTCTGACAGCTAAAACTTAATCAAAGTTGGGTCATGCAACAGTACAATGATCCGAAGTACAACAATACATGTACATCTGAATTAATATTTTGGAATGATCTAGTCAAAATCCAGACCTCAGCACCATTGAAATTACAGAGCATGACTTATGCACAGTAAATGCTCTAAAACCTCAATGATCTGATGCAATGTTGTAAAGAAGAATAAACTTAGTGATGCGAGAGACTGATAAATGCATACAGGATAGGATTCCTTTAAGTTATTGTTGATATTGTAGCTGGATCTACAAGCTATTGAATCATGGGGGTACTTAATATTTCCCACATTGCTCACATAGTATTTTAAAAGTTTATATGTTGTTGTTCGTCCAAGGTTGTGTTTGCCTAATACTAATACCTGCTACATTTAGATGATTTTTATTAACTTTTATACATGATTATCTGTGGTGCAATTATCCTGACCCAGAGAAATAACTGTTAAATCATTGCAATCATTTTAGATGTTGAGATGGAACTTAAGCACTTTGTCAGACTATGTTCATGTAAAATTGAGGAAGTATTGCTTTAAAAAAAATCTACATTCACTCACATCATATATGATCTATGCACATATACAGTATGCAAACCTAGAAACTGAGTCACAACTCTTTACCATGTAACTCCATTACTGGCTGAATTTGACAGCTCATTATAGTATGGAATTTGCTTCCTTTTCAGAGGTAATAGCATTTAAAATATTTGCTGTCCTCATCCTGCACCCATGTATAGCCATGCATTTTGGAAAGGGGAAATCTTATTTCAAAGCCTCTCGCATTAAGACCAGATGGTGTGGCCAAAGCTGATAACAGCTGTCCAGCCTGCAATGTCATCTACATAAAAAAAAAAATACAGAGAAAGGTGGAAACAGGATTTTAATGGTTTCAGTTGCTAAAAGGTAATTATACCAGAGACTTGTAGTAGTCTGCTAATGAACAAATAGTGCAGTCAGGCTATAATGAGAAAGAAAGGAACAAAGAGATACTGGAGTTCAAGTTCAAGTAGGCTTTTATTGTCATTTCAACCATATACAGTTTAGTACACAGTGAAACGAAACAATGTTCCTCCAGGACCAAGGTGCTACATACAACATAAATTAAGAACATAAATGAACAAAAACTAACTAGCTAACTAAGAAACCTAATTAGCTGACTAGCTGAGATAAGACATTTTTAAGTTAACAGAAGAACTATCTAATTTCTATACAAGAGAGACAACATAAAGTACAGGTGCAAATGAGCAAACAATAGCGACAAAGTGACAACGCGACAACATGACACATTTCAATACTTTGTGGTAATGAGGTAATGAGTTGAGATAGTGGGAGGAGAAACAGTAAACAGTAGACATTCCTTGTAAGTAGCAGCAAAGATAAAAGTTTAGTGCAAATAACAATTAATTATTGTGTAAAAGAGCATTTACAGGTTGGTGTGTACAATTTTTAGATGGTTGTTGATCAGTGTGTGATCAGTTCAGTTCAGTTTATCAGTTCGGTCAGTATGGACAATTGTTAGATGGTTATTGATCAGTGTGTTTGTGCATGTAATCTGTTAACTAAAGATTTCAACAGTCTAATACTTACGTTGATCACAACAAACATTCCTATGAACAGTACCTTTAAAGCAGAAGATTCTGGGGGGGGAAATGAAATGGGGCTACTAAATTGCATCCTGTAAAATAAATGCTTTTTCTTTTTTTTTTTTTTTACAATTTGAATGAAATGAAACTAGCCGCCATAAGGTATCATAGACATTTTGTGAAGTTAAGTGCCGAAAGTATTAGGTAATGACAAACCAGAGACTATACTTTTGGTTCATAGATTTATTATTATAACTCCCTGTGATCCACAGACAGATGGATTGGTGGCTTTGAAGGAAAAAAAAGGTGAATATGATGGACAAATGGGCAGTAATGGAAGACACTTACACTGCTGGCTTAGCATGGCAGCAAATGTCAGCATCTCCATCTGTTCCCCTCTGATGACTCTCACTGTGTGATAGGTAGCGACTGCTGGGCACTCCAAGATGGCAGACCTCTTCCCTGTCTCCTGTGCCAGGTGTTTGGAGCAAGCTGTGTGGAAAACAAGCGCACTCTTAACCATGCCAAGAGTGACCGAAGGCCATGTCCAGGTGATCGAGATGTCTCGTTTTATCAAACACACTGCATTTGTGGGTCGTTTGGCCTGGTCACTAGCTCAGGGGACAGGCACATTAAGCCCTGCACAGGACTGAGGGCTATTTGATGTGGCATTTTCAGCCTGCCTCAGGAACTCTGTGGCTTGTTTGATCCTCACGCAGGGCGATTTTTGGAAGGACTCTTTATGTTCTTCACTCCCCTTGGAGGAAGCAATCACAGTTCCTGGTTGCAGATTCCAAAATGGTTGTTTTCAGTCCAAATGATTTTACCAATGGGTAAATTAAAGCAAATGCAATTTGCTGGCCACTCAAGTTTCAGATTTTGTGAGGGGAAAAATGGAAGTAGAATAGGAAGGAAAATATTCATGCAGTATATTTATATTGGAGAGAGAGAGAGATAGACAGCTATGTACTAAAAC
>JAQMYJ010000001.1:16640964-16670883 GCA_030014305.1 Clarias laeviceps | reverse complement strand
CCTAAGGGACAGTTCGGGAAACACACTTAGAAAAGTAATCACTTTACGTAAGATATATCTTAAGAGTCTTCTTAGCGTTCTAAGAGTGTGCGTTATCAAGTTTCTTATGTTTTTTTAGGTGCATGTGTTGGTCAGATGAACAGTTTTGTTTAATATTTTGTGAATAAATATTGTTATTTAGAGTGTATATTTAAGGGAAATGACATCATACCACATAATAATAACCCAAGATTATACAGTATTTGCAAAGTCTAATAAAAAAAAAAAAATGCTAATAATTTGTAAGCAAATTGTGTTACTGGTTTGGCTAAATAACATTAAGAATGTTTTAATATGGTTCAGAATATTTTACATTAGTATGTTTTAATAAATAAATAATTATCTTTTTTCAGCTAGAATTGCATTTTGTTGACCAACTATACAAACATCTGAGCAAAGAATAATAAAAAAAAAACGGGGCATACAGACAAATAGCACAGAAACAAATGATTATCTGTTTTTATGATTGTTTTGGGTTGCTTTTATGACCAAAAAATAATATGTCTGTTTGGTGAGTTTAATATTTTTGCAGTGTCATTCCCATGAGGATCAGTTAAATTTAAAAGTTTTTTTAATTGCTGGGAAAAAAGGATATGTCACTCTATATGACACAATCATTTATTCAATATTTAACAACAATAGTAATGATAAAAATGCTTTGGGTTTTAAATCTTTTAAAGATACTGAGGCTTATGTGTGGTTTCTGCCTTGTATTTATTTTGCTGTTTTGGTTTGTTTGACTTATACTATTGTTTTGAGTCTAATGCTATGTTGGATGCTGTGTTGATTTACACATATTTTTGTTTTAATTCATGTACTGTCACTGTACTAGAAAAATCATATTTTAAATATGCCGTATAGACTGCAGCCTTAAAAACTGGTCTGTTGTATTGTAGCAACATTTCTGTTCTGAGATAGAATAGAAATAAACTGATTCTAGAAGCGCGAAATGATAAGGTGAAGACATGTTGAAAATATCCTTCGGGATCAAATGGAAATCAACGCCTTGTGAGAACACAATGTACAGGGTGTATATGATGTTGGCCAAGGAAGTTTGTGTATAAAATGGAACGACTGAAAGAAGGAATAAGCATTCTCCATGCTGCAACTGTTTACTCTATGATACTGGTTTATGACTTATTTATAGTCTGAATGATTTCCATCAAATCATCTTTGGCTTTTAAACATGAAATTGGTTGCTTAATACTGTACATTACATATTAAGCACTCTGTACATTAATAGATGACTACGTTTAATTAAAAGAACTCATAGTCAGTGATGCATAAAGTGAAAAGCTATCTCTCTTTTATTCAAACCAAAATTTATATATTTTTTAAAAATCTTTGCTAACTGCAAATAAATTAATGGGCATCCCAAAAAAGGAACATATTTCTTTTCTTCTGTCTGTAAAATACCCTTAGCCCTACTAGCCTTTTAAATATGAATAGTACTAACAACTCATTTAAAACAGAGATATAACATATCCATCATTGCAGATTAGTCACTGCGGTTTCAGCTGTCCATAATATAACACCTATTAATGTAGTTATTTTACCTGCAATGAAGAGCTTGAGAGTCCTAAATCTATCCATTACTGTAGCACTGCCTAGGGAAAAAAATAAATAACATTTATTAATTGAACTACACATGCTAACTGGGCTTTTTTTCACAACAAAACAACTAAAAGTGTCTTAAAGATAAAAAGGAAACAAGCGGTTGAGTTTGATGTTTAAAGGTACTGCAAAAATTCAGTTTCTATTCATATTGCTGTCTAATTAAACATAGTGCAGGATGTTAAGATAAGTCACTAATGAATAATTTTACCTTGATACTGTAGATACTCTGTACTATTCACAATGACATGCGTTGTTGCTCATCTTAATACTCTTATTCACAGATCATCTGTACTCTTTTAAATCTGCCTACTACAACTATTTATAATCCCCTGATACAGTGACACCAAAAAGAGGATGTCATTAACTAAACACATGAAGTGACACCAACACTTTGACAATCAACCAAACCAACTCAAACCAGATCTACTGCACTGTGAGAATGTTAAAAATATAATTTGCGGGGTGCGCTGTTGAGCTTGTAATGGAGGTTTTTTAAAGGACGTTTTTTAGCAGTCTCTGGTGAATTATTGTTATAATTGTTGTTAACTTACACTTTCCAGTTTTAATCTTCCCGGATAACAATTTTGTCTGTATATTCATTTTTGGAGGTGGTTACAATGTCCAGTAAGAACATTAAAACCCGTAGCACAACTCAGTCACAACTGAGGCCTAATTCACAGGTCACAGCCTCACCTTTGTGTGATTCGCCCCCGCACGCTGACCCCACTGTTCACCAGGCAATTTCTGTGATTGACACAGGTCCACTGAAGCTCAATATATTGTCCTCATTGAGGAACAAAATTGCGGATATTTTTAAGGCGGAGCTACGTGCATTGGAGAATGACTTGTTAAATCTGAATTACAGGCTATAAAGACCCAACTGGCTAAAGGGCTATAGGGTATTGTAGGTGAGATGGACCACTCGCTCTCTGACTGTACCAATGACATTACTGCAATGCAAAGTAAGATACAATATCTTACTGCGGCGCTCAGCCTGGAGGGGGAGCCGATTTTGGACAGATCTCACCACACTCTGCAGCCTGTACCAAGGCCTGCTGAATGACCTGTTGCCAGATTTCACTGCTACAGTGAATGTCTTGATGTTTTGAATAGCGGTTTTCTTTTCTTTCTCCTTTTTTAAGCAAAATGTGTGATCTGTTGGGGGGGGAGAGTTGGGATCCTTCTGGCCCATTGCGAATCTTTACATAATTTTACATCTTTTGGATAAATAGCTAATTCCTAATTCCCAAATTTAGCTGGGAGTAATACACTTATTCGTTTTCTTAGCTGGAACATCAGAGCTATGGATAACCCTATTAAAATATCTAGAGTTTTTAATCACCTGAAATGTTTGTGAACATGCTAACGTATTGTTTCTACAAGAAACACATCGTCACTATAGGCTTCTCTGTCCCTGGATAGGTCACATTTTTCATTCTATTTTTAATTCCTAGCCACGGGTGTGGTCATAATAATAAACAAAATGATACAGTTTTCACCTAACCATGTGGGCTGACAGGAATGGCAGGTATCTTATTGTTGCAAACACACTAATTCAGACCAAGTTTTGTTGGGAAATGTTTATGCTTCAAACTTCCATGATCCAGATTTTGCGAATAAATTACTTAGTAGCCTTAAACACTCACTTTATAACTTTTGGGAGAGATTTAAACTGTGATTCTGATCCAGTTTTTTGTTGCTCTAACTCATGCATTGTGTTTGTCTGCCATGTCCAAAACATTGGAGATTTCGTAATCCTGTAGATAAAAAATTGACCGTTATCTTAATCCTTCTGTTGTTTCTTTAGATTATTTTAGTAATGTAATTTCTGACCATGTTCCTTTATCACTGGATATCCAGTTTTCAATGCATTAACAAAACCCATCTTCTTGGCAGTTTAACTTACTTCTTTTAGCGGACGTACATTTAAATTCAGTTCAATTCAATATTATTTGTATAGTGCTTTTAACAGTTGACATTGACATTGCAAAGCAGCTTTACACAATCAAAATAATTATTTATGTTTGTATGAAATGTTAATCTGTATGAATCAAAATGATAAGACTGTCCCTGATGATCAAGCTGAGGACGACGGCGACAGTGGCAAGGAAAA
Organism: Clarias laeviceps; assembly: GCA_030014305.1. NCBI lineage: Eukaryota > Metazoa > Chordata > Actinopteri > Siluriformes > Clariidae > Clarias > Clarias laeviceps. The sequence goes on along the minus strand of JAQMYJ010000001.1, from coordinate 16,667,114 downwards.
ACTCCCTGAGATGGCAGTGGGAAGAAACCTTGAGAGGAACCAGACTCAACAGGGAACCCATCCTCATTTGGGTAATAACGGATAGCAGGGATTGATCTGCAGTCATACTCTCTCTCATGAAGACCAAACAAGACCAAAACTTATCTCTTCTGTAGAGGAGAAGTTCATTTACAGTTACCAGCCTCAAAAATCACCAATTAACTGCACCTCGGATTAGAGCTGTTATGAAGGCTTTACAGAACATAAGCAGCAGGCACATCTCAATATCAACTGGTCAAATGAGATTATTGCATATTTTGACTTCCATCAAACTCAAAAATTTTATTTGTCACATAAACACAACCACTGACGATCTAAAAATTAAAAATAAGAAAAATAAGGGTTTTCAAATAAGAATATAAAGTATGAAATAAGAAATTTTTTTACAACTATAGAAATATAAAAAAAATGTAAAAATAAAAAAGGTACATTATGTACAAATAATAAAATAAAATAGAACTGCAATAGAATTGAAATATAGAAACCATGTCAAGTCATGAGCAAGACAATGTGCAGAATGTGCAGGATAATGTCAAATTTAAAGTTCAGAGCTCCATTGTGTGCAAAATGTGCAAATGAACAACAACAACAACAATGTGCATTGTGAAGAGTAGTGAGATTGTTTTGTGTGAGAAAGCGGATCAGAGTGTTAGGTCCTATGTGGAGTTAGCAAAGTTTTACAATGTGGAAACACCATGGAAATAGAAGGTGTGTCCGTTAATGAAGTAGAATAAAGTTTTTGCCCTTTGAAATATAAATTTCTCAAAGTAAAGAAATATCAAAGAGCTCAGATAATTTTACAGTTAGAAGCAAAACCAAAAGGACCAAGTTGCTGGCCACATCCTTTTGTCTTGATGCTCATGCTGTGTCTCACGGGGGCATATCACACTTGAAGGAATCCACCTATTCTGCAGTTGTGAGCTCACAGAAACCAACTAGTCTCACTGTGATTGATACCGAAGACTACATGCATGACCCTGAATGGCTATGACATAAACGAGATTCACATTCATAATCTGTGGACAATAGGACAAATTCTTGTTCTGTTGTGCCATTTGGGATGCCCTAAATATACAGTTAAATGTTAACATTATAACCACCTAGGTTTTGGGTTGTAGCTACTGTATGAGTTGTAGGTTTTGGGTTTTGGGTTTAGCTTAGACATGGTATGGTGTGAGTGATCGTATAAACTGTTATGTTACAATTAGAATATCAGATATTGAATTATATGGTAAATTAAAAGGTTTTATTATCCTCCCTCTCTCTCTCTCTCTCTCTCTCTCTCTAATACACAAACACACACACACACACACACACACACACAACACTTTGCTTTGTTTACACTTTTATTGCTTACTACAGAATTCCATGTGTTATTTCATAGTTTGATGCCTTCAGCATTGTTTTACAATGTAGAAAATAGTAAAAATAAATAAAAACCTTGAATGTGCCCCAACCTTTGACTGGTACTGAATAGATTTTGACATGAACAAAATAATTTCTTTGTGCTGTAAATGATTTCTTTGTGCTGAGTCTCTCCTTAAAATCCCTCACAAAATGTAACAAAATATGAATTTGTCCAATTCTCAGTGTACTTTCTTTTCTCGGATTCCTCTAGCATTATTATTATATCGTGATATATTTTGTTCTTGCAGCTATTAACTAGATGCCAATGAGGCAGAGCAATGGATATTGTTAATGTCATGTGTGGACCTTTTTGTTAAAGGGCAACTTGACTGGTGATGATAGTACCATATTCACAGAAATGTATTACTTTAGTAAACAGTATGGTTTAATTACTGTATCTCCAAGAAATAGTGGTTAGAAAGACATACAGGCATCGTTATTATTTATATTTTGCTTGGAGCTGACTGAACCTGACTCCAGTCTGGTACCACAAAATTAACCACATTTGTTTTTTCTTTGCACAGAATGTTCCAGGGAGACCATCCTAGTTCAGCTCCAAAAATGATTAGATTACACATTAGTTTGGTTACCTATTTACAAACCAATTATTTCTGAGGGATAATGGAATACTACAAACTTCTTTGTGTGAAACATTACCAAATAAGACTCTTCCAAGTTTAAATGCAAACTCGGCACAAAAGCCTTAATGTGGATCTTTATTCTCATGATATTATTAATGCTACAAATGCTGTAAACAACAGGGAGTAGAAGTACACATCGAACAGGGACTTACATCAGTGTCCAGAAACACCATGCTTAATGAAGTTCAGAGGCATGGAGAAATTAGCAACATCAAAACTAGAATCTGCTAATTAATTAGCCTACTTACTCAGTCAGAACACATACTCTCAGAGAGGCCTATTAACGTGTGTCATTAACATGTACCTGTGACTTTTCTGTCAGTCACTAATGCTAGTTTGTTGAACATGTGCAGAGCTTTGTCAATGCATTTAACAGTGAGTTTCATTTTCATCATTCATTAACAGTGAGTTTCAAGACCCACATGCCTTTAGAATGAGGAAAGTCTTTAGAAAGTGATTAGTTTCAGAAAATGACACAGCAAAACCACCAAAGTTCATATCAGGTTCAACTGGACCCATTATATAAACACTCTGGATGTTAATTCAACACCGGAAATTATACTCTGAAGCTTCTTTACAATTGCATGCTGTGTGCTTATCAATAAGTTATCCTATTCCAATCCAAACCAAATGTACAGTAAAAATGTATATCTAACTGCATGAAAATGAACTTTCTTTTAAAAACTTCTAACTAGACCTAAACCCATAAACCACCTAATGCTGAAACTTCCATCCTGACCTGACCTTGAGGGATAAAAGAGATTTCTGGTCACTTTTTATCCTTTCATGTCAAAGGAGCCGGCGATTTTAGATGATCTCAAAGATAATTTCCTGCACTACATTAAACATGACTGTCCGAGCAGCATCTGTGAAGTTTACTTCAATGGCAGCGGAAATCGCCTTCTCAATTGTGCTAATGAAGTGCTCTCTCAGACACTGTGCTCCTTATTAAAAACACCAGATATTAAATGTGAGATGAATCACATTAATTAGGCACCTTATATAAAAGCAACTCATCACAGCAGTTTTGTCATTTAAAAAGTGTGTTCTGAAGCAATAGTGTATAATAGTATACAATAAACACACAGACAGCATAAAGTAGCTTTAGTATAGAACAAATGTTGGAGGATTTGAGTAAAATGCAAAAAGTTAAAATTATTTCAATTAAAAATATCCAGAATATAGCTATAAAACCTATCAAAACATAATTTCTCATTGTAAGATTAATATAAAACACTATTTTACAGTTACTAAGCCTCTTTCTTGACATTCCTACAGTCAAGCCTGAAATTGAAACCCAGTTCAATAAGCTCAGTAGTGCAGATATTCCCCTTGCTTCAGTTTGAAAGAGGCACTGAAAAAAGAAAAGTCTTACATAAGGTTGGCCTCCAGGTCTTTTCTCTGTGCTGTGTTACAATCTGCAGGCCAATCTAAACCAGTTCTGCATTGACCTTGTGCTGTGGAGATTTTATTAGGAGCGACTTTACCACTCAGACTACTAGCAGCGCTTTCATGCTCCTTTGCTCCTTGTTCTTTTTTTTTTCTCTCCCTCTTACTCCTTCATTCCTGTCTTCTTGTCTGCCACTCAGATTCTGTGTTTCATTTTCAGCAAACTGAAATTCCATCACACGTTGCTGTGCTCTCTCAGATCCTTTACTTGTCCTGTAATGGAACATTCACCTAGTGCAAACTATAGGATGTTGAAGAAATGGAGCAAAGAATGAGAAAATGCCTCTAAATCCTAATCTCTTATCAATTGCTTTGAGAATGGGGGAAATGGCCAATTGGAATTCAATAATAAAGTTTCTTTCTTTATAATTTTTTTTTCTTTTTCCACAAGAGCTCTTCTCATACCAACTATAAATGGGAGAAATTATTTCAATGCTTTCCTGTCATGTTTAAAGAACTTTACGTAAGGAACCCCAAGCAAACTTGTTCTTAACTTATATTGACTTATTTTGTTCTACTAAGGAAAAAACTTTTATTATCACATGGATGGATGGATGGATGGATGGATGGATAGATAGACAGACAGACAGACAGACATGGGACAAATCCAAATAGTTTTGTTACTCATTCTGCCACACATAATGAAAACTTTTTTGTGCATTTACAATGGGAAGAATCCTTATCTGATCTTAAAGACTAATATTACATCAGAAAATATTTACCTAAGTATTATCCCTAAAGAAGCAAACACATTAATGTGTCAGTTATTACTCTACTGCAAGTTATATAAATAGTATAATGGTTTTCTCCCCTGAAGATTTCTTCATTCCTCTGAAAATATCAAGTAAAGTCATAATTTTCAACTGTCATTTATTTTCCTCTTCATTTCCACCTTTATTTATTATGTTGTTGTCTTTTCTGCTAAAGTGCCAGACATTCAAGCGAGAACTTGTCGCTAGAAGGTATGCTGAGAGCTGGCTCTAAGCATTTCATCATCTCCAATGCACAACACGAATAGAGATAGTTCACTAGAGGAGCCATGAGCACAAATCAGTGTAATGGCGCTCAGCTTTTCTTCCCTACAAACTGTCAACAAGAAAATACTATTGTCATTTGCATACTTGCTGTACACTCTCCAATCCTGCATACCTCTCCACATCCATACTGCCATAAGTAAGTAAAATGTATTACCAGCAAGTGGAGAATGAGTGGAGAGGCAAGGCAAGGTGATGAGTGGGTACACAAACTCTCGGTTAAAAAGCCCTACTTCCAGAAAACAGCCTTTGCTGCAGTTCAAAAGTGTTTCACACAAGAGTAGGCCCATAACTGTAAATATGACATTTTGCAAGGAATGTCATAACAGCTTGTGTTTGGCTTACAGATGGTTGTTGTTAAAATGAGTTTGCAGCCCATCACAACACTCACTCTAAGAGATGCAAATGGATTGTGTGGTGAATTCTGAAAAAAAAATAATGCTGCTCGAATATGAAGAGTAATTATTCAATAATAATAGTTACATTTATAGGAAGCTATTTAACTATGGTTTGCTGAGTTGCTTTCACTGTTATTTAAGACCTAGACCACAGATCTGGAAATACCATTTTACACAATCATAACCCAGTCATTAATAATAACCAGAACTGCATATTTTGAGTCCAAAGTTTCCCTGCTGAGTTTATTTTCTCTTTATTCTTTGTAGAAGAACTGTAGTCGAATAACACTATCATTCATTTCACCCTTCTGCAGCATACCTGCAACCAAACTGATATTTAAAAACATATTATAGGGATAGATCTCTGAACGGGTGCCCTGTTCAATGAAGTAATTGGTTTCCCGCTGAGAAACCCAGCAGTTATGGATTAAGCTTGTTCGCCTGTGCTCTTGACAAATGCCATCTCCCCATATCCCCCTAAAGCCCCATCACGTCGGCCCAAAGCCTCCCCCAGAGACCTGGTTAAACACAACTCTATTACCTGCTCCCAGGCACAAGCAATGGATAAGGAGCACATCAATCACTCCGTCTTTGGCTCTTAAAAAATTTATAGGCCTCTGCTTTACTTTTGCCTCCTCCTGCGAGTAGGTCGGCCATTGTTCAAACATCAATCGTTCAGGCCTGTCAGCTCCCGTGCTCTAGCTCATCATGGCTGCCAGAGAGAGGGAGAGAGAGAAAGCAAGGGTGGAAAACTGAAGGTGGAAGGTAGAGGGGGGTGAGTGACACAGAGTGGTAGAAGGGGGTTAAGGGTTGGTGGGGTAGAGAGCAAAGATGAGGATGGTTTCTAGAAAGATGAGGATGGTTTCCAGACCGACATTTAAAGAAGGTTTTCATTAAAAGCTTGAGAAAATCTTACACACCCTTCATTACCTAGTCATTACAGAATACATATGTCATAAAATGTACCATTTCATTTGATCATTTCATTATCAAATTGTATTTTGAAGCAGTTATGTAAAAAACTGAGGAAAACCATTATTATGTCAGAGAGGAAAAGCATTCTAAAATGTACTGGATATGTGTGTGGCCACTGTATTTCGCTTGCATTACTTCACATGGATCAGTATTTTGAGAGCCAAATTGTTGGTAGTTATCTGACACATACATCATATGCCATCATATTGCAACATTAGAAATAAACCAAACCTCATACTGACCCAGTGAGCTAGCTGGTTAATGTATTGGTACACTTGCCAATACTGTTCTTGCCAGAACTGTTCCAAAGTCGTCAAAGGGGTCAAAGAGGATTAAGTAATCCTTCCTACTTCAATGTGAGCTTGAGCTTTTTTTAGGCAACTTGTTTTGTCTGTGTTGTGCTGTCACACTATTCCTTCAGGGATCAGGTCTAAGGTGCTGGAACACATCGGCAGTAAATTTGTTGTAAAATGTTCTGGTACAAAAAAAGTGGATTTCTTCTTTTAGTACTTAACTGTGACAGTCAGTATCTCACCACAGTTATTATCTTATTAGTATAAATTATTAGTTATTATATTAATAAAAGTCCTGTACTGGTGAGGAATATTGAACCAATACTGTAATCACATTACTTTGATTCACAAAAAAAAAATCTAAAACCATGCAAAACCAAACCATGTACTACCATGATAAATATAAGGACACAAATGGGGCTGTTACTACTGAAATATACACTGCACACTATGTGATTTAGTACACAGTTTTATTAGTACTTGCATGTGTGTTGACATTTACTTGTGTAGTGTAAAAAAGAACAGCATGCCCATGTTATTATTTTATGTTTTTTACAAATGACTTTCAGTCATTTTTGTATCCCCCAAATCCTAATCCAGCAGCTTTGCATAATGTTCATTCTGCTTATGTTTCTTAGTTGTTGTTTTTTTTGTACATTCTGTTGGGTTAAACTGGCCACAAAATGTGACTCCAATAACTTTTGTGTATTGGTTTGAAGTCCAAAAAGGTCCATTATTAAATAGTAACACAGACTTAAGTGTTTTCTACAGTTTGTAAGACTCCCTGACATTCTCACTATATTATGAATCCAATTCATGCTGTCATTGTAGTCATAGTGAATGTCAACTTATAGGGCACCCTAATAATAGTGTAAATAAGCACCTTGTGGAGGAACAGCATAGGTGTCACTGTGTGACAGGTTGGATAGTCCACTATTCTGGGAGGAACAGGCCACTACTGGGTAACAGTAAGAGGCCAAAGGAATAAGTGAAAGGTCAGGGCACAAACGCAATGTCACACTACAATAAAAGCATTACCACATGAGCACAAACTAAAAGCAAAGAATGACAATGAACAAATAGTGAGGAGAAAAGGAAAGGTCTCACTATGAGAACTGGCCAGCACAGACAGGTGGCAGCTGTCAAATAGAGCAAAGTCGTGTGTTGATGAGCATAAAGTTTTTAGTCTTTCACTCTATCTCACATTCTCCCACACACACTGTCACTGTCAGAGTGCAAAAAATAACAGTAAGTGAAATAAAAATATTTCACCCTTCAGTCCCACATTGCTGTAATAAATCATATTTGTCAATTGTGTCATTTTTCAAAAGCCGCTAATATCATTAGTTTTTCTTCAGGACTTAATTATCAGCAAATTAAGATCTCCTGCAAAGATTAACACACAGTCTTCCCATAGGGCATGTCATAATTACACCACTCTCAAATCCTCTTCCTCCTTTCCTCATCATCAAACTGAAAAATGCCATGAAAATACAAAATGCACTAGACAGAGGGGGTTCACATGAACCAGCATACTTTGGGTTCAGCAGTTAGGCCTGTGAATGGCTGTGCTGATTTAAAATGAATAACTTACTGTTGTGTGCTGTCTGAGGATTAATGTGTATTTTCACAAATTAGACATTTTTAATATCAAACTATTGCTTTCAGCTCCAAGGACAAAGGGTTAATAGGCACATGACCAAATTTAATCATGGATGGGCTTAACAGTAAAGATAGGTAGGATTAGATAAATTTTCTGGCAATGACTGGCAGGTGGAACTTCAGTTTTTAACTCATTTATCAATGAGGGATAATTAATTATTATTTATTCAACAGTAAGGGTAAATGTTATAGCAAAAAAAATAAATAATAAAAAATACACAATATATTGTATATGTTGTTTTCCATATACTGTAACATTGTGTAAGTTCCCCTTGTGCCACCACAGCAGATTTGGCCTCACAGAGCATGATTCCACAAGCTGCTTCACAACATCACCAGGGTGTTGTCTGTGGATTCTTTGGGTGCTGTGGATTGTGATGTTTTGTGGGTTTGTTTCCCCATAACATGCCATGGGTGCTCGATCAGATTGGGGAGATTGGAGGCTGGGTCAGTGCCCTTGGTCTCTTTGACTGCTGGGCCATGGTACACTGGGTACACGAATGCCTTTCTATCGTGGCCAACATTTACTTTTTTTCAATGATTTGTGATGCATTGGCTTTTCTCTGGGATTGGACTGGATAGACTGGTCTTTTTTCTCTTTGGGTGTGGATGAGCATCAGTAATCTGTGGGCCTGAGAAATGTAAACAATTTTAAATGACAAAACAATCCAAATCAATCACATAATATTCTTGCAAATTAAATTCATATTTTTTAATAACATAATTATTGCAAGTCTAAAGAGGTTTTATTTTTGTAACCACAAACTGGACCTTTAACCAAGGTGAAACAAGATTAGACTCACAAATCTGTAATTCAGCCTGCTAACACCTCTAACATGTGGAAAGACATATTTCATAAGCTTTAGAAAAGAGTGCAGACTATTGTCATTGTAAAGGTAATAAAGTTATCCCTTAAGGCTTTGTTCTTCCTATTTCATATCAGAGAACGTCTTCTATGCCTGGTGGAGTACTTGCTGGCTTTCTGACAGAAGAACGACAGTAGGGCTGACAGTATTTATAACAAGAAATATCAGACATTCTGTCTTCACAAGATACTGTAGGCAAGTCATGTGATCCAGGTTCATATTAACAGCTTAATTGCGTGAGCTTCCTCACACATAGCTGTGTAAGTTATATTTATCAGTGTATAAAAATAAGTATAACACACACAAGAAAATTTATTGAACTTCACTGACATATAGAAAGTGTACAAAGTGGAATTTTTGATTAACATTTATCCTCAAAATAATTTGTATGGTATGTTTATACTGTATGTGTTGCCCTAACGAGACATAACATTTAAATACATTTGCTGTAAAGCATTGTAATTAAATAATCATTTACACTTCAAGTGATCTTTAGCCCAAACACATTTAACATAAACCTGCCTCCCCTTACTCAGCAAAAATATCTTAATAGAAAACCAGATGCATAATAAGATTTCAAAATAAATCTTTCATGGAAAAATTATGTCCATCCAAAGCTGCCCATTTAGCATTTCTCTCAAAAATCTCAAGTATGTAATAACAATTGAAGTAATTGCTGTTCAAGTAGATAATTAGCTTAATTACTTAAATGGTCAAAAATACTACTGACTTTCCATTATGCCCTTTAAGCTTTAAAATTAACACACCCATTCACATGTGAATTCAAATTTCGATTGAAAAGGCAGAGTAGAAATTCACATGGAGAATGACCTTGCATTCTTTCTCTTCAAATGATTTAAATTACTCTCAGGTGGATAAAAGCTGATCTAAGTGAAGAATAACAGCCAGCTATACACAGAATGAGCAGTCATGAAGGAGCTGGTACAGTACCAAAGCGGTCTGCTCTCAGTGTCCCTCGGTGTGCTCCAGCCTGGGCCGGGTGGCACAGCAGCAGTGCCTACACTTTGCTGGCAACAGCTTAATTGAATGGTGCTGGACACATAGAGAGAGGAGAATTTCATCCAGATACAATTAAACAGAGAAATGATGCATGAAATAGGGTAAGAGAGAGGGAGAAAAAGAAACAGGGAGCGATTCCATTAAAACAAAAAGGGAAGAAAAAACCTGAAAATGTTCAAAAGTGAAATTTAAGACATGCAAATGAAATAAAAAAAATATCCAGAAAGAGGAAATGGTGCTTTGAAGTCACAGCCTTTGGAAAGTGCCAAAAAGAGTAGAGTAAGGTTTTAGTCAACATGTCAATTGTCAGAAAAAAGGCCCCGACATTTTCACGGTGACTTTGAACCTGAAGAGACTGAACTTTTCATCATCAGAAAGTGTCCTTCACTAGCACATATCAACTCAACATGAGGTGAGGGCTTTGACTTTGCAGACTCAGGCATGTATGAAGTTTGTCCTCCTGTCACAGATTGTCCTCCGCTGTACCACGAAACATCTTGACTTGACTCGTGCAGGAAGCAGAGCTTTCAAAATGGCTTGCTGTCACTGAGAGACAACCTTGTCCCTTTGGTCATCAGCTTTGAGAAGAAGCCTGAGAAATGCTGTCATCTTGACCCGGCATGACATGAAAAGCCACCATTGGCTGTCAGTGTCTTACATATCAGGCAGTATAAGGCATGGTAAGCTCTACACTGTCTCATGCCAGGGAGTGTATCTTAGTTGTAATAAATGCATATATTTGGCACTGCATTTAATTCTAATAAATCGTAAGAAACAGACAGCAAAAGTACTTTATTTGAAAGTATTCACTTAAGTATAGAGAAGTATGTTTTAATCCATGTTGTATACCCATTGAAGAGACTGAAGTATTAACATTTGAAACATGTAATGAATATATTTTATAAATGAGCAATTTGACTATTTTCCCATCTTATGTAACAGCATTCCTTGTAGAGCTACCTTGCGTTTACCTGAGCCAAGTGACATATGGTTGTTTTATGAATCTTTTAAGTGGGGCCTAGCCTAGCCTTAGAATGTAACAACATGTAATTTGGCAGCTTTCTGCATTTCTCGTAAGTCGCATAAGGGTAATTATATGGTGTCAAACACTAACACCAAACCCAGTCTAATTTATGTTCAGGGACAATATGACAATACTGTCATTATGATGTCAAGCCATTGACGTAGATGTGCATTAATATTTTATATTAAAGAGTAAAATGAAACTTATTTTACTAAAGGCCCAGAATATATTATATCTTAACATTGTAATAGGTTTCCTTTGGTTTCATAACATTGTGATTGATGTTTGAAAATAAATAAATCAATCAACAATGTGCATTTTTATGAGTGTTTTTTTTTTTTTGTCGCTGTAATTTTGAGACTGAACAGACAACTGACTGCATTGTTGTTACCATGTCTGTTTATTGTAAACTGTTAAGACACTTTACCTAATACAGACTGCTATATACAGTACAATTTTAACAGGCCGCAGGTCAGTTGATCGTGATCTCTGATGAGGTCACATGCTTATCTGAGCAAGCAATATTATGGGACAGCTTCAATAATATTTTTTTTAAAAAGTAGCAAAAGATGTCTAGTTAGCTGAGATTGACCTATTTGCTTGTTTGTTTTTTGTTTATTGTTGTTGTCCATCTGATGTCATCCCCTGGGATCAAGACATCTGTATATATTTAAAGCCGACAATAAGTCCCAAATATCGAAACAAAAAATGCATGTGACTAAAATGCTAGACAACATAAAAGATACCCAACCCTTGTTAGATTACATGATTCATTACATGACATACTCACATACCAAAAGTACAAAGAACATTGTAATTTGAGATTGAAAATAGATTATATTTCTATAAGCTTCTAAAACCATTATGCAGCTTAAGTTTTTAGTAAAAGTGTTAAAGTGAAGTTCAGCAAAAGTTTTCACACCCCAAATATAAATTCTCACAATTGTATATATCTTAAAAGGGAAAAAAAAAACTTATTTTACGTATACATTAGGAATGACCTAGGACAGAGTACTGTAAATCATGTTGCATAAAATGGGACTAATTTTACATCCCAAACGTGTATGTGCTCTGGCAACATTTAGCTGCTATTTTACAGATGTAATTAAAGAGTTCAGGACTTGACTTGTATTGGAGGAAAGTGACTACAGTCCTGTAACCTTGGCAGAAGTGGCAGCTGTAAGCTGATAAAGAAGCTTGCAAAGGATTTGGCACTGAGGACTGGAGGAGGCTAGTGAAATGACTCGTTGAGGAGCCTTATCGGTGCGAGGCCGAGAGGGTGTGAAGGGAAAACGGCCTTTAAATGATCTCTAATGGGAGTCCAACTCTGATTGTTAAAGTCCCCTGCTGCGAGTGCAGGAGTGTGGTGTGGAAAATGTGCGGTGAATTGGCCATAAAGTGCAAAATGTGACATGATTGAGAGGGATTTGGGCTCTAAATCAACTATTTTTTTTAAGTGATTCATGACCACTCACAGGCACAGCAAGTAGGCTCTAGAGTGCAAAGAGGCAGGAGAACAAATAGTGAACCAATAAAAGGAAAAGGAAAAAAATGTAGCATATAGTCTACATCATGGTGTTTTAAACATGTGGAAACAAATGCTATCTGTACATGTACACATGATCCATGCTCAAAAAGATTGTGTGGAAAAAAATCATAACTGGATATTTATAGCTATTAAATTAAACTGTAAAGAAGGATGACAAAAATCTACTGCGCTATGATAAGTTTCCTCCACAAATCAGGCATACAGTATTTCATATCCCGTAAAGAATTTCGTGCACACACACACACACACTTCTCTTTCTCATACACCACCCACCCCATTTCCCCATCCAGCCATCATACTTCTTTTATGACCAAATATTAAAGTCAAATCAGAAACTACGGACGATAGGTGTTCAATCAAAGCACATCCTTGCTCAATGCTGCCTCTCTTCCCTTCATGCACTTCTTCAACCTGAGCCCATAAGCCACGTCCACATGTCTCTCCCCCCTCTGCACTGATCCACAGCAGTTTAATATACTGCCCTCAGCGCTTCCCCACAATGCCTTAAAAGTACATTTTATGAGACTGCAATTTCATTCCAGTGGAGGAGCCAGCACAGTAAATCCTATTTGCCTGGCGTCACACACTGACACATTAACATGACAAAAGTGCCGGCTGCTGCTGGGTGCTGCCGAAGTTCTGTGAGCCATTATTGCTCGACCAAGCACTTTACAGGGCGATAGGGTAGTACCACCTTCGAATGACACAATCACTCTTACCAAGGAAAAAGAGCATTTGAGATCAAAATTAACTTCATGGAAGAGACAGAAAATAGCCTCTTTAAAAGTAGATAAATTTTTTTTAATTTATTTAAAGTTAAAGAAATGCACTGACAAGGAGTACTTGATCTTTACAATTTATGGAGCTTATTTTACTGGTCCTAGACCCCTCAGCAAGGATTCTCTAGTCCTTTTTCACTGTTTTAGCATATTTTTAGGTTTTTACTGCTCCAAACACCTGATCCAACTCCTGAAAGAATTGAACACGAGCTATGGAGTTGGATCAGGTGTATTGCCTGTGGCAGGGCAGTACTGTAGGTGCCCAGGACTGGAGCTGAAAACAGTTTAAAATTCCAGTACTACAGGATATAAGTTGGAAAAATCACAAATGCCCTTTATTGGGAATGAGGGAGAACTTTGGGTTGTATTGTGCACTAGGGTTATGCAGGATAAATCTAATTACAATGCAGCTGAAAAATCAATCACACAGTGTATTGATACCAGCTAATTAGATGTTCAAACATCAATGTGCCACAACAGACTGCATGCATCTGATCTAGTCTTCGTCCTCTCAGACTTGCGATGCAACTGCATTATCAGAATTTGGTTAAACATCTTTAAACCATGTGCATGTTATTTTTAATGCTGTATGTATACTGTAAGTTCCCCCTTTTTATTTAATGCACTGTAAAATGTGGAGATAATGATGAACTACAACATATTACTAATTATATGTAGTAAATGCTGCATGTAGAAATGGGATTGAAAATGTTTCCTTTATTCATTTAGCAGGCAGTTTTACATAAAAACACACAGTATTAAATTAAAATGGTGCCTTATTCTATATTCAATACAATTATATTGTGATGTTCCTATATCCTTACTATATTATTCAAACACCTACTGTAGTGATATGTGTAATTCACTTGCACTTCCACTAGTGCACTGGATATTCTCCACTATGTTCTGGGACAAAACTTCCAGAATACATAAGTAAATTGTAAACATGGTGTGGTCCAGGGGTAAAAGTAGTTTTAAAGTCTTGTCAGTACTATATAGCCAAAAGGCAATGACAATATACTATGGAGGTAGTGGAAAGTCCTGTATATCTTGTAAATTCCTCTTTATGTTTCTACATTTTCTGCTTCATCAGCAGTTACAGGGTTAAATCCCAAATAGAGTAAAAAAAAATAGACAGCTAGTGTGCTAAGTAGGATGTAAATTCCTATTATTCTACACACCATATAGAACCCTTGATCCATTGTAAAAAAGAGATTTGACATTCAGCCTTGTATTAGAACATGGGCAATTCTTGGATCAGACATTTAGGAGGCTCAGCCCCTAATGACAATCTAACATACATTTTGTTTTGGTAGTATTAATAACAATCATTATACTATTATTATTATTTTATTATTTTAATATGTTTAAAATATATCTTGATAGGCACCAACATTGGTATTAATAATAACAATAAAATAAGAAATATGTGTAGAATATGCTACATGCAAAAAAAAACATTCAACTCTTTTATTGTTGTCTATTGTTGTGTATAAAAGTGGTTGGGAATGATATAGTACAGTAGATTTCAGTACCATTGAGACTTGTGAAACGCTATATCCTCAAGTGAAGTCCATGTAACTTCAACTCAAACTGAGTTGCCAATGTACACATAAATGTGTGTATTATCCTACTTGCTAACAAGACATGCTAACATTATCGACAAACTAACAAAAGCTTGGAAAGCAGACTGCCATCTATTCAACAATGCAGCCATGGCACAAGGTATGGCATAAAGCAGTATCTAGCTATTTAACATTAATATGCTTTAATCTGTATTTAAAAATGTTTGCCATGCAATTTCGGTCTTCCATACAGTACATTGGCCACCTGAACCAAGCAAAATACCTTAATAATTCTAACATGAACCATTCAATAACTACTTTTTTTTTTTTTTTTTTTCCCACTGGTGTGCGTGTGAATATTAACATTATGTAAACGATGCTGCCACCTACTATATCAGAGTGTAATTTCATGCTGGATATTAAACCTTTGGCTAAATCTATAATTGTAGCTGCGTCTGTAAGCAGACTGAACTGTAATGGTAGAGCATTGAAATGCTTGAGCACCCCTAAAAAAGGGTTTAACATAGCCTCTTTGTATAGGGCTAGTTACCCCTATAGCTCACATTAGATTTGAATAAAGTGAGAGGTGATTAATGAACCTCTCCGTGTGTAGGTGGAAGCTCATGCTTACATAAACTAGCAATAATGAAAGATTGAAACACAACATGGATACATCAGAGGCAATTTGAAATGACTGATTGAGAGGCAATAAATACTGTAAGTAGGCAAGATGTTGTTTAAAATGACATAATGTTAGCAGACTTGTTATCTTGCTGAAAGTGCTTTTGTAACTAGTTTTGAATGTGAATGTTTTGGCAGGCAGTTGCCCTTCCATCCTGCCACTTTTGTGGTATGCAGTACCGCACTGTACCAGCTTACTTTCACCCATGGTTCAGTAACAGAAATGTCAGAATTTTCCAAGGTTTCCACAGTGATACAAAAGCTGCAAATGTATATCCAATAACTTATCATGAGCAAGTGAAAGACACTTGGATTAAGACCATAGAGCATTACCTACATTTACATGTACAGTAGGCATTTGGCAGACGCCTTTATCCAGAGCGACCTACATTTTTATGTTATTATACATGTGAGCAGTTGAGGGTTAAGGGTCTTGCAGAAGGCTTGGCAGTCGTTGAATTTGAGCCTGGGACCCTAGTCCAATCCCTTAACCACTGAGCTATCCAAGACCCTATAATATATACTGCTCAAAAAAAATAAAGGGAACACTTAGTCCCAGTTTGACTTGAACCATGCATACACATATGAGAGGAATTCAAGTCAAACTGGGACTAAGTGTTTCCTTTAATTTTGGGGGAAGTATATACTATATAAATATAATAGTTGGCTAAGGTACTAGTACATAAGCTTGCTATATACATTGGTCACAAATTTTGCCCATTGTTTTTTGCATTATAAATACATACTTTAAATATACTAGGATGATCTAAAAACATTAACCCCTTTATTTAAGCAGCAAGGTCCAGCTATTTTAAGGCGTATTAAACTGTTTTATTAGAGTTCCTCAAATTCCATTAATACACATTTTAGTGTAGACCTCTTTGGGGTTTCCTCCAATTAGGGGCCTTAATACTCAGGACCAATATTCCAATATTCACCTACAGTGATACCTGCATGATAAACAGCACTGTGTGACCTGACCACTTTGTATTATAACTTAAATTGAGCTCGGAGATTTATAGCATTCTCTGTTCAAGTCCAAATATAAAAAAGGCAATAAAAATTTATACAATCTGAGGTTTGCAGGGAGCTGAGCTTTTCCCTGATCCAAAATCTCGGCAAGGTCGAATGGTATGAAAGTAATTTCTTCAGTAATGCTTTGTAAATAAACAGAAAAGCCTGAAATGACCACTTCCTGGTGGTAAACATAGCAATATTTATAGAAATGCTCATCTGTAATAAAGTGCAGTGTGATATGACAAATAGCTCAAAATTCAAGGAAATTTAGCCCCAAAAATAGAGCCTCGATGAGACCTTGCTGTTTCCATGATTTTCTCTGTAGTGACAAATTAACCTCATGATGCATTTAAGCAAATATCAACATCCATGAGAGCTTATAAAGGTAACATTTAAGGAAGCTGTAATAGCAGATAGAACATCTGTAGAGAACAGACATTAATTGTCAATGCATTTGCACAATTCAGAGAGTAGTTAGCAGTTTTTACATTAGTGAGATATTTAAAGCAGGTTCAGTTATCACAGATGTTCCTCTTTAAATGGAGTGTAATGCAGTTACAATACTTTTTATTAGTTACCGTTTTATCACCCTGTTAAAATATGTTTTATAACACAGTAAAAAGAATGCTATCGATTTGTTCAAACTATTTTTATTATTAATAACCCACATGACAAATTTACAATAAATTGTAAAATATTGAGATGCATTCAATGGCATAGTTTCTCATTCACTCACTCACACACTCACTCACTAACTCACTCACTCACTCGAGGAAAAGGAAATTGGATTTTATGTGTAGCTGCAGGGTGACCTTTACTCAAGTCTTACATGTCTCTTATTTATTTTGACCTTATGTGATTATACAGTAATTTAACCACTATTTCCATGCACTCATATACACACATTCACACTTATCGTCCATCCTGAGAATTGCGGCTGGTTAGTGTGACATTCAGTTGGACTTGCCCACTGAGGGACCAGCCATCTGGTTCAGTAACAGTGGCCTTTGGATGTCGCACAGGTGCCTGTCAGTAATCTATGCGCATTCGAGCACACACGTGTGTGTGTGTGTGTGTGTGTGTGTGTGTTTAGAAAGAGCCATATGGTAATGTGACAGCATGTTTGTGTGTATCACTGAGGTGCTGTCATTAATGAAGTGTGATGGATATTTCATATCCTCATGGTGTACCGATGATCACCCAGCTGTTAGCTGCTAAACACAAGGTCTCTTTGATCTTTACCCCTAAATCTCTCTCTCTCTCATACATACATACTGAACATGTATAAACAAACTCAGTTAGATGTCACAGCAAAAACTAAACTTAAACATTACCTCAATTACCCTCGCCATTCTTTTATCTTCTTATTCAGTCTTCCACAAAAAACAACAAAAAAAAACTATTCAGTGTTTCTAACCAAAAAAATGTTTCCCTTGTGTTTTCCTTTGTAAATAAAATGCTTGCACGCCTTCAACTGTTTAAATAAAAAACCCATTTGCAATCTGTTTAAGGTTCAATCCAATGAAGTGAAGTTCAATCGCAGCCCGACATTGTAGCTAAGAGATAAGTCCTAGTTACATTTTGCTGATGGCGGTCTTTTTGAGCGAGGACTGGCTTGCTCCTAAGCAAAGGCCATTGTGTCCATGCCATTATGTTCTTTTATTAGATTCATCATATGCACAGAGTGGTGTGAGAGACCAAGAAAGGTGGGAGCAGTAGTAAAAGTCATCTTTAAAGCCAGACTATAGGATGAAGATCGAAAAGACTGGAGATTGAACACAGCAGATGCATCTGCACTTCAGAACCTTTTCTAATGCATATATGATGCAGTATGCATTTAAGACCCCTTTAAATAAACATAAGTCTTAGAACTCAGTTCAGGGAAAGAAAAAAAGGGTGAAAAAATTTAACCACATGAAAATATTGCACATAATCAAAAGTTTAAAAACTGCTGTTCTCGGCAGGTCTGCACTGGTAACCTTCATAGTTGCGACATTATTTACATAAAGGACCGAGACTCCTGAGGATATCAATTATTGATGCTAGCATTAATGAATGATTTATTTAAGAATAAAGAAGTCAATCAGAAAGGAGTGCCTCCCAGCATAACATCAGGTTTGTATTATATATTTATACCTCAAGGACAAGTTGCCTGTAATGTATGAAACTTGCAGCCGTAAGACAGAAATGAGCACAGGATTTAATCAGACATTTTCAATTAAATACAGTAAATTCATAGACAATACATTACAAGGTCAGTATACTGAGACAGCAACAACTAAGGCCCTGGGTCCCACTAAAAGACATTGTTTTTGCAAAGCCTTCAAAGATGTTTGGGACAGACTCAGGAAAGGGATGTTAATTTTGTTCGATATAACAATGTCTATAAATTTAGATCTGTTTAAACCCACATGTGTATTTGTTTTAAATTAAAATAAACCCTATAAACTAATGGTCAATTCGATAGTAATTTACTGGCAAAAAACTGTTTTGCTGTATGCTTTACTGGCAAGTCTATACGGGATCACTTGCTGTAAAATTTACAGTAAATTTTTATTGTGTAAATTAATTGTTCGGTATGTTATTGAGTCGGTACTATGACTTATTTAGTTGCTACAAATTAATAAGTAGCAAAAAAACATGTAATTAGTATAGTGAACAGTATAATGGAAGTCTAACAACAGCAATAGATTTTGTGAGTTTAATAACTAAAAAACAGTCACAGAAAGAATTTTCTCTCTGTAGAAACACACACACACAAAATCCACACTGAGCTACTACTTTTTCAAAATTTTTGGAATGTGGTAACAACTTGTACAACTTGGCAGGAACGAGGTAGAAACCAATTCTGATTGAGTTGTTATTGGAACGTAACTGCACTGTAGTAGGGTTAGGCTGGGCTACATTGTAGAGGACTGCATTATGTTCATATTATGTTCTTCTGCTTACCATGTTTATGGTGCACATACTGTACAGCAGAAAGAGTTCTCCAATCTCATGTGGCTTTCAAAAGGATTCTAACCTGTAATGCTACTTTCTTTGGATTTCACCGAATTTAAAATATGTTCAAAGGTATGATTACTTATTTTGCTCTTTTTCCTAAACTTGTCATCTTAGCGTACCTGATTGATATGAAGTTATTTACAGTATTTGAAAGTATAATGTTCATTAAATACTATGAATTTTCCATTAAATTGGAAAATTCGAAAATCTAAAGTGAAATTATGCTTAACACAGACCATAAAATCTTCATGGATTCAACTATACAAAAAAATAAAATCTTCAACATTAACTTGCAAACTTGAATGTAATGCGCTTATGAATTATTCACTATCTAAAGTGAAACTGAAGGAAAGTTTTTTCGTTCAAGAGCATGTGTAAGTTTAATGGGTTGAACTTTTGATGTGTTCAACCATATTAATTATTACAAATCTGCAGTTATGAGACGGTAACTAAGAAGAAAAAAAGTAACAGACAGGCATATGATATTAAGTGTTATGCTGTACATCACTCTACCAGTTAGTTATTCAGTGGTTACTCAAGATCCATTAGACAGATGCAACAGACAAATGTAATGTTTCCTTTAAAGGAAAAGGCTCACCACTTGTGTAGTTATTGTTTTAAGTTTAATTATTGTTCTTTAAAGTATTTTTGCTCTACAGTGTTCCTAGCGGAAATGTGCTCAGACCACTGTAAAACACAGGTTTCATATACATTGAGTATTATTCATGAAAATGTAATGCCATATTAAATTGAAAAGTGTTCCATGAAAGTTGACTCTGATGGGCTTTTAAACCTGAAAATGCAGAAGCATTTAGAGCAGTGTGTCTAATTCCTGCAGAGCAGACTGACAGCCTCTGGCAACTTAATATAGCATAGAGGGATTTTGGTGGGGGAAAAAAATAATTTCAGCTTTTGAATTATATTTTTTTTTTTGATGGTTTCATAAAGATTTCATTAGTGTCTCATGAACGGTTCTGTTCTCTCTGCATTATTTCACCCAACTTTAGTGGCACTGTTTCCAGTTCTGGCTCCTCTCTCATTTTCTGTGCCTAGGCCTAATCCTGTTCCACACTAATAAAGGCTGACAGGAAATGAATGGCAGTGTCACTATAATGACATTAGCAGAAACAGGATCTAGCCAGGTTTACTCCAACTGCTAATACAAAGCCACAAATGAGCTGCTAAGCAATCACGTTAGACTCAGAGATTAAAACAGAATGAGAGTGAAATAGCTAAAAATAATAAGAAAAAATAACATTAAAATAAGGATAAAATGCTTAGCATTAAATATGGTCTATATTTGCTTTAATGCATAAGGAAATCTGAAAGTGAAAAATATGTGTGTAAACCTGAGTTTGTTTTGTCTAATAATCACATTACCAGTTTAAAGAAGGCTATTCGTTTAATTAATTCAAAGTAGGGAAATCATGTAAAATTAGTCATATATGATACAGTAAATGGGAATCCATATTGACAAAGACAAAGGCCTGATAATCTCTTTCTATGCAATCCATACTGCAATGAAGGATGGATTGCTTCCTCCTATAAGCTTGTGATTATCACATACAGTAGATACTGCAAATCCCAGAAGGTTCTTGCAACAAATCGATCATGCAGCGAATTAACTTCAATATAAATTATATACATTAGAGAACAGAATGTTGACATTGTATTTTGTATTTTCTTTTTTTATGTGTGGTGGGCCTGCATAGCAATAACATGTCTATAATGCCAGGACTGCTACTGCTAAACATATATGCTGAGATAATATGTGTATTATCTGTTTGTAGAATCAATACGAGCTTGAGCTGTCTCTCTTACCAAAGTAACAATATTTTTTATATTATTAACTCTTCACCACATAATGTTATTAAAATTAGATATATGTTATTAGATCTATGTTATTTATTGTGGTCATACCATGGAGATATATGGTCATATATCCAAGATACCAGGAATTATAAAACATTTTCTACAACTTTGCCTTTTACAGCAAATTCTATGGGCCTCGTGCAACAGTGACCTATTACAAATAACATCTTAAATTAATGAAATATAGCATATTGTCAATCAAATAGATCACATTTTATTTAAAATCAGGCAATATAATTTTTCTGCTGTATAACACAACACATCTATTTAGTTCTGTAAAAAATAAACCTGACATGTACATCAGACTCCCACATACATTTATTCTCAGTCTCTATGGTCTATTTAACATCTGCCGTGTGGTGTATATTTCCATAACTGAAACATTTACAGTCATTTACAGTATCCTATCCCATCAGCCATGTCTTTCAAAAAAAAATTGCCTTGTGCCCAATTGACTTTGCACAACCATTCCCTTGCTGCTACATGTATTCACAGATAATGCAGCAGAACAGATGCATTGAATATGCTGCAGCCTGAGGTCATAGTGATATGAAGCAGCCAGTCTCTTCAGTCTGGGTTCCTCTGCACCAGCCAAGGGAACAGAGAGATCCCTTTGCCTAGGTCTATTCATCCAACTCCACTTTGGCAGCCCCTTTGTACCCTCCCCTAAGAGTGCTATTGGCAGTGCACACTACCCTAGTGCCCCCCTGATGGGCTGTAAGTCTGTGTGTCGGTCAAGGTTGGTGCCAGGGTGATGCTCTCTTCAGGGACAAACTGTACTGATGGCTGCCAGCATGCCATTTACAAAGAAAAATTACACAACCAACAGCAAAAGTGAAGATGTACTTTAACAATTGCGAAACTTTGTAGCCTTCAGTCTTTTATGTGTATATTAATGAGTGAAAGGATGTGTGTAACAAATCCCTTTTTTGGCATATACACATTTCTTCTAATTTTGCCATATACAGTAAACAACAACTTGCTGTGACACTGGTCAAGAGGAAATGCAATGCTCCTAATGCACACGAGCATTCCAGTACATTGTATTTCTAGTCATGCAACTTACTGGAAAAACATTTACCACGACTCCCCAAGTCAATTTTGTTAGCAATTAAAGAGACAATTAAAAGCTGACAATTCTACTGTTAAAAACTTTTTGATCAAACTTTGTTATGGTATGTATGGCACATGATTAATTTGGCCTTGGTACTATACTTAATTTGAAATTGCATCTCACTAGTTTTTTTAAGCATTTTTTAGCACAATACAATAATAACTCAGAATATAACACTTAATATGATAATATTTGCTGCATCGTTTCACATAAAAAAATCAAATGACTGTTATATGTAACTATAACTCAAAGTTTAACTACATTTACTACATTTGCTTATTTGACTGAAGATTTCATCCAAAGCAGCTTATAATGGAGAGAGAATGCAACTCAGTAGTTGAAGGTTATGAATTTTGCTCAAGGCCCTAATCTTGAAATGAATAAAAGTTTACTAAATTCACTACTTTTGCTCATTTGGCTAAAGCTTTTATCCAAAGGGATTTACATGTAAGTGATTGAAGGTTAAGAGTCTTGCTGAAGAACCCACATCATGTCTTTCTGATCTGTGGCTGAAAACCTTAAAAACTGCACCACCACTTTTCTCACAGATATGGAATGTCAAGGTAAGATATTTGTAGCAATATTACAGAATTGCATTGATAAATAAATCATATATCTGAACTGGGTCGACATGCATAATAATGCTACTAACATTAATACTATACACACGCATTCAGACGAACACACACCTTAGAGTCTAACACTGACATAAGGAAATACATACAACCATACTTTCCCTTTTTTGGAAAGTTTACCTGTTTTTGTAGATTTGAACAATAAGAATAAAATTTCTTTTTGCTGGTCTGCCCTTTAAATATTAAATGTGTTATAGGTTATAATGCAAAAAAAAGTCTACAAGAAAACTTTTACATTCAACTTTTTATGTTTATTTAATTAATTTGTTTATTTATTTATTTAATTATTTCAGTGTTTGTTTGTTTTAAACAAAACTTTCATAAACTTTTCTAAACATTTGCGCACATTTGTTAAACCTTATAAATGGTCAACTTTTGTTCATTAGTTACTTTATTTAGCTAGTTAGCAGCACATGGCATGTAAGCATGACACAACAGCTGCTTCCTCCTCACGCTACTGGGATGTTTCTGCATCTTTGTCCCTTGTCCTCATCATCACCTACACACAACTTAAATCAGTCTGTTATCTTGGTATACTTTCTGGTGTTAGACAATAGAGCATTTTTCTGTTTTTGGCACACCTTTTCTGTGTTGGCAGACTGCCCATGGGTTTTCTCTTTCTCTGCATGTTTTGGCAATGAGTATCCGATACTTTTAACAAGTGTTAGACATTTTCACTTGCTTTTGCAACTGCTAACTGCTATTATGGATTGCACCAGTCATGTCCCTGCAAAAAGGAGAAAATCACAAGCCCAGCCACAAGAAAAATTCCTGAACTTCCCAATGGTCAGTCCAAGGTTGCACACTGTGGTGGAACATAAACGTCTATCCTATTCTATGTACATATTCCGCTTGCACATTTTAATTACTGTACTAATTACAAGAAAATTATCATACTGGAAATTTTAGTTCTATCATGGTCTAATGTTTGGTTAAGAAACATTCAGTTTATTGGAGACCCTTTATTAATCACAGCATTATTTTTTTTTTTTACTAGGTTAGCAAAATTAACCACTGTTGTTTTTCATTGTCTCCAAATTACTGTATTACAAATTAAATGCTACATAATTCCACATCTGTGAGGTTGAATTTAGAAGTTACTTGTGTTTCCAGAAGATACTGAAGACAACTGCAAAAACTCAAACTGTGCATTTTCAGTAAAGCTCTGGTGAAATGAGTAAATGAACTAAGCTGACTTGACATAAATTGAGCTGAATTGTTTTGAGAGAAGGTATAGGCTTTTAAGCTTGTCTATTCAGTGCTGTTATCAAATTAGCAGCACCCAGCATCAACATAGACAAATATATTTGACACAGTTTGAGTGATTATCTGTGGAAGTTTGTCTGTAAATCCCTGCAGACTAAGATGAATGAAGGTGCACTGTAATAAGGAGATTGTTTCAAGGCAGACCTATCGGAGCCCCGTTTAAAGAGCCACAAGCTGATAGAGAGAGAGAGATGGGGGCTGGTGGGTGACAGCAGAAAACAGTCTAACTCTGTAGGGACCAGTGTGTACAAGGCAGCAATTAGATATGATGAAGTATTGGCTCTCCAAACTTCTTCAGCAAGGCTTTCCCCCCAGTGTGTTCAATCCCTGAGCACTCCACATCACACTGTGATCCTGCCTCATTAAGAAGCACCAGGATGGGCCGGAGCTTATCACAGCCTAACACATGCAAAGCATCCACTCTGTGTCTCTGGCTCACTAGTTTTTTCCTGATATTTCTTCTCTCTTCCTCCCATCTTTCTGTTTCATCACCAACTCTATGTTTGCTGCACTGACAGGTCTTGCTTAATTTGATTCACTCTCATGAGTAGATGGAACCTGATTTCATGAGAAATTCACATGAATTTGAAAAATAGCACAAGATGGAATACATTCAATTTCATACAAATGGCATAAGGAAAGTTAGGGAATCAAAAAAAAAATAGCTTTCTAAGTTTTCCTAAAATAGTTCTCCAATTGTTACAAAAAAAAAAAAAAAACTTGTAACTGCCGGGTGGTTCAACCTTTATTTTTCTTTTACTCCCACTTTAACGTCTATTTCAAGCTTTATTTCAAGGTGCAAAGTCATTATTATTATTATTCAGTTGTTCATACTAAACTCTCCAACCTCTAGGATTTGTTCCTAGATTGGAGACTACACTCTTTCTTCTTGTACTGTAACTACATGACTTTATGATTAGTTTCACTGTGCCTACTAAATAATTCATAATAAAACAATATATATTGAACATATTCATGGTAGTTAAAATCCTTTGTAGTTACTGCATAATATTCCTTTAAATGAAAAACAGAATAAGAAATTGGGGTTTTACTTGATAAAAACCTTTAAACTCCCAAGATGTTTTTAACTACATACAGGATTGTTATTATTAGTCACAGCAGTTACTGAATAATTTATAGTAGTTACCAAAATGAATAATGACCTAAAAATTTAATGCATATTATTAAACCAAATTCATTAGTGACTACTGTAAATTACTTTATGTGAAACTAATAAAAAGCTTAAACATTTATTCTTCAAGACTATATAAAAAAAAATGCAAGAAAGTCCGGCTCTTTGGAAGCAAAGTATGAAGATAAGAGGGTTGGCTCAAGACTGTTACACAGCACTGTACATACGGTGCATCCGGAAAGTATTCACAAGCCATCATTTTTTCAGGGGGTGCGCTATGAATACTTTCCGGATGCACTGTACATACCTACATACCTACATATATACTGTACATACATACATTTCTGTATGTTGACGTTTTAGCGGTTAAGATTTAAGAGATTTTTAGGAGTTTATAATTATCCCATGAAAGAATATACATTTATTCAACATGACTGGCTCAACATGGGTGGAGGAAAATTTGGAGAGGTGGAGGTACGCTCTGGAAAGCAGAGGAATGAAGGTTAGCCACAGCAAGACGGAATACATGTGTGTTAATGAGAGGAACCCAAGAGGAATGTTGAAGCTACAGGGAGCAGAGGTAAAGAAGGTGCAGGACTTTAAGTACTTAGGGTCAATGGTCCAGAGCAATGAGGAGTGTTCAAAGGAGGTGAAGTGGAGAAAAGTGTCAGGTGTGTTGTGCGATAAAAGAGTATCAGCGAGAATGAAAGGAAAGGTGTACAGGACAGT
>JAQMYJ010000001.1:16623096-16638591 GCA_030014305.1 Clarias laeviceps | reverse complement strand
TTCCATATGTGTTATTTTATAGTTTTGAAATCCCCAGTATTGTTGTAGAATGTAGAAAATAAATCACTAAACAAAATTGCAAGTGAAATTTGCAAGTGTTCTAAAACCTTTGAACGGTAGTGTATATTTTTATTGTTGTGTGTGTATATATGTATGTATATATGTATATATACTGTAGAGGGAGTATGTTGCATAGAATTATGATATAAAAACACAGGTCTTAGGAAATACAAATGGAATGTAAACGAAAGCCATGATAAGCACATTTTCATTATGGTAGGATTGAATCCTGTTCTATGATTTCTTACTCACTCCTTGGACAGAGTACAGCTCCTTTTTACAGATCTTTGTAAAGCCTCTTGTCACACTTATCCATGAGGCCATAATACAGAATCATGTATGCAGGAAGCAGCCTGTGTGTACTGATAGCCACATCATATAGTTAGAGGCAGCTGTGAAATAGAAATCCCTCCGGGTTTGGGGCAGGAATGTCCTTTGAGGTGCATAACCTGACAATAAAAATGACAAAAGTGAAGATTTACACAAAAGTAAATTACAGGAAATTACAATATATTACACAATAAAACTTCATAATTTTTATTACTTCACAAAGGAATGGTGTGTGTGTGTGTGTGTGTGTGTTCTATTTGGACAATGTAAAAAAAAAAAACCTTATCATGTTTGGAGACCACTGATGGTTATTATGGAGGTTCATAAAAAACCCATCCAGATGGTTTGGCACACCAAGAATCTCCATCCACTTAAAGAAGGACTGGACAGTGACTGGATGATTGTGCTTCCTCGTGACATTACATGCTCATCATGTTTGAACAGGGAATATAATTGCTGTTACAAAGTTGCCACAGTTTCATGTTAGGAGCACTGATCTACTGTACATCATCTCAGTATAACCCACAACATTCTCCACATCTTCATGATAGTTGCTCACCTGCACAGAGAGGACCTCCTTTTTGCTGTTACTGGTGGACTTTTCCACTTAAGAGAATTGCCACTTCCTTATCTTGGTAAATGTCTTTCTATGAAGGTTCTTCAGAAAGTGTAGACCATGTGCTATGTTGCAGCTGTGCATGATAGCTTTGTGCCAAATAGAGCAACTTTGTCACCTTCAAAGGATTTTTGCTTTAACGAGAGGAAATCAGTGCTCTGCTATGGCACACAGGTCCGTTGCCTTAGCACGATAATAAAGTTAACTAAAGAAATCATGTCAGTTTAACTTTAAACTAATAGCTTGGATGAAAACATGCTTACACAAGAATTTGTCAACACCCTGTACTTGAAAAACTAATTTTTCTTTTAATTCGATTTGCAGAACTGTGTTATGTTGACCTGACAAACTACTGTACACCTACCTCTACATTTGTCACACAGTCAAAGGGAGGCACTAGAATTTTTTTTTCTCCCTTATCTTTCCATGTGCTGGTGTCTCTTTTGCTCCTGCTGTTGGTTTCTCACCTGCTCAACCCTGTAGCCCACTAATACTGCGAGTTGATAAAATGTTACCGACTCTCTGCTTGTAGCACTCTGTTTGACAGTAAGCCAAAGGGCATGTGAGACTTTAGTACCACAGTTGAGAGCTTCAACACAAAGAATACATTTAGCATGTCCTGGTCTGTCAGGCTTTTTAAAGAAACTTTGACAATGGAAATGCATGTGCTTCACCCCTAACATCCATTGCTGCCTCAAAGTTCAGTCTGTTAAATCACCACTTGTATGCCACACCTGCCTCAATCTGCTTTGCCAGCAGTCCCTCACTCTCCCCTAAATCCTTGTAAAATGGAAACTGATAATGAATATTTAATTCACATACCCTAGTTATGTAAATTATCACAAATGTTGCCATCCATCTTGCATTTACTTGCACAATTTCGTGCTTACAATATTGATATAAAAACAGAATGTCTGTGTGTGTGAGTGGGGGTGATAGCTAGCAAAATTCTGTAAAGTGTAAAGTATTAGCCTTGCTACAGTATGTTTATTTTCCTTCCATCCATCAATGAACCTCTGTAGTCCAACTAGAACCACCAGGCTCTAATATTAACTTAAAGTTAGAACTTTGCCTGAGAAGTTCAACTTAAGTTGTAATTAGCTTTAAAATGGTAACATTACTAATGAGCTGAGTCCCAAAGCCCTAAGGTTTGTCAGTATGCTTACAGAAGTGGAATAACAAGTTCACTAATGTTAGAATGTGTCAAGATAACATTAACACCACGTCCAAACTGTGAAGGCTAGCATTTGCTAATCAAAACAACTCAAACATATTAGGCAATTAACAGTCCCAAACATAACATACAGTATCATCATATGAGCAAATTAAAGTTATCATTACGCTACAGTAAGGGATTCTTACCCAAAGGCATGCTAGCAACTAAAAACTGACTTCCCAGGAATGCCCCTTCTCTGTTTTCATTCTTCTCAGGTACACTGCAATTGGCGAGCAGAGAAGGGATTGCATGTGGTCACTGAGGATGGTTCCACTTGATGACCATGAAGATGGTCTTGGTCTCGGCTGATGAAGGCGGTTTTTCTGAGATGGCTTGTGACTTACAATCCCTCAATAGTTTGGACTGAAATTCCTGTGAACAGTTTTCTACACAAGTCTCCAACAATGAAAGTGTATTCTATTTTAACTTAAACACCTTTCCCATTAAATTGAACATTCAGCCACATAGCACATAGATATACAAAGGACTCTCAAGGTTTCTTCCTATTGTCATCTCAGGGAGATTTTCCTTGCCACACTCACCCTTACAGTACCTTGCCCTTCAGGGGAAAAAATTGATAGTTATAGTCCATGTGTTTTTATTACATGTTGTAATTTATTTCCATATATTTTTAATTCTGTAAAGAGGCTTTGCGACAACAACCAATTTTAAGCCATACAAATTTAATTTAATTTAATAGAAGCCAGAAGCTTTTTCTTCTTTGTGTGTGTGTGTGTGTGCGTGTGCGTGCGTGCGTGCGTGTGAAATAAGAAAGTGTGCTTTTTGATTAATTTCTCATGACTTTGTTTTTTCTGGCCTAGACCAATATAATTAAAGGATTTCAATGGGATTAAGATCAGGACTCTATGTAGGAATGTAGGAATTTATACAGCATACAAACACACCTTCCATCTTTCTGGCAATGATTTGGGTTTGATAAAAAAGAAAGTGTCCCCATACTTTTGGTCAAATAGTGTAAATTTTTCTGTTGTGCATCCTCTAAAATTAAATATTCCTATACAGTATGACATAACCTTGAACTCCAACTGCTAGTCTACACATCTCGCACGTGTAAAACTATTAGTAATGACAGAAGAAAAGTTGAACATGTTGCACTTACAAGTAAGGTCAAGGTTGGCCATATTCCTTTTGCAAGGGGAAAGTGCTACAATATGAAGAAGAGCAATGCCCTATATAGTTTAAGATGTGAATGTGATGTACTACTGGGCACTGTCTAGTTTACAGAGTAGCAAATAAAATAATTATAATAATGTAATGGTCATGTAAATTAGGAAATATATTTTAGAGTAAAACTCAGTGGTATATCAGCTGTATTAATGCTTTCCACACTGGTAACTTGTGCTGACACAAGAGTCTTCATTTAATAAGAACTTTATTTATTAATGCATTTATCTCTTTGTTACCTAGCTTGCATTTCCCTCAAGTCCTAAGCTCTTTAATGCCTTTGACATTGACCATTTCCACAATTTAATTGTACAGTGGCAAACCACAATGTGTGCCTCACTCAGAATACATTTAGTAGGCGGTGCAGGGTGTACTTTGCATGATGAGCTACACCCTTAGTAAGTTGAATGTTAATGTCAGATGCATTA
Organism: Clarias laeviceps; assembly: GCA_030014305.1. Classification (NCBI taxonomy): domain Eukaryota; kingdom Metazoa; phylum Chordata; class Actinopteri; order Siluriformes; family Clariidae; genus Clarias; species Clarias laeviceps. The sequence goes on along the minus strand of JAQMYJ010000001.1, from coordinate 16,634,756 downwards.
CAAGTGCAATTTTAGCAGCAGTAAGTATTATATTTTGTCCATACATCAGGCCCTATGGCTTCATGTCCATACATCAAGCCCTATGTTTTTTTATCACATGTTCATGGACAAGTGACATTAGGCTACGTTGGTATTTTGGGATTATTTATGTATTTTTTTATTATTATTATTATTATTATTTTATATGTAAATATACAAAAGCTTGTGAAAACATGTTTATCCTTTTTTATTACTATACTAGCAGCTTAATAAGGACAAATGATTTGGATTCTTAGACTGTAATGAAACAAATTGAGAAAAAGAAAAACTCTGAATGTCTGAATTATTTCTGAATGCACTCTAAAACCATAATACTAGGTCAACATAAAGTTACTCTATGTTCCAACTAGCAAGCTTCAAGTTGCTTATGTCACTTGTAGTTTGACTTTTGTAAGATAGCAACTGCTACTAGTGGGCATGGACTGTATAGTATTCTAATAGGAAATGTTAGGAGCTTTTGTACGGTAGCTTCAAAAGGTAACAAAGCAACTATCAAATAAAATAATGCACTAATCATTGTGAAAATAGATTGTTTAAATTATATTCTAGGGTTCATAGTCACTTCACTGACTGATTAACAAAGAAAGTTAAATACATCACTATGTCCACCAAATGGCCCTATAGGGCCTTCGGGGGCAGGACATTAGCAACAGATCCTCTGGGTGGTGTGTGTTGTGGGTTGGAGCCTACTTGGATTGAACTTGTTTGTTTGGTGCATCCCGTGGTTGCTCGATCGGATTGTGAGCCTGGGTCTGTGAGACCCGTGCATAGCTGGCTTAGGTGCACCGGCTGTTCTAGTGCCTTTCTATAAAGCATGAGTGACCCTTTTGTGCCCATGATCTGCCACAAATTTACTGGTATATAATTGATGTTGTTGTTGTTATTGTTGGTTTTTTAGCTGCTCCCAGCAAGAGGTCGCCACAGCAGACCATCCGATGCGCACACAAAGCTTGGCACAGATTTTATGTTGAATGACCTTTCTGATAAAACCCTTCCATTTTATCCGGGCCTGGGACCGACACTGCATCCATTGCATTGGCTGGGAATCAAACCCAGGCCTCCTGGTATATAATTGATAATCAATGTAGTGTTATGGCTGGTTGATGTAAATTCTAACATGTTTTTTTATTTACTTTGAGGCTTTATTTTTCGTCATAATTTCTCTGCACAAATTAAAAAATCAGTCATGTATGACAAAATAAGATGAAATGACATGTATGTGTTTTTGTCCTTTGTGAGTCAAAGAGTAAATGTACTCTGTAGAAATGTAGAATGTAGAAACTATAGTGGGGATGTATGTAGGATTGGTGTGGTTTCATTTATAATTTGTTTAGTATTGAGAAAATGTATTTAAATATAATGTTTTTTGTCTCTTACTAACATTTGTCTCTTAGTTTCCTAAGGTTTCCTAGGTTAATCTACAGTATTTAAGGCAAAAAGTAAAGCTTTTTAAAAGTTAAAGTATTGTATGAGTTGGTATCAAAAAGATTTAAGACTAGTTTTGTAACAGTCACAGAGAACATCGACCTTCGTAAGACAGTGAGCCAAAAGACAACGCCCTGTGTACATCAAAAACTGTGCAACTGGTGCTATTTCGTTTGAACAAAGAGCAAATGTGAAATTCTGAGTAAAACTGGTCAAATCTGCCACAGAGACATTTGACACAATTCGGCAAGTTTACGGCGATGCTGCAATGAGTTCTTCGAGGTGTTTTGAGTGGCACGTGCTTCAAGTGGAGAATCACGTCACTGAATTATGAGAAGAGATCAGGAAGACCTTCAACAAGCTCAACCCCCAAAAATGTCGAAACCGTTCAGCACCTTGTGTATGATGATCGTCGGAGAACAATCCACTACATTGCTGCCATTGTCAGTGTGTCACACAGAACAGTTCAGGCAATGCTCAAGTGTAATTTCAACATGCGCCATGATGCTGCGCATTCATCCCCAGGTTGCTGATACGGGAGCAAAGCAGAAATATTGCATCAAAATCTGCCAAGAACTCCATCAGCATGCCGTGGATGACCCATCCTTCATGTCAAGGATCATAGCCGATGACGAAACCTGGCCGTATGGGTATGACCCTGAGACAAACAACAGTCTTCACTGTGGAATAGCCCATCATCTCCATGACCGAAAAAGGCGTGGCAGGTCTGCAGCTCGACCAAGTGCATGCTCATCTTTTTTGACATTGGAGCATCATTGTGCATCGAGAAACCATCCCCAAGTGTCAGACTGTCAATAGCGAATTCTACTGCCAGGTTTTAAGTCATCTGAGGGAGGATGTACAGCGAATCTTGAAACTTTTTCATACCCCTGCCCCCCTCGTATCCTTTGCCAGTATAGTGTTGGAAAACTCTCAATACTACTGACAGAAAAGATTTGGGAGTGTAAAAGTTTATGCATTTATGCATTTGCATGCATGTTTTTCAGCCCGTCATGGTGCCCTCTAGGATGTGACAGTGTCTGAGTCAGCAGGACTGAGATGAAGAAGATCTTTTAATCTCAGTTCTGTAGACTAGCACCAGCTCCCTTCAGAGCACCTGGCAAATCAAAAGACAGAATTAATAATGTTCAGCACTCTTTCAGTTGTCATATAAAGTTTCAGAAATACAGAGAGGTCAGATAGACAGCTACTTATGATTATTTTACAGATAAATATTAACTTTTTTTAATATTAAAATCTAAAACCATGTGTCATAATGTGTTCTGATCATATCCATTGTTCCTGCTCATGCTCGTGCTGGTTCATTTTCAGAAGTCGGCATTTCATATATCATCCATCTCTCAGGCTTGAAATCCTGGTGTGTGCCCCTTTTTATAGCCATGTTGTTTTATTAGATGGCCTTGGGGTCATGAGGAATTTCTCTTGCACATAAACACACACATGCACACACACTCTCTCTCTCACACACACACACATTTTCTTAAAACAATTGAAAAGAGGGAGAAATGTGGAGGATCACTATGGTGCAAAATTGTTCAGTCTACTGTGAACACACACACACACACACACACACACACACACACACATACACGCACCTTGTTAATGCAGAAATAAGACAGCGGGTGTCTGCATGTTTGAAAGTCATGCATCTTGGCCGAATGCTTCACTCTGCCCTTCACAGCTCACCAGGCAGGCACTTATTTGCAATGGAAAAAGAATGTGAAAAATGCTGTCAGGAGTGACACCCATATTACTGTATGATACATACATACACACTCTCTTTCAGAATCTGCATTATGTGGCAGGTACAATAGCGCCATGTAACTTTATGGATTATATTCATCTAGTGCTCAAACCCATAGCAACTGAGGCAAGTGAATTTCCAGCTGTTCTCCCACGAATTAGCATTTCCCCTCAGAGAGAGACACAGAGAGAGAGAGAGAGAGAGAGAGAGAGAAAGAGAGAGAGAAAGAGAGAGAAGTTAGGAATAAAAATGTCAGCTCAAAGCCTTTTGGATTTCTCCTGACAGCAAGGTTCAGTATCACTCCAAGGTTCTTTTCGAAGTTCAGTGCTGTAGAAGGTTATGGATGCCATAAAATCAATTCCCCTAGATAAAAGCCAGCAAAATGTATTTCAGCTATGATCAAAGTGCTTTGTTTTGTTTTTTTCTTCTGCTCTGCTGCCTCTACTATCATTCTTTTTTGAGATTTTCATGGGGGCAGGAAGTATGGGAGTCATGTCACAGTTTATGGTCATCTGCCTGGCCTGCCTGTTATTTATGAGTGAAGAAGCCCAAGGCATTTGGGGATACATAAGCTCTCAGTTTGTTTGCTCACACTCAACGTTTCAACGCAATGAACCTTCATTTGGTTTATTTGTAAGAACCTATACCTCTAACCATAATGTTTTAAGAATGCTGCTTTACCCATTATAGTTGAAGCGTATTTAGTGCGCTTTTGGTCTCATATAAATTGCTGCTAATTGGTTCATGACTTGTTAATATGCTGAATTTAGAATGATTTAGACCAGTCGTATGTGTGTCATGGCTGTGTGCATGCTCTGAAAATCCATGGTTATTAGGCAGAAATAATGACATTTGTGGGCTCCATATCTATTATTTCTTGAAATATAAGGTTTAAAAATAACACAGTTATGATAGGGAATTATGATAGGATCAGCACATATTTCCCACCTGAGACAGTTCAACCTCAGGCTGCAAGGACATCTTAGTTCCATCCTTCATTTGACCATGAGTGTGTCTTATTACAAAGAAGCTTTCAGTTGATAAGCTAATGTGTACACTATGTGTATCTGTGTGTGTGCAAGAGGGAAAAATGGTTTATGGCGGGTATAGTTTCAATGACAGTAGTACTTGCAAAATAAATCCTGGAATATGTGCAAAGATTTGTTCAAGTTACTTAATAATATCCTGTAGGGCTGCAGTTGAAAGACCACAGGTGACTCAGTATCATCTCACTTTACAAAATTCAAACTTTAAATCCAATGCTATATAGTATTGGAAATACAGTAAAAATGCTCTTCACCCTCACCTTCTGTATCCTGCCGAAAACCAACTATCAATATTTCTCTCCACTGAAACACACACTCTATCCCTCCTTCTTCTGTAGCTTCATGCACCTCATCATCCCTTCCAGACCCTGACTCTTTTTCTACTCTACTTTTGTGGTTAGCCATAGACACTTCCCTCTTCTCACTTTCATCATCCATGAACTTCCTCTGCCCTCTATCTTCTAAACCCAGGAAGATTTTCTGCACTGATCCTTGGCTCTAAGATGTGTTGTGCAGAGAGAATTAAGAATGGCAGAGAGCAAGTTGAAGAAATCACAACTCAACGATGGTCTTGTTTATTACCATGCTTTCCTGTCCAAATTCTGATCTGAAGAGACTTCTGCTAAAGCTGCTTTTCACAAGGAAAACTAGAAACTTCGCATAAGATCTGTATAAGCTCCATGTCACATTTTCTTTACTCCTTAACCAACTGACACCTCCTGCTCCATCCTTTTTGACTGCTGAAGACTTTTTATGGTGGGATGATTGGAAAACATATTCCAGTTCTTCCCACCTACCTCAACTTCTATAGTACAGACTCAGAATACCACTTATCATAATTGGTATATTTTGCTAAACTAGCAAAATAATGGATCCTGCAAGTCATATTGTCCTGCAGTTCCACCTCATGCATATTGGATCCAATTTCTTCAACAGTGTCAGAAGACCTCCTCACCTTTATTGCTGTTATTATCATTGTCTCCATAACATCTATCTATTGTGCCAATTGCATTCTAGAAAGAAAGAGTTATTCCCTTTTTGAAGAAACCTTAGGGCCTTGGAATTCTCCAAGACCCTAACCAGTTTGGTTTCAGAGATGGCCTGTGGAATGTACTTCCAAAAAAATGTCAAAAACGTCAACCTCATCCTACTCAGCTTTTCAGCGGCATTCCACACAGTAAATTACAAGACTGTCCCCATGAATCTTGGAGTTCCTGGCACAACTCGGACAAAGTCGGACATACTGTATCAGATGAAGTGGAAGGGATCCACATCTGATCCACACAGATACTCTATAAGGCACAGTACATGGTCCTCTTCTGTTCTCCCTCTGTTACATTCAATTATAATTGATCTCTTGACCATACTGTATACTGACATGGATTCTTGTACATTCAACCCATCTTCACCTTCTCTCCCTCCCTCAGACACGTATGTTTCCTTTCAGATCTTAGCATCTGGCAGACATCTCATCATGGAGGGTTGGCTCATCAACTGAAAATATTTTCCAGCAACACTGAACTGTTGTTCAGCCCAGTTGATTTATCTATACTGTACATCAGGATCATGTGATTTCCCTGGACAACTCTTTAATCTCACCTTCAGTCAATGCATGCAGACTTGTGGTAACCACAACAATCACCTGTCCTTTTCTTCTTACATTGCTAATCTGTCATGCCCATTGATTTTTCATCATGAAGGTTTCAGTCACTTCAGTCCACACAGGCCACTCAGGTGCTTGCTTATTCCTTTGTCATTTCAAAACTGTATTAGTGCAACTCATCCTGGCAGGTCTGCCTCTGAGCACCATTTGACCTATGCAACTGATCCAGAATGCAGCTGCATCAGCTCTGCTAAGTTCTCCAGCACTCTCTTGCACTACCCCATTGATAAACTCCTTCCATTGACTTTCTGTAACTACACACTTCAGATATAAAACACTGATTCTTTCCTACAAAGCCTAAAACAAACTAGCAACCACTTACATCAAAACACTTATCACACCCTGAATTGCACCACACTGCCTCTGGATACAAGGAATGCATGCATCAAGACTTTTCTCTATTGACATAAGCCCTATTTACAGTAAATAGCCAGATCAGAACAGGAATATCAACTTACACCTTTTGGTCTATATGAGATCAGATTAGATTGAGACTGATGAGCAGTGCCAGGTTTTTATTTTTGAATTGAAAAATATTTAAAGGGATAGTTTGGATTATTTTTTTCAAGTCTATCGTAAAATTAAAATTGAGGTGCATATAAATACATTACAATAGGTCTTATGAATTTTCATTTATATTAGTCATTATAAATTTTCCTGCTCTGCACACTGACCATGAAGTTTATCACAAACCTCAAACGTCATTTCATACAAAAACTGAATTCTGCAGTCTCTGAGCTAAATCAAGTTGGTATCTTTCAAAGTTACAGTATATTCAATACAAATTTATTTACACAGAACTAGCCACATGGAAACTTTCAGGTAGCCAAATGCCTACTTCTGCTTATTAATGCAGCTAGTTACTTCGAAAGATACCAACTTGATTTAACTCAGTCAGACTGCATGATTCTTTCCTAACTAGCCATAAACACAAATCAATAATAAATAAATAAATAAATAAATAAATAAAGATAAAATAAATAAAAGGCACTTTTCCCCTTTTCTTCGGGTAAAAAGAAATAAATTGCATCTGCAAAGTGTGTCTGAAATAAATGCAGGAAAAAAGAGATGAACCCAAAGAAAGGATAGATGGAGTGTATGTGGGTGGGTGGCTAAGGGTGGATGGGGAAATGGGAAAAAGAGCCTTTAAAATGCAATTGTGCAACCATTTAGCAGTGACAAAAGAAGAAAAGGGAAAGTCAGAGGCAAAAAAGCTGGGTAAGTGGGATATGAAAGGTGGTTTGTACCTTTTATGTGCAATTACACAAAGGAAGTAATTGCACATAAAAGGTATGAGCCACATTTCATATCGTACAAACCAAAGAAGAGTGGTACAAAGTAACATTTTTCCAATGCTATAATCACATGCTTTCACAGTGTTTAGAGACAACATTATCTGTCAAAAAATGAACATTGATATTCCATACAAGGTTTTAACATGCTTCAGTTCCTGTTACATGTTATATGTTCTTACAGTATTTGTAAATTGTCATTTCAGAATATTTTAACAGTCTGCTGTCTGAATCTCCAGTACAATATTATACGTTGACTTTGCATTACGTTAAATTAGCGTGTGCTCTCAGTTGATTATGTTGATTTAACAGTCGATTCCTCTGCCTTAAAAATATCCATTAATATCCATTAAGACAAGAAGTTGAACTAGCCTCATGAACCACAACAAATCAACAGAAACATTAACTAATCCTATTGGCTTATAGCTCTCTTTTGTCTGATAATTGGATTCAGTCAGAGAGATGGAGGTCAATATGTGGGCTGCAGAAACAGGCCCTTTGGCCTTCTCTGACTGTGGGTGACTGGTGCAACCCTTCAGAAAAAGCAGAGCTGAATTCAAATAAAGACGAGCATCAGTTAGCTTTAGCGTTTGTCCATGTTTGCAAATGTCGGCTTTTGAAACAGAGTGGTATTAAACTGAATTTAGAGATAATAGAGGATTTGTTGATTAAATTTTAGGTGATCACAGGTCATATATGGGGCAGCACAGTGTCACAGTTGTATTGTTGCCATCTCAGGGTGCCTAATTTGTGTACTGTTTATACTGTATATACAGTATATATACTATATTGCCAAAAGTATTTGCATATGAACTTGAGTAACATCCAATTTGTAATCTATAGGGTGTAATATGATGTTAGCCCACCCTTTGCAACTATAACAGTCTTAACTCTTGGATGTTGGACGCATGTTGGAACTGGTGTGGGGCTCAGCCCCATACTTCCAGTGAAAGGAACTCTTAATGTGTCAGCATACCAAGATATTTTGGACAATTTCATGCTCCCAACTTTTTGGGAATGGTTTGGGAATGGCCCCTTCCTGTTCCAACATGACTGCGCACCAGTGCACAAAGCAAGGTGAATATAATTTTCTTTCCCTTATATGCAAATATAAAAAGTAAAAAGAATTTTGATGAACATTTTCACTTCCCTTACTCTATCTCAAATATGCTGCATTTTCTAATATAATCTGTAATTATATAACCATCATATTATCTGTCTCTTTGTAATTTAATCTATAATCAACATTTTTTTCTTTTAAAGTAGTGTCCATAATGAAGAGAAGCAACATTCCCAACATCTCCAAAATTATGCACAAAATAATTTTTTGTTCAGCAGTTATGGCAAATTACCATACAACTATGCACAACTGAAAAGAAAGGGTTATATGCGTGTAAAAAGCATGTACCGCCCTTGAAACATTGCTTTTCCATTGTCTTCTTTCCATGTTTTGACTCAGTTGTTAATGTCAGACACCAGCACATCAAAATATTATATCAGCAGGAGGGGGACATAATGTTCCACCTTCTTTCAACCCTTTCAGCCCCTCATACACTTGCTGTCAGGACGATTGCTCCTGCCCCAGCCCTCCAGAGAGAGTACAACTGCCCTCGCAAGCATTTACACGCTGCCTCCTGCCACGCTAACGCAATTAGCATATGGTCCCAGCGCCTAGTCAGCGGAAGCCAAAGCCTCATCCACAAAGTCAATTAATCATAACACATCACTGATGCCTGACTGAGACTGCAGCAGAGACACAACCACCAAGAAACACAAAATAGGAAGTTTGACTTGTAAGTGTAACCTGCATATTTTAAGTGAAAATATTTTTAAATTACAAGGTAACATGTAAAATATTAGTGTCCTAACTTTGTTTTGGGAAAGTTTAGACAACAGTACAATTTAAGTGTTGATTTTTTTTATAGGATCAGCAGTAATACCAGCTATAATGCACAACACAGGTTTACACAGTCCAGTTAATAATATGCCAATATTTTGATGGACCACTTTTACTGTAGGTTTAATTACATGCATTCACTGTGGAACTGTTTCACTACCCTATGCACTGTCATGACCATTCATGAACTGCACCTAACCAGTGACCCACTGATCAAATTATTGCATTTTTTTTCAGTTTTTGTTTTTGTTTGTTTGTTTGTTTATTTTTGTTTGTTTGTTTCTCAGAAAAATATTAAGTTGGAGTTGCAATGAAAACCCAAGCCATGACATTACCTCCTCCACAGGGCTTGATTTATAAGCTTATATATGTTAGGGATCATGGATCTTTTTTTTCCTACATTTTGCCATTTTAATCACTTTGGTAGAGATTAATCTTGGTTTCAGGACTCGTGTTTCTCATTTTAATATTTCTTTGTGAATTCCTGGCCTTCTGATTTATTTTTCAGATGAATGGTTTGCATCTTGTGGTGTGGCCTCTATATTTCTTTTGAACTCTTCAAACAGTTGATTTTAATATTTTCACCCTGGCCTGTGGAGGTTTTTGGTGATGTCGCTGTTGGTGTATCTGTTTTCAGTTGCTTGCTTTTTTTCTTGTTTTTTTTTCCAAAACTGTTTGATGTGTGGTTGTTAGTACACCAGTGATTTCTTTCATTTTCAGTTCATTCCAATTTGTTATATTGGCTATGGCCAATGAATTATTGTGCATGGCTCTGATCAATTTTTTTCTCTTTTACAGGCTTCAAAATGGATTGATTTCTTCTCATTTAGAAAGATTGGAGTCTTTACAGGCCAATCCCAGGGCTAAATTATCCAAACAGTGCATACCAGGACAAAAACACGTTAGTCACATGTTACTATATTTGGATCACTTGAAAATGGGAAAAGAAAGTAGGAGTGAAGAAAAGATAACACACAGATGAGGACACATACCCAGTTACAAAGGCAGTTACCAGTGTGTGAATGGCCCAAGTGTGTACCAGCAATAAAGTTCATCAGAATTTCCATGCTGGTTTCCTGCATGGTGTCTAACCTGGAACAAGATGTCCTGGAGGGAAAGAAACCAATAGGTTATTTTGGCCGTGTTGTTCTTTGCTTTAGCCATCCGCTGCAGCAAAGCATGGTCGGTCACTAGGATGAAGTGCCTCCCTGCCAGATAATAATTCACTTCTTCTTTGGCCTATTTGCTGTCCAGCGTTTCTTGTTCCACAGCTGCATATTTTTTTTCTGTGGAGGACAAATTCTTACTCCCCAACAAAATGGGTTGTTAGTGAATGTTGAATTCCTACAAAAGCATAGTGTTCAGATCTGGCAGTATGTGTGACAAAAGGTCTTTCACAGCATGGGGACCAGAATAATGCTGTTTTTAGGGCCTTGAATACTTTCATGGAGTCTTCTATCCAGCTCACCCACTCTGACTGCCTCTTCTTGGTCAGGTCTGAAAGTGGAGTAACTAGGGAAGAGAAATTAAGCACAAAGTACTGACAGTAACTATTAAGCCCCAAAACAGTATATACCTGTCGCTTGGTGGTTAGTTGAGGGTAGTGCTGCACAGCTTACACATTTCTTCCTTGTGGCCTGTACCCCAGGTACTGGGCCTTGGTCAGCCCCAGATAGTACTTGCTGGAGTTTGTGGTGAGCCCAGACTGATGGAGCCCTACTAGACAATCTAGAAAATGTTAATCAGCTGTTAAAGGGTAGCTGGGGGCCCATAGACACTAATACTACCAGTTCCTTTTGATGTTGATGAATAAGGTCGTCAGTTTGTGTACAGGGCACTCCCCACTTGCTCCACCAGTTCATCTAAGGAAGTAGCTGTCAAACTCCGAGATTTTGCTGAGTTTGCAGAAGGATGCTGCTGTCAGGCTTAGACCCAACCACAATAACAAACGTATCCAACAGCTCATGCATCTGAGCTGGGGTGACATCCTCTGCTTTCCAGACCAGTTAGTTGTTAGTTAACCAGGTAGGCTTTTTTGGTATTCTGGAGGTGGAGCTCCCAGTTGCTTTCTCATCAGCAACCTTCCTCAGCATAGACACTTAATCTGTGGAAGATAGACCAAGATTTGGATCAGGTCTATCAGGTTAATTTTCAGCTTGGCGATACATAGAGTACACTGGCTTATTTTATGGCACCCTGACTCAGCTACAAATGAGGACCAGTTAGTTACCAGGCCAGGTTTTGAGATGTGGCTGTTCTAAAAGCACAGCTTTGGGGTACCAGGTGGATCTACTATAGGTCAACAACAATATATGTACAGTAGTTTGATTGAACATTTGATTGTGCAGAAAAATAGTATACAGTTATGAAAGTAAAAAAAGAGTATTTCTCTTTATAATTCAATTCAATTCAATTTTCAATTCAATTTTATTTGTATAGCGCTTTTAACAATTTAAATTGTCACAAAGCAGCTTTACACAATCAAAAGAATTAAGTTTGTATGAAATGTGAATGTGTATGAATCAAAATTATA
>JAQMYJ010000001.1:16593326-16622815 GCA_030014305.1 Clarias laeviceps | reverse complement strand
TGGGCCAGAAGAGCTTGAGTCTAAACTTTTTATTAACTCTCACATTTACTGCCAGTGAAGTGTAAAGGTGCTGTGCAGGACATGTTCTAACAGAAATGAGGATGAGTGGGGAAATTAAAAAGTTTCTCTTTTATTTACTTAGCATTTGTTTGGTGCCCTCAAATGTCTGTGGAGATCTAGCTGTATACTTTAAGTGGAGCTTGTCAGCAGGGTGCAGGTCTGGGTGACAATCTGTGGTCTGTGCTGAGATACAGTAGCTCTTCTAGGTTGAGTGGCATCTGCAGTGCTTTTTTTCTTGCAAGGAGTCTAAAGGCAGCAGAGTGACACAGATCAGAACTTAGCATAAGTCTCTTGTCAGTTTTCACTCTGCTTGTTTCTCTCCTGTTTCATATGCTCCTATTTGAGGGGATGTTGAGCCATATTTTTGTTGATTAGCCCCTCTCCATTGTCATGTTTCTGGCTCACAACGCAGCAAATGCTGAGTTGGTGCAGCCCATTCAGCATGTGGGGGTCAGGCGTGTGAGGAGTAGAGAATAGCTGTAGAGGAGTAGAGAACAGTCTCTATGTATCCATCTCTGAATCTACAGTATGTATCTACTGTATATAGTCTATTTTTTTAAATTAGTGATAACAATAAAATCTGAAAAGTTATAAAAGACATTTTGCATTTTTAAAATCTATATTTGAATTTTTTAAATATATACTGTATTTGTATACAAATTTTAGGTTGTTGTGAGCATGAGTATGAGGATTGTACTGACAACCATATTTAATGTCTCTTTTTTCCTTCAACCTCTGTAAGTTTCATGCTACATTGCAGTTTAATTAAGCAAAATGTCAATCAATAGGACAGTTTTGTCTTTTAGATCACCATCCATGAAATAAACAAATGAAATGTACAGTAAATACATAAGAAAGTGTCAAAGCCCTTGTCATTTAGTTTCTGTGCTTATTAAATGATTTTTAGGCATTTACCATATAAATAATTAATTTCATGGAAAAGTAAAACCTTTCACACATTATTGATTACAAGAAAATTTGCATTCCATTAGTTCTTTGATTGGCAATATTTCTGATTCATTTTACCAAACAACTTATCATAGAGAAATTTTCTGGAAATGTTAGAAAAGAGCTTGTATGAGTTTATGTCACCTTGAAGTAGGCTCGTGGTATTGCTTTGCTCTACATAAGTTGCAGGGGAGTCTTTTGAGAAACTGGAGTTAAAAGGGGCATTGCGTGTGGACCATGGCTGATTTTGGACAGACAACAGCGGGTGGGAATAACACAGCAGCAACTTGAATCAAAATCTACTGAGAACCTCTCTCAGATGTGTCATGTTTCCCTTGTTCCTGCTTTGTAGATTTTGTGTGTCGAGGCAAGTGAAAATCCAACATCTAGAAGAAAAAAGATTAAAAGTTGGAAGCTTATTCGGTGACCTGAGAGAGGATCAGAGCAAAGAGAAATACACTGTAAGAAATAAGAAGTAAAATATCAAACAAGTCTCCTTCCATTAAAAAAAAAAACAGCATTCAAAAATAACCAAATTTAATTCACCAAAAGGCCAATGGTTAGAAAACAAAACACAATCATCTCCAAACATGTCTCTCATTTAGAATCATAAAAGCTAGTTGCATTTTTACTGTAGCTACAGTACACAGTGACATTTTTCTTTAAGAAATTACCTTTCTAGTTAAATAACCAAGAGTGAATCTGGCACTCCTGAGAGTAGACAAATTCCTAGTTTCAAAGTACAGATGGGTCCCTACACTCCATTAATGCAATGTGGCAAGAACAAAAACCCCACAATGAGTCTGCTGCTACCCATGGCTGTTTGTGCCTGTTCTTTTCCAGCCTGTCGTCTTTTAATTTAGCACACCTTTCATTCAGAATTAGCATGTTTGCCATCTCTCTTTCTCTCACACGCACACACACACATACACATATACACACTTTCTTAGATTCTTTGATTATATGATTGAAATAGTTTCTTTATTTGTCTCTCAAATTCTCTCATAACCTTTTTTCCCTCACCCTGATTGTCTTTCATTATTTCATTTACTACTGCTTCACCTGGCCCTTACTGTATGAATTTACTTGTAATGTTTCTGGACAATTCCAGTATTATAGGTTGGGTCTGGATTTGGGCCACACAATCACTGTTTCAAGCTGTAAATGCATTTTTAAATGCAAGTCCTATTAGGAATTAAATCTAATTAAATGTGATTCTTCATATGTGTTGTAAGATGTTCTAAGACCATATGAAATATGACACATGCCCTATTCATGAATGTGTACCTGAAATGACATTAAATTATGAAATGGATAGGATTAATTTCTAAATATAGTGGAGTAACTTGGTCTGCAAGCGTTTTTTTTGCAAGATGAACAAAATTCTTTAATTAATTAAACTTGTTAAACAAAAGAGGTCTTTATATACGAGTACTGTAGTACTCATGTGCTTTGTCTGCCGAGCGTCACGTGATCACAACTGAGCCACTGGATCTTCTCTCTCTTGTGCTGTGGGATTGTAGGTAATCGTCTCCCATGTTCAATCTCAGTGCACGTGCTAGTCATATACTTAACATCCGTGCGAGTGTTTACTATAACATTGTAACCACGTGTGTGCGCACGGGCGTAAAGCATTTTTTTTTGTCTAACACCAGGCATGATTCCTTTCAGAGGAAAAGTGCAAGTTAATTTGTTTTATTTTTACTTATATTTTGTATTCATTATTTTTATATGAATATTTTTGGGTTGCGGAACAAATCATCAGGGTTTCCATTATTTCTTATGGGGAAATTCACTTTGATATACAAGTATTTTAATATACAATCATGTGAATTACGCTCATCATCCAAGGCTTAAGTGTAACATGGTATATTCATACAGTACATTATATATTTGTTACGAGGGGCGCTTATGTATGGTGCCACCAAGTATGTTGTTAAGTGTGGGAGCCCCAACGCAGGACTTAGAGGGGAGTGTTGGGACGTGGGGTGTTAATTTTGGCCAAGGGTGATTGGCTTGCATGAGCACCATGCACGCAGCGCACGGTAGGGGCGCTTATACAGCGTTCTTATTAACTCTCTTCCTTTTAAGAAAGGAATGTGTTACTATGAAGAGAGGTGTGCTTATGTCTGCACGTGCCGTCTCACTTTTGATAGTTTTCCCGTCTCTCTTTTTTATTTCCACTTTTCTTTATCCTTTCCACTTTTCACTTTTCTCCTTTCACTTTTCTCTTTTCACTTTTCTCATTCCTCTTTTTCACTTTACTCTTTTCACTTTTTCTCTTTTTCACTTTCCTCTTTTTCACTTTTCTCTTTTACACTTTTCTCTTTTACACTTTTCTCTTTCATCTTTTTCTCTTTTCACTTTTCCCCTATACCAGAGCAACACTCTAATACCTGGTGCTATATAATGTTCGCACAATGTGTGCTGGTTACTGGGGGTTTAAATAACCTACCGGACAGGTTTAGTGCATCTCCGCTGCTCTGCCTGTTTATAAATCTGCCTAATCATCTGCCGACTTGCCCTTCACGCGGGTGGCCATGTTACAATATTTACACATAATATGTTTAAAATAGTAAAATAGGTAGCACAGTTGCCTTGCACCGCCAGGGTTGAGAATTTGATCTCCACCTTGGGTCTATGTGCATAGAGTTTGCATGCTCTACCCATGCCTGGTGGGTTCCCTCCAGTACACAGTCAAAAGACATTCACAGTAGGCTAACTGGCATTCCACTTTGTGTGCATGTGTACCCTGCAAAGGATTGGCAAAGGGTATACGCTGTCTCCAAGTCTCCTGGGATAGGCTCCAGGCTTCCCACAACCCTGAACAGGATAAGCAATATAGCAAATGCAAGAATGAATGAATGAATGGAGATTTAGGATACATTATACAGTATATTCTGAAACTACCGCTGAACATTCTAGCTGTCAATATACAGGTAGGCATATATTAATACATCCATAGTTAAAAAAAAACTTAATAGCAAATAAAGAAACCACAAACTATTATTAACTAAACTAATTATTAATTATTAAATAATTAATTGCATATGTTTTCCAAATCAAGGAGGAAAAAATACAGTATATGGAATCAATCTTAATGCTGAGAAAAAATATGGAATTACAAAATTGCATTTATAAAACAAAGGCTGGCCTAAGCCTAAATTTGCAGATTAGTGTGCAGTTTAAAAAAGGTGCTTCACAGACATTGTGGAACTATTGGAGTTGGCTGATTGAAAGGAAACCTGGCCCAACCTAAAGTGTTATAAATTGAAACATTAAAAGGATTCTAAAACTCATTTAAGGATGACTGCTAGAAAAATTTTTTTAACTTTCCTCTCATTTATTACACGGGTTTGCTTAAATGGAGTTATTATATGTCAGGTAAGGGACCAAGAGAGACACCAATCATTACCTCAACAATCAATGCACACGTTTGCATTTTGGAAACGTTTCTCATTCTATCAATAGAAAATAGTTTGGGGGATGAAGTAGTTTTTTAGGAGGAAAATGCATCTTGTCACAGATCTCAATCCACATAAAATTGATGGTGGAAATTTAAAAACAGGTCCATGGTAAGGCTTCATCCAGCAAAGATGATCTGTCAATCGCTATTCAAGAAAGTTGAATCCAGCTTGGACCACATGAGGAGGATCAAAATGTAATACATTTTATTTATTTATTTATTATGACTGACGATGATGATGGTAATGAAGATGATGATGATGATGATGATGGAAATTAATATGCCATCAATCGAATTTCATTTAACTTAATTTAATTTGATTGAGGTATGTTTCACAAAAATAGAATGTTAAGCTATTATACTCTGCCTGGCCAAAAAAAGTTTCCATGTCATTCCATGAATGGCCAAATTTAATAGTCTATGTCAAGTGAAGAAAACATTTTAATTAATGGAATTGGGTTAGGAACTATCCAATGCATTATTTAAGCCTGCAAGGATGAAGAAGTGATAGAATTTATTCATTCAACCAATTATTATTATATATAATGAATTTATCTGCATGTACTGTACGTACAGTGAAACTGACTCTAAGTGAACATTGAAATGGATAAGTGCAAAAGGGGAGAAACAGCTTAGACCAGCAATACCAGCATGGCTGAGTGGTAATAATGTTGCTATAAATAATCATATTTGCTGATCAACGTATGTCTTAGTATACCAACGCTAGTGAACAAACTCTGTCTTGGGAAACAGGAAAAACATTAGCCATTTTCATTTCTACTTTAGGAAGGGTTGTTCTACAATTCTCCTAGCATAAGCATAACATGGACAGGGATGAAACGCTTACTGCAGGCCAATGCAGCAAAAAGGCTTGTGTTCACGTGTTGAGGATAATTATTCCTTTCACAGGCCAAGGCATGTTATCCAGGCCATTTTAATTTAACTAAATTCTTAAAGTTAAAACTATCATGTTTAATTATCTGTGTCCTGTATAAATAGAATTTACATTAGCCAAGCACCAGAGCATGTAGCCGTAAAAGATGAGGTAATTACCTGGCAAATGAACTTGACATCTCGGCTAGAAAAGTTAGCATTTTCTTGGGTGCATCCAATGTCCTAGTCCAAAAAAAGGGTTTAATTGGCAACTTACTAGTGTAACTATTTGCCAGTCAGTAAAATATTTCTGTCTGTACAGTAAGTGAAGCTATGCAGAACTTATTCACTTAGCCTTTTAGTCTTTATCACAAGCACCAAATGGAAATAGATATGCATTTTGTCCATATTCTCTTTTTGCGGTTTAAAAAGATTCTTATCACCATTTCTGTCTAATGAACTTGACTAAACATTCAATCTTTTGTTCTTTTTGATTTTTCCGGTGGAGGTCATGGTGACCTCCTTACAGGCTTACAGTAGCTACAGATTCCAGGTCCTTCTTGGGCTCCCAAGCCAATCTTGAGGTATATTCTGTCCACCTGAGAGAGTCCTGAGCCTGCCTTGTGACCTTTATCAAATGGAGCATTCCAGATACAACTCTAAAGCCTAAAGTATCTTGACTGGTTCCTCACAATTAGCTGGAGCAATCTCTGTGACACTGCTGATCCTGATCTGTATGTCAATCTCATGTTCTCTTCTTCATCACTCATAAATCTGACCTTAATATATTTAAACTGCTCCACCCAAAATGTCTTCACTGGCCCAAAGTTATAGAATGCCACACTTTTGTTTTCTGTTAAAGAAACACAGCCTCATACATAATTTTCAGCCCAGCTCACACTCAGCAGTGAAACACTCAAGAGGGAATTATTTCTCCTGAATAGCTAAAACAATTCTATTTAAATATGTATTGAAATCCAGCAGGGCTCTTTTAAGGTAACAAGCACCTAACATGTATTCTCATTAGACCTACCAGGAGGGGGTATGTTTGTCACTGATAAACATAATGAATCAAGTCAAAATAGTGCTACTTAAAAAAATATTCAGCTAAAATTAGTTGTACAAATAACTGCTTGATTAATGTTATACAGCTCTTTATATTGCATTTTGCACATGATTAGAGTTGCATTTCAGAATAACAGTTGTCTGTGATATAAATTTATTTTCAGCATTTAGGTGACATAGCTCATATTAGGTTTTTCAACAGATGATGGATGTTGAATTACTAGCAGTAGACCAAACTTTCATACTGCATAAATTATGAAGGGTATTGCATTCCTAAGAGAACCACAATGAATGAATTTCTGTTACATCATTCAAGTTAATGTTTCAAACCCATTTTAATTATTTACTTACAGTAATTTGCTATCTGAATCCCATCTTAATGCAGCATATTTTCAGTGCAGTTAAAAATAGTCCCAAAGATCTTTGAAATGCACATGCATTCCTCCATAGGGAATAATACACTGGTGTTGTACAACTGATGCCCAGCAAACATAATTTTCCCAATAGACCACCATTGTGATTTGGTCAAAGGAAAAAAAAAAGTTCAATAATATTGTCTTTATAATAAAGTACAATTTATTTCAAATGTAAATCCAGCAACTTACTTTACCAGAGAAGAAGAAAAGCCTTTCAGGTATAATCTCACATACTGCTTACATTTATAATAAGGATGACAGAGTTTCACCTTCTGTTCCTCTCTCCCTGTGAAATAGCAGCATTCTCTGATTATAACTTTCACCTTCTTTTATTCACCTTTTCTAAGGCTGTGATCCTCCTAAAAATGGATCAGCAGTGCAGGTTTGTCTAGTTTCACCTTTAAATGAGAGGCAATCAGGACAGTGTGATGCTCTCCAAGGAGAACGATGCCTCTCTCTGCTTGCCAAACCCTGTGAGGCAGCAGCATTGGAACAAAGTCACAGCGAACACCTTCCTGTCTTGGCCTTTGCTGTATCACATTAGGTTATTGAGCAACGCCAAGGGGAACGACCAGCAGTGTGTTGCCAATTCATTCATCAAATGTGGTTTATCCCTGTGGACTACAGCATGTGTGCGTTTGTGTGTTTCTTTGTCCTTCAGGTGTGCCCCACTACTCAATGCTTCTAAGAAGAGAAGGATTAGCTCTAACACATGAACTAGATCTTTTTCCTCACATTGTCTCTTTGTTGAGTGTGTGCGTTTTGTAATTCCTCCTGCATAGAGACTGACATCTAGAAATGTGTGCTAACACCAGGTGCTTTGTTTCTAACGCGCAGCAACATCTGTCTACTAACACAGAAAACAACAAAGTCACAAAATGTCGCTCTAGATTAGATCAAAGCGAAAAAGTTTCTGATTATAGTTTCAGTCATTTCCAGGCACCACTACTGTACCTCATATGTTGATTTGAATATCAGACTGTTTAAACATTTTAAACTTGAAATTAAAGCTTACAAAAATCACATAGAACATTTTGCTGAATCCTAAAGATGTCTATTAAATTCAAAAAGAGTTATTAAAATTTTAATCACCAAACCATTCATTGTTTAAATGGTCAGTTTCATCTTGACAATTACAACAATTACAATAATTATTTTTATAGTAAAACTATTAATGTTTAATTATTTAATAATATGAATATTGATACATTGTTAAAGGATTAATTTTATATGTGGATTACATCTTCCTGTTCCCTACAATAGTACTATACAATGCATAACCTTCTGTGCCATTATGACTAAATGAATAGCAGGTTACAATACAAAACAATTAATATATAAGTAATTTAAGTCAAAACAGTTAAAGGTATCAGGTGTATCAACAAAAGTGTCTTTTCTAACCCTGTTAGTGGCTTTTTGCAGGATATCCAGATTAAGCCTAAGTTGGAGTAGCATCATTTGTAAATGATGTTATTTTCTACACATCATCTAAACTCGACATTGACACATAATCAAATTAAATAAGTGTGAAGCAGGTTGGATGAAAATCAACACCTAGGTAGACTATGGTTCTCAGGAAGAAGTGAGATGCTTCCTTTGGATGAGGGGAGAGACACGTGGAGGAGTTTACATACATTTTGGGGCCAAAAGAAAATGAACCAAAGTATCTATATTCAAGCAGGGCTGTGGGGATTATGCCATTTAACCACAAGAGTATGGGTCAGGTGCTTAAGTTAGGCACTTATTCAGGCAGGAAGAAATGGCATGAGGTCAGTGTTCCAATTAATTCCAAAAGTGATGAATGAGGTTGAGGTCAAGCCTCTGCACAGACCATTCAACATCTTTAACCACCTTTAGTAAATCATGCATTTTTAGATCTTTGTGCACATGAGCATTTTTATGCAAGAACAGGTTTGTACCTCTTGGTTTCAATAAAGGGTTATCACAGGTCATTTTCAAACATTCATTTGCACAAGACAGAATCAGTGGTCCAGTGTGTAAATTTGGTCCATCTTCAAAAATGAGAACATAAATACAGGAAGACCCATGTTCTGGCAAATATTCCCATGAAACAAATTCATTTTGCAACATGCAGAAATGGCACAATTGGCATTTGCTCATAACTGGGGTGATTGCAGTATTCTAAACAAAATTATGCCAAAGAAGGACTTCTGAAAAATACAATGCTACATCACACTTTGCAAAGACATACAGCTTAAAGCTGACTGAACAGAACGTGGGAGCAAATATTGAGCATGTTTTATGGAATGCTTATCTTCCACCTGACAATGTGGTTAATAAGCATGAAAACAAACAAAGTGCACCTGGTTCTGAAAGTCACTTAGCTCAAACTTGCAGAAAACTCCCTGCAGTTTGTCTGGATCAAGGTCCCACCACAAACAAATAGCAGCAAGGAATTCTGGTCCACACCTAAGTGTGTTTGCTTTGTTTAAACCTGCCCAAATGAACCACACCAAGCAGAAAAACAAACCAGAGTTAATTCACAGCATGCAAAGACATTCTAGACTATGGAGTGCTTACAAATTTGTGTCTACAGTTTGGGAAGGCTGAACGTGTCCACATACTATTCACCATATGCAGTCATTCTCATTTAATTAATTTGCTGTCTGGAGCACTCAGGTCTGTGTTAACACAATGTCAGGAGGGAAAGACATAAGCATTTGTCTTAGAGAAGCAAATGTTGCTGCACATCAATGTGGAAAGGGTTATAAAAGTAAAAGGGAGTTCAACATTCTCCAGTGAGAAAGTGCAAAGCGTTCAAGACAGCTGCCAACCTTCTCATGAGTGGACGTCCCAGCACATTCACCTCAAGGTTAGACAACTCTGCAGTGCTCAAAGAAATACAAAAAACCCAGGAGTTACATCCCAGACCATACAGGGCTCACTGAGCATGTTAAATGTTAAAGCCCATGACTATACAATTAGGAGAAGACTGAACAAATGCGGTTTGATTTGAAGGGTAACAAGGAGAAACGTTTTCTATCTAAAAAGAACATAAAGAACCTGGAAGCAGACTGAGGTTTACAAAACTGCATCTGAATAAACCACAAGGATTTTGGAACAATGTTCTATGGACAACTAAGACAAAACTGGAGTTGTTTGGCCACAATGCCCAGTGCTATATTTGAGGAAAACCATACAGCATTTCACCAGAAATACCTTATACCCACTGGCAAATGTGAGGCCCTCTGTCCGACATCTAATGCTTGGCTAAAATTGGGTCATGGATAGGACGATGATCTGATGCACACCAGCAAATCTATTTCAACATGTCTAAAAAATAAGACACTTAAGGCTTTGGAATGGTCTACATAAAGTCCAGACCTCAAACCAGTTGAAAAACTTTAATGAACTGAAGCCATGTTGTAATGCAGAATGGGCCAAAATTCCTTCACAACATGTGAGAGATGAATAAGCTCACACTTCATGTGAGAGATGAATAAAGTCATGCCAGAAATGATTATAGAAAAGTTATTGCTGCTAAAAGTGGATCTATAAGCAATTGAATTATACTTACTATTGCGAACATGTTTTTTTTTTGTTGTTGTTGTTAAATAAATAATGGCACGGTGAAGTTATGTGATGTGTTGTTGTTTGTCTGAGGTTATATTTGCCTAATACTAAGACCTACTACAATCAGATGATTTTTATGATGTTTTTACAAAAAAAACACATAGAATTAAAAGAGAGGCGTGCTGACTTTTACACATGACAGTACACCTTAAGATCTTATTCACAACTGATGAACAAATAAATCATGTGATTGACACCAGTGTTATAGTAACTGGTGGTGAAGCAGGAGTTTTCATCCAAAGCTTGTTTGCCACTCAGGCTATGACCCTATGCTCACCCATGGTCACAGCTGTGGGAAGTGACTGAAAGAATTAGGTTATGAGTGCAGGCAGCAGAAATTAGGTACCTCAGCTTACTGTATGTGCTGAGTTTACTGTCCATGACAGAGTGAGGAACTCAGCAGTCCAGAAGTAGAGCCACTGCTCCTGTGAATCAAGAAGAGTCACTTGAGATCTGGACATTTTATAAGGATGCTCCTTGATATTACTGAAGTTGTATGAGATGTATCCGCAGGGAAGGAATCCTGAGGCAGACCTACAGTAGACCCTGCTTGAGAGATTATATGGGAACATCCAGGAAAAAAATATGAAATAAGAGTCTGGCATATATAAAGTTTTTCATGAATTAATGAATGATCAGACATCATACTGTATTACAAGCAAAGCATTGAAAAAAGCACAAGGATTCTCTATTCATCTAGTAGCTCTATTCATCACACTGTAGTTCTCAAATTCTTCAAAGGTTAATAAAATGATTGTTATTGTTTATCAGAGTCTGTAAAATTGTTTTTATATGTGGTTTGTTGTGTAACAGTGTTTGCGTGACAATTGTATCATGACTGCAATGTCCAAAACCTTATTCAGTAATTACTTAAACACATATAGTGTGTGTTTGTGAATGCTGTTGCACAAATTCTCCTTTCTGCACAAAACCTCCATCCTTCATACCGTTTATACAAGTAGAAGAAAATATTAGTATATAAGTCTCCCTTTGGCACAGAGCATGTAATTTTTACTTTTAATGTTTATATTGAAATCCTTAGAATTATATATATCAGGCATTTAAATGTTTGATTAGTGCATTTATCACAGCTCAGTCTTTTGAATAATACAGTGTCATAAATTACAGTGTCACCTATTACTTACTTCATGAGTGACTACTGGTGTTGTCTTTAAGAAAATCTCACTTGTTCCACCTATTGGCTAATATTTTACAAGTTCTACATAAAAACTACTTTAGTGTGAAACCATTAAAAAAAACTTGATTGTGCCCTACAGGTGGACCAGACCACAGGTGCTGTATGAGGTTAAAGGTACAACAGATCTTGGATGGTCATCTGTCATGCCTGCTGTTTGTAAAACCTCGGCTGTAGTTTGGACACTGTGGAGCAGCTTTACTCTGTAGTGCCTGGCAAATACTGGCACATGTCATGCCAAGCTACAGCATGCCAAAAAGCCCTGCCCTCTGCTTCTTGTGATATTTGATACATACAGGATTTGGAGTATGTGTGGTCTTTTTCTTTCACTGACCTAAGTCTTGAATTAATGGCCTGATTAGGGTCTCTACCACCTGTACTGCACTAGGATAAAAAATACATTTAATGACCTATCGTGTGGCCAAATTTGCCAAGTTGGAATGCCTCACTACACCATCTGTCCTGCTTGTCACAGGGCTTAACAACAAAACATCATAAACAGAGATTTCTCATTAAAGGAGAGACATCATTTTAGTATATACTGTACAATGTATTATAAAATACTATGTGGTTCTGTGCATTTGTAAACCTACACTGTAAAAAAAAACATATAAAAAAAAAAAACCGGTCAAATGACTGGCAGCAACAGCTGCCAAACAAAAACTATAGGATTAAGGTAAAATACTCTAGTTCATATTATGTGCAAAAACATTAAATTTGCAGAAATTGTTATTTAATCTTTTACAGAGGAACACCGTTATTTTACAAATTTTCCCTAAATTCATACGATTAAACACCTTCAATAAACTAACAGCACTAGGAGTTTAGCAGTGAAACACCATTATTTTACAGATTTTTCCCAAATTTGTAGGATTTAACACCTTCATTAAAACAGCACTAGACGTGTAGCAGCAAAATGTTTTTATTTTACAGTTTTTTTTCCAAAATTATTATAGACACCTTCAATAAAGCAACAGCATTAGACATTTAGCAGAGAAACTGTTGTTATTTTACAGATTTTTCCTAAATTTAAGATCAAACACTTTCAAATAAAGCAACAACACAAAAAACCCTGTTATTTCACAAATTTTTCACAAATTTCTATGAACACACATGTTCAATAAAGTGTTAACACAAACTCAAGATTATAATATTTGTAAAATAGCCTAAAGAACTGTGACACAGTACAGTACAAGTATGATGCAAAATACAGTAAAAAGGTTCAGTTTTATAGCATTACAGTAAAATCCTAAAATGAAAAACAAAATGAAATATTTAGACTATAACAGCTATAATTCTCACAAACTTAAACATTGATGTGAAATATCCTTGACTAATTAAAATTGGACTGGAAACTTTATACAAATAAAGTACAATGTGGTCCATTTTTTTAAAACTCTATAGTTCTTATATAATGTATGCATACAAATAACTTTACCTTTTAGTTCAGAATCCTAATGCCGTAGTGCAAGTAAGTAAAATCTAAAACATATCAAAATAGCAAAATGTACAGTCCAGTGTATCCAAGAAAGATCCTCTCCCAAACACGCAGTAAACAACTGGATCCTTGGTGCATTAGGGTGGATTGAAAGAGAGAAGAAAAGAACACATTAAGATTCAAAAAAAAAAAAAGTAATATTTTTGTCTGTTGCCCAAGAAGCAGAGTAAGGACTCGAAATCATATTTAATATTAGATATGTTAAAGAGAAACTCAATAACTTTTCAATTGGGGCCTTATTTTTTAATTTTTTTTAGTATGAGAGAACCTAATCATAATCAGTCCAGTATCAAGTTTGAATTCTACAACTAGCATTCACAAAAAGGCTATGCAATTTAATCTAACAGGACAAGCATGTGCATCAGTGGAAACAACTTATTTTCACCACTAACAGGCTCATAAACGTTATAAGTGAGACAGAAAGGATCTCTACACAGTAAAAAAAACTGGACTAAAAATTATTCAAGGTTGAATGAGTTCCCTTTTAAATCTTCATGAAAACATTCAAAGTAGTCTTATATTGCACACCATACTTACTAGTGATAGACTTGTCTCTCTACTGGATGCCTCTTGTCCCATGTTCCAATGGTTGATCCAAAAATGTAAGAAAGTTTCATTATCACTGGCAGTAATCACAGTTGGAAAAAGTTAATGTAAATATCACACAGAAGCAGGCAGCTACATATACATACAAGTTTTTAACAAACATACTAGTATAATATATATATTGATATATTGATGATCTCTATGGTACATTTATTTTGACTGAAGTGTATTGACATTTCCTGAATGAAATGAGTCATTTAAAAGTACAAACACACAATGTTTGTGGAAGTTTACATTTTGGAGAGTAAAAGCAGCTGTGAATGTAACATAAGTCATCTCTGACCCTGTCAGGCTAACAGACATGTGTCAGACATTAATACTTATACTGCAGTTAGTTTTCAGAGTTCGGTACACCCACTGACTCTCTCTCGAAATTCTTAATGCGCATGCTCTTAAAGAGCTCACTAACCCTGCCTGTTCATCTGACTCCTTTACCCTTATAGGTGTAAGTGAATTCCTGCAGCTTCTCAGCAGTGACATGGCGAAGTAATGTTAACAGTACCTGAGACTCGCCTGAGATTTGCGATAGACGAATGTGGCAGTATTAATAAATAAGTAATAAATGAGCTTTACAACAACAACAATAAGAGTTCAAATAACAATAAAAAAATCTCTTACCGTCATTATCTTTTGAGCTTTTGCAGGTATTTTTTCTCACACTGAAACACAATGACATTTCAGAGTCTTCTCCTCTGTCTCCTCTGTAGCTCACCAACATGTCTTCTAGTGATGGGTTGTTCATGAAAGATTCGTTCTTTTTGAATGAATCTTTAACGTGACTCAGAAGAACGAGTAGTCTCTGAGAATGATTCGTTCATTTTCTACTGGGCGCGCATCCACAAATCATCACAAAACCTCCGTAGGTTATGTACAGGAAACAGAATTGAGCGATTCTTTCGTAATGACTCTTCTACTCTGAGTTGTTTGTTATTTTTTCACGTGACTCCCATAGACACTATGCAGTGCAGTACACAGGAAACAGAATTGAACGGTTCTCCTCAATGAGTCTTCAAGTCCTGAGTCGTTCGTTCTTTTGTCACATAACTCCCATAGATGCTATGCAGTGCAATAGATTCAAAAGAACGAACAACTCAGACTGGAAGATATGAGAGGTGAGCTACTCATTCTGTTTATTATAATATGTCCTTAGCTGCATTGTAATATTTTCATTACTGGAACTATAGCCAAAATTTGTGTATGTAGACATGTTGGGGGTCTTTTTGATCAAAAACATTTTGATCAAAAGAACGAAATGAACTAAATGACTCAAAAAAAGATTCGTTCATTTTGATGAACAAGATTCAAAGAACCAAGTCACTAAAATGATTTAAACTTCCCATCACTAGTCTTCACTCCTCTGAATTAGAATTACAATGTTCCCTCCTCCAGCTTCTGATTGTGACAGTAAACACGGAGAGCGCAGGTAGTTTCCGCCAAAGTTTTTGGTACAAAAATAACACCATAGTTCCCCTCATACAAGCAAAATATCAAAATGTAACTCCCCCAACGTCTCACCCCCAGTTTTACTCAGTTATAATTAAATGCTAAAAAAGTTTCATTGCAATCACCAAAATAAGGAATGGAACTCAACCAACAGAACAACCTGTACTGCTTTAAAACAGCTACACAGCAAATACAGTATCCTTGTGTTAGAATATCCAGGCCTATATTAAGAAAGCTGATGGTTAGATTGCCATGGTGATTTTTCAGAACAAATGTCATCAAAACAAAAAATATTGTGGCGTTTACAACGTGTGCATGGGTGCTGCACTGACTATCAGTCTCGTACATTATCTTTACATTCGTTGAAGGCATGAAGCAGATACTATAGCCTACATGTAAGTGTGGGACTTCTGCTGCCTTATCTGTGCCACTTCCTGTGGATAATCTTTTTAAAAGTCATGAAAAAATGCTGAACTTGGATCAAGAACTTGAATGTCAAAGTATTATAAAACTAATAGGATTTACCTCAAAATTACAAAGAAAAACATTACATTTATAGTATGGACATTAACCTTTATCTAATGAGTTTCATATTTAATTCAAATTTACTATTGTAATTTTACATGAAGTTTACACGTAATTTACGAAAAAACACAGTAAAAATAGTATGGTGTTTTGACTGTTAAAAAATGTGAGTAAAATTCTATTTTTCAGTATTGAAATAATACTTAAAATAACAGTCGACTTAATAATTTATAGATATATGTCTGTAATTTTACAGAGATTTGTATGTAGTTTTTTTAAAAAGGAAAACTACTACAAAATTTTAAAGTTATTTTCTGTAAAGGTCATTGTCTGTTTTTTTTTTTTACAATGCAGGTTTAATCCATTTTTGGGTTTTAATATACTTCAGAATTCTGCATTGTCCATTCATAACCAGGATGTTGGGAGGGGGAGGGGGTAGTGGGTGGAGCCGCCTTCATTTATATTTATTCGCATTGTATGATTTGCTCTGATAGACAGATATCTAAAAACATTGTTAATGGATTTTTTTTTTATCTACAGACCATGAATATTTGTTCTTTTGTGGTGCACTTAAATGATCTACCCTGGACATTCATGCATGCAGCCACTATGCGCATTTGTGTGTATTGTCACTACCCTCTTGTGGCAGGTCCTGGCAAAACACTAGAGCTTCTGAACCACCAGGACCAAGTAAATAGTCCTTTCTTGCTATTCATGTCTTCAAAACTTTAGCATTCCATCCTCCATCATTTTTGAAAACTACCAAAGCAGCAGAAAATACAATATCTATCTGTTCACAATCTTCATTAACTGTGACGACTAGGGCAGTGGTTTACACAGTCTATGTGAAACCTAACCCAGACATTTCCTGTATTCTGTTGCTTGGATGTTTCCTACTTGACCTTGCTTTTTTTTCTCTAACTCCTTCACTGCTTTCCTCCAACCCTCTATCATATGTCTCCTTCCCACATAGATATGAACATGCACACACACACACATCTGCAGGGTGTGAGTGAGTTATGGCTCTCCCTCCCCTGGTCCTGTTATATGGCGACACGGATGGCCACTTCTTCCCATCACGCTTTGTTTTGTGTTATGCCCGTGGGCAGTGTGGCCAGGCGGAGTATGGATGAGTCCAATATCTCAAAGCCTACTCCTTCGTTTTCTCTCTCTCTCTCGTCCCCTCTCTCATCTCAATTGCTGTATGACACGAGCAAATTGCTTCCACCCCCTGTCCCAATAACGCTGGCTACATTCTTGGACGCATGCAAGTGTGGCTGTGTGACAGAGAGAGACAGACAGAGATATGGTGGCATTGCAGAGATACAGCCAGAATGATAATGGCATCTAGCCTGAGGCAGGACTATAGAGTAAGACAAGGAGAAAGAGACAAGGAAGAAAGGATAATAGAACGAATCTCTCTCTCTCTCTCTCTCTCTCTCTCTCACTTTGCCCATAATGTTGGTATCATTATGTTAGCAAAAGTGAGACCCTGAAGTTCAAGTCAGGAAGTGTTAATTGAATTGCAGTGGTTAAGCAGGTGTGTGTGTTTGGTTATTTTAAAATAATTTGTTTGTGTGTGTATGTGTACACATATACATATACAAAAAAAACAAATCTAAGATTACATTCAATCACCTTTAGCTTCAAGCTTTTACCATCACACAATTTGGTGTCCAGTGAAAATGATTCCTCATGCTTCCAGAACCACTTTTTTCACAGTCTAAGTCCTGGAATATTTCAGTGCCATCAGGGAAGAAAAACTCCATTGATGTGATACCTTGGTCATTCAGTAGATTCAAGTCATCAGCTAATTTCATTTTATTGCCACATTTTAATGCTGAGCCTAGACCTGAGCAACTGCTGCAACTCCAGGTCATAGCAATGCATCCAGAGACTTGTAGAGTGGCCTCTATGCGTAATGGTTGCATCGTTTCATGCACTTTCCTTCTTTCCCTGACACACCCATCAATCTGTTATAGGGTCAAACTGAACTCATCAGATCACATGACCTTTTTCCATTGCTCCAAAGTCCAATCTTTTTCGCTGCATAGCAAACTGAAGCATTATTTTCTGATTAGTTTAGCTAATTAGTGGTTTTCTTATGGCTACACATCTGTTTAGTCCCAATCCGGTGAGACCCCATCACATTGTATGCATATGGAAATGCTCTTACGTTCATTATTAAACATACCTATGGTTTTTACTGTTGTTGTTGTTTTTTGTTTTTGTTTTTTTTTACAATGCAACTTCAAGTGTTTAAGTGATTTCTATTCATTTGTGTGTTTGGTTGGTTTTTGACAACATTTCTTCCACAATTTTAACAGTTAAGCGCTTTCCAGGTTTTGATAATGTCTTTAAAGGTTCTTAACCCAGTTCCAGTAAATTCAAATTCCTTAGTTGTTTTCTTTGCTTGATGCAAGCCAAAAATTGGACCCTCCTGAAATGGCAGCCTTCTTTGACCAGGCAGTGTATATACAGTATAGTGCGTCTCGAAAAATTTGAATACTAGTTATTTTATTCTTTTTTATGTAATTTAATGTAACAAGTGAAACTCATATTCGAGACACAATACATGAAAAGGGAATTATTTTAAGCCTTTTTTTAATTTAACTTTGATAATTATAGCTAACAGCTCACGAAAATCCAGTATCTCAAAATATTAGACTATTTCATTTCGAGTTAGAGTAAATAAATATTCACACTGTATAATTGTCTCAGTCTAGCTCAGTACACACATCGGGAAGACTGCTTACTTGATGGTTCAAAGGTCCAAGGGTAACTTTATCATCCCCAGTGGGGCCAGAAGATGATCATCAACATCCTCCACAAGGAGGTCATCACTGAAAGGGCTGGCTGTTTGTAGAGTGCTGTATTTAGTCATATACATTGAAAGTTGATTGGAAGAGAAAAGTATGGTTTTAAAAATTACCCAAGCATCAAGGATGACTCAGCCTTAAGAAGATCCAGAGCCAATTAAATACATTGGGAGAACTTTACAAAAAGTAGATTGAGGCTGGAGTCTGTGCATCAAGAGCCACCATGTACATATGTCTTGAGGAAATGTGGGCAACAACTGTTTCATTACTAGTAGCCACTCCTACACTAGAAACAATGCAAGAAAAGTACTAAGGAGAAAAATAATTGGACTGTCACAAATAAGAGGTCCAAAGTCCTCTTTTCAGATGATAGTAAATTTTGCATTTAATTTGGAAATCAAGGTCCCTGAGTCTGGAGGAGGGGTGGAAAGGCAAGAATCCAAGTTGCTTGAAGTCCAGTGTGAACTTGTCAGTGATAATTTTGTCACCTGCTGGTGTTGGTCCACTTTCTTTTATCAGGTGCAAAGTCAACATAGCCCTCTACCCGCAGACTTTAGAAAACGTCTTGCTTTCATAATTTTACAGCAAGGCTTAGCACCTGCCTACAATCCTAAAACTACCAGTAACAGGTTTGCTGACCATGAGATTACTGTGCTTGATTGGCCAGCCAACTCGCCTGACATATAAAGAATGTTTGAAGTATTGTCAAGTGGAAGATGAGATACACCTGAATCAAAAATACAGACAAACTGTAAAGTAGGCCCAACCAAGTATTGAGTGCATAAGTTAGTGCATAATTATTTTCAGAATTTCTGTATTGTAAGTCATATTTTTTAATAATTTATAAAAATATTCTAATGTTTTAAGATACTGTATTTTTATCTGCATGTGCTATAAGCTGTAATCGTTGAAATTAAAAACAAAAAAACTTGAAATATTTCACTTTACATGTAATGAATTTAGAATATTGAAGAGTTTTGCTTTTCAAATTAAAATATAAAAGAAATAATAATTTTTAAAAAGCCATTCCTAATTTCTTTATAAATTGCTTCCAAAGATCCATTCATTCCCAGATCGTCCTTGTACCAGACCAGTTTCAGAGGAAAGTTTATTTCTTCTTAAGGCACACAGTGACCTAGGAACCATTCAAGCATAAAAAAAGTAACTTAAGGTATGAACTAGTGAGAAACAGGTGCAGATGATGACATATGATCAGGCTGGTGATTAGTATACTGGTGATGCTGAATGCTGAGCAGTTGGAACAGATGAGAAGGGAAATGGGGTTGCTGCTGCTGCAATTTTTTACAGTTTGTATCTTTACGCACTTTACAACCTGTCATTGACATTATTTTTGCCCATTTCTCTAATTTACATAATTTAATATTAAGAAATGAAGGATTTGGGGGGGGGGGGGTTGGGGCTCAAGACTTTTGCACAGCCTCAGCAGTTGTGAAATTACTTTCCAGAAACCATAGCCATGAGATTTTTTAACAATCTAAACCCACGTTAGCCAAATTGCGTCTCCTGTCAAGTTCTAAATGTGGCTATTTAATTGGTCTCATTTGAATTTAATTTGAGTTTAATCCAAAACTCACTAACTCAAGCAGAATCTTGCCTATAAATTATGTCAACTTAAATTTAATGTGTTTTGTTGTGGGAATTTTCAAAAACAGAAAGCGTTAAGGCTCTAATAACTGTATAAATTATTGTTGTACACATTTAAATAATATTCATGAAATAAGTCTGTGCTTAGTGGAATCTGTTTTATTGTTTAATTGGTCTCTGACTGCCTAAAGTTTGAAAAACACAGCTCTCCAGTATCACAAAGCAACCTGACCATTATCCTTCTACTCAACATCAAACAGCTTCCTAAAGACTATCACAATACACTTCACACGATCTGTGAAAGCTGAGTAGAATATTTATTGACTTTTTAGTTTCCGATAAGCCTGCACTGAACTCCTGTTATCCTTACTTACTGGTCTGCGGTGGGAAATGACCTGTCTGCTCTCACACTTCTTTGATCAACCATTGACTGAACTGTGCTCTCTATCCTGGTGACTGTCACGTATTGTCATTCACCTACACTCTATCTTTGATATTAAGAGACCTCCTTCACTCCACTTACCGGCATTCACCTTGCTGAGGGCTCCCCTCAGGGACTCACCCTGCTGAGAGCACCTCTGTTCATAGTATACTCTAAAAACACCTACTCCTTGGATAATTTGCTTCAAACACACATACAGAAGCACAATGCATCTGTTCCATTCAGAACTTCTTTGAGTGATTTCTCTCACAATAAGTGAGTCTTTGGGGTGTTAGTATGTTCGCCTCAGCCAGCATGTTCCTGAGTAAACAGAATCTCATTAAGGCCCAGTATGGGATTCACTGAGCAGCAGGGATTAGGAACATTACACATCACCCTGCATAATTACGCGGGTTAGCATGCTCCACTAACCCATTAGGCACTCACAAAAGCTTCAAGCTACAGTATGTACTTCCTAGACAATGGTGTGCTTTTGAGTAGTTGAGGCAAGGTGGTGTATATACAGCATGTGTGTCTATGTGCATGCACAAATATTGATTCTCTGTCATTCGGTTATTTTTTTTTTGTTGTTGTTTGATCCAAAGAGGACATATTTCATTCACTCTTGTCTTGGATCACATTCTTTAATGAAGAGTTAACATGAATTGTTAGATACATATGCTATACATCCAATAATTCATTCAATGATATACCTCTTTTTTCCCTGACTTTCTAATTTTATTCACTCTTACTAAGACTAAACATTCAAATTTGTTTTTGTACTGCTTGATTTAAATTAAAAACAACATGTGTACTATATCTTAATGCTTTTCAGTTATATTCATACCATAATCACCTGGTTCTTCTTATTGCTTAATAGATTTTACAGCATAATAAAAAAATCTCATCCCTAAAGCTCATCTCCAGGGCAATGTCTATTACACAGGCCTCGATACCCGACATCTTCATAACATAGGGAGTGAGAATTGAAAAGTGATCTCCGCCCACACAGGAGGAAAAGGTCACCAGTATATGAAAAATTCACTTATACACAGCACTGTCATTCCATTAAGAGGCCACTGATTTGTGTGCATTGCAATATTTCCATCACTTTTCTTCCATCCGTCTGTTCCGCACACTTCACACCCGCAAGATTAATTTAACGTTTGCTCTTTTTAACCTTTTTTATTTTTCTTTTGAACAGAAGGCTGATCCCTTCTCAGCTTCAAAAAGCTTTCAGTTTGTCTCAGTGAACCTTCAGACAGCAACACTGGGAAGGAACAGTGCTGAGAAAGACAGAAGGAGATCTATAGCTTTAGATGAAGCTTAAGCTGTTTTTCAAGTTCTTAAATCATGTCCCAAGTCAGGAATGCTGGATCAGCAAATACTTAGGTTTTTTTTTCCTTGTCTTACTGAGTCTCTAGGCAAGTATAATGCACTGTTTGTGCCAGTTTTAGGTGTAGGTAGGCATCATTCTGCATGAAAAAAAATCTACAAAACTAGTCTAAATAATGAAAACACTGTAACAAGCACAAAGCAACATGCAAAATACATGTTCCCTCGCATAGTGTACATATGCATATAAGAACAGATCATGCAAGAAGTAGAAAATAAAGAGAAAGAGAAATGGAAGAGAAAAGCAAGTTGTATCTGATTACTTATGGTGTTTGAAGTATTAGTATGTGGGCAATAAGTGGCTGCCCATTTTGCCCATAGTTTTGTCCTTCACCCAAGTGTAAATTAATTGTGTGTGTTGCTTTAAGAGTTACAGTACAGGCACTGTGGCAGATATTACAGCAATACTAAGTACCAGCAAGTATTTGTTGTTGTTTTCTTGTTTGCTTGTTTTTATTTGTGTTGATGCTGTCAAAATGAGTAATAATATTAGATGGTTTTAGAAGGGACTTATATTGTGAGTGATGGGAGAAAACTGTTTAGGAAAAGTAAAAATTAAAAAAAATACTGTTTCTAACAACCCTGATGGTACCATATCCAAAGGCTTGAAATAATAATAATGAATCTAGAATATATGTGGGACTGATTTTATTCCAAAAGAAAATTTACTTTTCATGATATTCTATTTTTTCAAGAGGCACTGTAAATACTTTTTTCCCGCATGTAGAAAAAAAAAATTCAATAAGATTTTCTTTTTGTGCCAATTTCCCAAATGTAATAATGGCCACATTAAAACTGTGTACTGTTTAATTGCCCACATATAAAAAGTAGTATATCGCATTCCGAACATACTCATTTTTGTAGTCCATACCATTTATTTGTTTTGACATGAGAGTCTTATTTAATAGAAACTTCATTTATCCACCCGACTTGCAATGCCTCTTGATTTCCAAACTCAGTTGATAACCATTTTCAACTCCTTGACCACTGCATTGGATTGTAAGCCATAATTTGTGCGTTCTGCAGACTGAATGTAATAGATAGTCCAAAACACAGTCTACTGTATGTGCTGAGCTGGAGTCTTGGTTAATTGAATGTTATTTTCAGATGAACAGCGAGAGCCTCCTGACATAAATGCATATAGCCCACAAGCGAGAGCTCTCATTACTCCTCCTCTTTTAAATTATCCTTCAATGCGGTGAACCAGAAATCTTCTGGGGTTAAGAATCTGAGCTACATCACTCTGTTATATCATCAATTAAAGAACTAAGTCAGTTTTGTTTCTTCATCATGTATGGAGTAAAGCAAAGAACATATGCAATATAAATGAGACTGCTTGGATTTTACGTTGTCACATACTTGTGTTTTTCTTTTAATCTGTTATCAGTCCCTGTCAGTGTATTGCACTGATATAAGCAGTCTGTCAAAATCCCAGAGTGGTACGACATAGTATATTACATACAGCTCCAGGAAAGTACACCTCCGTAATTAGATACTGTATATGAGGTGAGGGATCACAGCAGTCTGAGTACATCACTGTCTGGTCCTTCTAACTGAATAAAGTAGTTCTGCTCTAACCACAATGTTGGCTTCCAGTGGCGGAATTTGATTTCATCTCACACACAGACACAACCCCTCTTTGAGTCTTTTCTATTATTGCAATATGACTCAAATACCTTGATTTCTGTACAAAGCATTCCATACATACAGTACATACGTCCAAAGCATACGTAGTGGTAGGAAAAACCGAATGACAAAAAGACTTGTCTGATCCACTCTTCTCACTTCTTTCCTTTCCAGCTGGCCCCCTAAGTTTAATCCCAGAATGCACTCTTTTTTTATTGCAGCCTGTCTGCTCCCAGATCTGTCTGGCTCTTATCAACTCATTAAGGGGACACCAAAGGAGAATCCAGCAAGGAGGTGATGAGAAACGTTGTATGTCAACATAAACTAAAGCTGACAGAGGATTGGTGATTTCTGGTTGCAATTTAAGGCACTCGAAGTCCAGCACCACGGACAGCACTATATATCTGACTACTCTCATTCTGTGCTGCTCCTGTGGGTGGTTATAATAAGCAAAATTCATTGCCCTTCTCCCCCTGTACTCTCCCAAGCTTTAATGTTTCACCTTATTTTGTGGGTTCTTGGAGAAATTTTTGAGGGTTTTTTTTTCCTTCTCTTTTTTATACAGTTACACTGATTTATCTAACTAAGTGATGAGTGCTGTGGCCACTCAGACAACAGGTCACATGTCTGGATGGTAGCTGTATTTTAAAAGTATTTTTCTCCTTGTGAGCTAGTAGTCTAACAGATAATGTGTCTGACCATGGCTCACCTGTTTGTAGTTTTAGCTTTAAACTGGCAAGAAAAATGCAGCCCACTCTTATGTGGCATGGTGATGGAGTATTAGCACTTTTTCCTGACATATCCACAGGGTTTGAATCTTGCCTTTGGTCTGAATGCAGGGAGTTCACACATTTTCCCTGTGCTTAGTGAGTTTCTTCAAGGTACTTCGGTTTGCTTTTTGCCCAAAGATATGGGATGATAAGCATTCCAAATTGCCCATAATGTATGAATAGGTGTTTTGTGTATGCTTGTGCCCTGCAATAGCTCTCTATCCAAGGTGTACCCTGCTTTGTGCCATAAGCCCCACCCCCCCTCAACCCTACACAGGACAAGGGGTATAAATAATGGATGGATGAATGGCTAGATGGATGGATGAATTTTGCTAGACTTTTTTTCCACCAGTCCAGCTGGTGGAGTTGCTACTGTACCTCATGGCTCGTGTTGAGCTAATGTTACTGTAAGTTCGTCATAACATGATCATAACAATGATCATAATATTATTTGTGATAATATTTTCACTTCATATGCCTTGGGTGAGGAGCTGCTGAAAAGGAAGGTTACCATTTTGGGGACAGTGAGAAAAAAAAAACAGAGCTTCTCCCTGAGCTTTTTGGTATGAGGAACAGGAAGGTAACATCTTCAATGTTGTTACTTTTGTTACCTATTGCTGCAAAAAGAGGAAAATGACTCCAAGGATAAAGATGATAGTAAATTTAAAGATAACTGTAGGGTTAAGGTTGCTCCTTTTTTTACAAATATACAAGAATTATAATGTTTTACAAGACAAGATTTTATAATTCGAACATGATATGCTGCTTTAGAGCTAAACTAGATATACCAGTAATGTGTCCTTTAAAAAAAAAGACAGTGAACGTGCAATGGCATTTAATTTTACATCTGCTGCTCAGCAGATGTAAAAATAAAACTGAACAGATTTCTCCACATTAACTCAGCCATATTGGCTAAGAAAACTTTTTGAGACCCCTTTGAGGAAATTACCTGATGAAACAACATTTTCCTTTTAATTTGTGGATGCAGAATATGAGAAGTGTTATACTGAAACGGGTCTTTAAGGGACTTTTTAAAGCTTAATAGTTTACCACATCACAACACAGACAACAGGGCACAGCCTAAGGAATTATTCATCCCTGTAGACCTCATATGGTTGTAACCCCTGAAAGTTTCAGCCAAATGGAGAGTCTAAATGTAGTTTTATTACCACTAAACCGTATTTGGAATGACAATTAGCTTTGGGTAGTCTGGAGAGAACAATGCATTGGATTTGTATGCAGGGAAGCGAACAAACTTAATTGACTTGAAAATGGGCAAAGTGCACAGAATCACTCATTAATGTGATCCCTTGCCTTGCCTGCACTCTTTTTTTTAGAGTAAAGGTCAACATGAAATGTCAACAGAGCAATGCAAATAAAACAGGCAACACTTTTATGTGACACATACACACACTTGCACTAAGTTGAACTTTAGGAAAATCTAAGACTTTAAGGCTAAAGTTAAGAAATATGCACATACCCATTCCGAGAACATGGTCTGAAGATAAAGTATCACACCAGGCAAAATATACAGTAAATCAGGGAGAGAGAGCACTGGGTGAATGCAGATAAGTAGAGATCTTATCCTCCATTGCCTTTTGTGGGGAAAAAAAGCATAATGTTATGTATAATGTCCCTTACACACTCATGCTCAGGCACACAAACAAAGCTGATACGCACAGAGGCAGAAAGCGAAGACCAGAAAGAAAGAGTCAAACTGAACTGCCAAATATGAAATCGAGGACAGTGAATGGAAGAGGAGAACTCATAGGGTGAGAAGAAGAGCAGTGAGAAGAAGGCAAAGGAAGTCAGGAGGGGGGATTGGAAAAAACCCCTTGGGCATGCTGTTCCTGCCATGTTTAATTCGCTCCCATAATTGCACACTAACTGCCTTCATCCTGAATATTCCCTCACCAAATACTGCCTTTGGATCGCACCAAGCCAAGCACCCAGCGTCCGCTAACAAATTCAGTTTGACTGTTAGCTGGGAGCAAATTGAACACAGCAAGAAAGCTACTAAAGCCCCCATTAAGAGAAAGACTGTATTTAAAAAAGGAACCATTCAATAGCATTGAGAGTCTGTCTGGGGGGGGGGATGGGGGGGGGTAGAAGCCTGGATGGGATATTAATTCATGAATCATATTCACTTTCGCTTGTTGAAAAAGACTCAGCAAAAAGTCCAGATGTTGCATGTATAATTCCATTTGGTCTTTTATTGAATTTGAATTTTTTCTATTGATTTTCTTTTGCTATCCTAATTATCAGTTGAATATCTCATGAATGTTAGAAACAGCCAATTTGTGGTTTTGTAAATCTTAAAAAGTGGAATTTGGAAAAAGTGGAAAGTGTTCCCCCACCCAATGGAAGCACAGCAGCTGTGTCAAAAGAAACTTGGATTCTCAGTTTTGCTTAACATGGAAAGATTATATTGTGATTTTATCATTTCTACTCACAGCAGTACAGAAATATAACACTTCTACTCCAAAGCCTGGTATGAATTTTATTAACAAAACCAACTTCTTTTTTTTTTTCTTTTTTCCTGACACAGCATACAAGTGACTTGAATGCAACAGATGAATGTCACCATTATTTTTCATCATGCCCCAACAGTGAAGGTCTGATTTAATCACTGCTCTGTTTACATGGGAAGAGCTCTCATTTTGTTGCTGGACATGTAACAGAGCTGATGCCTTCAAGACAGCACTGGCCCCAGAGTGACCAGTGAGAAGGGTATTCTCCCAAAGCCCAGATGCAAAGCTCAATACAACTGACGCAAGCTGACACATGTCTGGCCGGCGGATGTGACAAAACTAGATATCAGAGTATGGTGTGATCAAGTGAAAGGGAGCGAATGTTAGCAGGACAGGCAACGTGATAAGAGGTGACATTTGTTTGTCACTGGCAAGTGAACAGAGCCTCTGGACAAATCCATGTGCTGACAAGTAGAGAAGCAGTAGCTGCACATGTTATTACTTCTGTGTGCATGTCTACAGTATGTCAAATAGTCACTGTTACATGAAAAGGATTCTCAAAGGTTAGCTTTAAATATGTCCTGGCAATATTGTTATTGTTCTTATTATCATTAATAACGTTGCAATATCTGGAAACATCATGTAAAATAATGGTTGAAAAAAAATGCATGCGTTTAATGTCTGATAAAATTACAAGTCCATCTTGGACTACTTGGCTGAGTTTACATCATTCTTGTCACATGTTATATAATCTTCCCCAAGGGCTCTCTACACCAATCATTAAATCCTAACATCAGATATAAATATATAGCATTATATTACTATATTATTATACCTGTATTGTTAAAAAAAACAATATACTGTGAAATATCATTTCAGCTTTTAAAAATAAAATATTTTTGGGGTGGTACCATGGAGTAGTAGTTAGCTAAACACAGTGGCCTCGCACCTCTCCGGTTTCCACCCACAGTCCTTGCAGGTTACGTTAATTGGGCTTTCCAAATTGCTCATAGTCTTTGAGTTGTGTGTGCTTGTGACCTGTTTAGTGTGTAACCCACCTTGTGCCCCAATTCCCCTGAAAAAGGCATCAGGTCTTCAAGCAGTATAGAGAATGAGTGAGAGAGATTGAGTGTTGTTTTTGGTCTTACACACAGCTTTAACACGCTTAGGCCTTGTTCACACGGGCGGTAAATTTTTGGATAAACGAACGCGCTCTGAACGTTCTAGACGTTTATGTTGCGTTTTGTAGTGGCGCTCGATTAACTTCTACACTGTCGTTTGTTTGTCTGTGTCTAACGCCAGCCTGCAGCCCAAATTGTAATTTGTGTGTTAACCTGTGGAGGCAGTGTCGGGAACTGGATATGAAAGCCCTTGTCGTTTTATTTGAGGTGCCTCCTTTTACTAGGGACCATTTTGCTATATTAGACATTAATCTTCTTGTTTTAAAAATTCTCCTAATACGGCGACGTAGGTAGAGAAAAAAATCGCCACCGCTACAGGGTTCACCCTCTGACTGCACAACGTCGGATTAAAGGAAGAAAATCTCCGCGCAAGTTTTTTCAATTACTGTCGGATGTCAGTTTCCACTTTTGATTGTCTGCTGCAGCTGGTGCAATGCCACATACTGTATTTATTTAGCTTTTTTTAAACATTTCCCTATGTATAGCATGTAGGATCATGAGATATATCCGGTCCTCCAAAGCATAAAATGAACATGAAGAAAACGCACTAGAAGCGTTTTCCTTGCGTTCGTTGGGATTTGAACGCCAAGAAAAAGGTGCATGCAACGTTTTTTTGACGTCGTAAAAATGCGCAGCCGGGCAAACGCACGTCACCAAAGCTCGTGTGAACACCCTCATTGACTCCTATGTGTAGAAAACCCTCGGCGCTTGATCCGCGCTCACCGGACGCTACGAACGCCAGAAAAACGCTAGATTTTAACGCCCGTGTGAACAAGGCCTTAAGAAAAGATTTTTTTTTATTAAAAAAAAAATAATAATAATAATAATTAAAAAAATAAAAATTAATAAAAAAAATAAAATATAAAATATATATATAACCACAAAATCATATATAAGCATTTTAAGTAAAATTTTTTAAAATTGTATAAAATATTGCATACAATTTTATAGTCTCACTCATTCACTCACTCACTCATCTTCTATACCGCTTTATCCTGTATTCAGGGTCGCGGGTGGCCTGGAGCCTATC
This sequence comes from Clarias laeviceps, assembly GCA_030014305.1. Taxonomy (NCBI): domain Eukaryota; kingdom Metazoa; phylum Chordata; class Actinopteri; order Siluriformes; family Clariidae; genus Clarias; species Clarias laeviceps. The sequence continues at coordinate 16,593,808 of JAQMYJ010000001.1, read as the reverse complement.
CCAGGAGACTTAGGGTACGAGGCAGGGTACACCCTGGACAGGGTGCCAATCCATCGCAGGCCACACACACACACTCACACACACTCACACACACCCATTCATGTACTATGGGCAATTTGGGAACGCCAATTAGCCTAACCTGCATATCTTTGGACTGTGGGAGGAAACTCACCAAGCACAGGGAGAACATGCAAACTCCATGCACACAGAGACGGGATCAAGCCTGGCCAGGAATCGAACCCGAACCCTGGAGGTGCAAGGCGACTACACCACTGTGCCGCCCAAAGTTATAATGTATAATAATATATATTACAGAATGCTATATTTAAATATGATTACAGCTTTTTATCTATAACCTGCCTGACTTTCAACCGGAGAGAGAGACCAGACTTATAATAAAAGTAAGTGTGTGTGTGTGTGTGTGTGTGTGTGTGTGTGTGTGTGTGTGTGTGTGTGTGTGTGTGTGTGTGTCTGTGTCTGTG
>JAQMYJ010000001.1:16568724-16593226 GCA_030014305.1 Clarias laeviceps | reverse complement strand
CAGACTTATAATAAAAGTATGTGTGTGTGTGTGTGTGTGTGTGTGTGTGTGTGTGTGTGTGTGTGTGTGTGTAGTCGTTCTGCATGAGACATCGCGTCCACCCATCAGTTGTGAGCATTCTGTTCATGCGGCCCTCCTCACTCATCTCTTTCCCCCTCAGGATGTTGATCACTGTCTAGGGCTCAGCTTGCCATTCATATCCAAACAGACAGCAGACAAAACAGCGTTGGGACTCTCACTGCTACTGTCAGCTTCCCAGCATGTCAGAAACTCTGCCTTCACTACACACACACACACACACACAGACATACACACACACACACGCACATATACGCACACATACACAAGCACCGATATTTGCACAAGTTGACATATTTCACTGGATTACATTCAAAATCCTTAGACATCACAATGATTCCCAACTGTTTTTATACAGTCTAGTGAAAGTCCTCTCTTAGACAGCTGCAAGGACACATAATTCTTTTCATTTTTAAAGAAGTGACAAAATGGTCTCAGTTTAGCCCTACAAATCCCACATGCAACTACTATTACAGCATGCGAGGTATAAGGTGCTTAGCTCAAACAGCATGCTTCTTCTTCTGAATTCAGAAGATGTCATAGCAGTCTGGGGAAATTATATCATGTCACTGTGTGTCCACTTGTTAGCATCCTTTCACCACACATTATAGTAATTTTGCAGTGTTTGCACAATTGCCCTTAACTGTGTTGTTACGTATATGCGACATTTCTCTCCAAGACAAAGAGGGTTAATGTCATTCCACTGTAATGATCTAATAGCTGTGATTAGAGATACATAACTGTTAGTTTATTCATGCCAAGGTACAGTACATAGTACATGGAAATGGAGATGACAGACTGTGACTAGCACTCAAAGCAATCAGTTGCTAAGCGTTACTTTGTGTACAGTATGTGCCAGGAAAATCAACTTAAAGAATCAACATTTCAGGAGCTAAGCAAAAAGGTGTGGACCATCATTTGCAAATGCAAATGACTAAAAAAAACTGTTTCTAAGAGAAACTATCTTGGGTCTAAAGTTGCATGGTGGGTCATGTTGCCAATGCACAATCTATGAGCTCAGGATACGATCTAAGTTTGTTCTCTCATTGACTTTTCCAGTTTCCTCACCCCTCCTCTATCATGCCTGTTGCTGGATAAATTATACTAAATTCCACTGCAGATTTCTGTGGGTGCATTGTACTGTATACTTGGGACTTGTCTATGACCCCATTTTCACCTCAGATGTAGTGTTCACAAAATAAACTCTGTAGTTCTGGTCAACTGCTCGTTAACGCAGATATCTAATCAGCCAATCATGTGGCAGCAACTCAATGCATTTAGGCATGTACTGTAGGCATGATCTGCTAAAACCGAGCATCAAAATGGTCAAAATAGTTGACTTAAGTCACTTTGAACATGTCATGGTTCTTGGTGCCAGGTGGGCCGGTCTGAGTATTTTCAAAACTGATCATTTATTGGGATTTTCACACATTTTCAAACAATTTTTGGGATTTGGAGAGAATGGTCTGATACAGAAAAAAAATTCCAGCAAGTGGCAGTTCTCTGCACAAAAATGCCTTATTTGTGACAGAGGTTAGAGGAGAATGGCCAGACTGGTTCAAGCTGATAGAAAGGCAACAGTAACTCAAATAACATCTCATTACAACCAAGGTGTCCCAAAGAGCATCTTTGAATTCACAACACATCAAACCTTAAAGCAGATGGGCTACAGCAGCAGAAGACCAAACCAGGTCCCACTGCTGTCAGCTACAAACAGAAAACTGGGGTTAAATTGGCATGGACTCACTAATATTGGATATCAGAAGATTAGAAAAATGTTGCCTGGTCTGAAGACTCTCAATTTCTTATGTAATATTTGGATGGAAGGGTCAGAATTTGATATAAACAACATGAAAGGATGGATAAATTCTGCCTTTTATTGATGGTTAAGGCTTGAGGTGGTGGTGTTGTAATCGTGTGTACACTTTTGTACCAATTGATCATTTAAACGCAACAATCTATCTGATTATTGTTTCTGACCATGCTCATCCTTTTATGACCCAAGGATAATCTGCCATGTCACAAATCTGTCCACTGTACTCAAATGGTCTCTACAGTCACCAAACTTCTTTCCTATAGAGCACATTTGGGATGGAATGGGAGATCCACATCATGGATGTGCAAGCAACAAATCCGCAGCAACTGTGTAATGCTACTGTATTACTTCAATTTGATCGAAATCATTGAGTAATCCAGCACTTTGTTGAATTTAATCTAAGAATGAAGGCAGTTCTGGTGGCAAAAGGAGGTCCAACCCAGTGCTAGGTATACCTAACAAAGCGGCTGGTAAATGTATCTAGTCTTATGTCCTGATGGTTGGGTATTGTATTAAAAAAATGAATAAAAAATTAAGCTTGAAATTATATTATACTTTCAAAGGCTAATTTATCATCACTTATTTTCCTCATTGTCCCCTATGAGGAAAATATGTAAAACTGTTTTTTTTTTAACCATAAATGATTTTGTAACCCCAGTTTTTCTTCTTCTTTCCAATGTGTGGGATGATCCTACCATTTTATCCTTGTTTATCTTTTTCGCTTTGCAGAAGCTGGCACTTTTTGTCTCTTCTCCATTTTAACACAGCTAGACACAATTTAGGGCCTGGAAAAGCAAGTTCTCAAATCAGCAAGTGTCAAATTGTGTGTGTGTGAGGTGATGACTGCACATGGGACACCACTGGAATTAAACAAGAGAAGGAAACATGAAAGCTGTGAGGGAAAAAGCCTGACTGATTAATGCTTTATTCTACATGTACAAAAGCCACAGGTGTGCCCTCAAACTGAAAATAACAGACCACTGAGATCAATGCATGCTATCCTGTTGTTCCACCACCTTAGCATTTCTAAATAAGAAATGGCCGAGACTAGCATCTCTTTCTGCTGACAACTGTGTGACTCAGCATCATTTGCTTCATTTATTAATGTATTTCCTGTTGGAATCAACGAGAGTTATGGTTGGTATGGGGCAGACATGGGTAGCGAGGTGTAAACAGAATCCTTCATTAAGATAAGAGGCCAAAGCCTGGCTCTGATAAATGCAGGAGCTGCAGTGCTGCAGCTATTTGTCTCTTTGTGACACTAGAGGTTTCATCATTGCTCTCTTTTCTCTTTCTCTGTTGCTTCTTCCACTTTATAACCATTTCACTTTTGATCTCATTCTCCTCTTCTCTTTGCTTTCTTGTCTCCTTTTTAACTATTGTTCTCTCTTTGTGTTTGTTTTGTCTGTAGCGTGTCTTATTTATCAGTGTCTTGGGTAAAGATCGGCACACACACTAAACAAAAGGTAATCAATGGCCTTGACATTTTAAGAATCACCACCAATCACCAATCACACAATTGCTCAGTAGAGTTTGCTCTTGGTTATGCTTTGTTTCCTTAAGTCATTGATGGGATGCCATGTTCCTGGTTTATATATAGGGGCTAAATTGGGATGGATGACATATTTCATGGATGCCAACAATGTGAGAAGAGTACAGTTCAATTTATGTTGTACTTATGGTGTTATTAACACTAATTTTTTTAGACAAGTCATTGAATTGATCTTTTCAGATTATCCTTTCCTATCCTAAGAACTTAACTTAACTAACTACAGTTCAGTGGCTTGACTTTATGGTTTTACTGTATTTATTTTGTATTTGTATTGTTTTTTTTGTTTTGTTTTTTTGCATCAAAAAGATTATTTCAAATAACAATACCATTTTACTGTATATATTATGTAGTAAATATGCCCTTGGGGTAAAGTTTAAGCAAAACACAAAAGAACCTGACAACAGTTTTACACATGTAATATCAACTTCAGGAAGCAGCAGTATTAAGTGCCACACCCTTCTCTGACATTTTTATTTCGTTTTAATAGAACCACAAGATTCTATTATCTATTCTTACAAGCCTTGGAATCTGTGGAACGGCATGGCAATGGTTTGCTTCTTACCTAGAACATAGCTCGTATGAGGTGACCTGGAGGGGATCCACATCTGCCCCACATAGACTCTGGTGTCCCACGGGGCTCAGTACTGGGTCATCTTCTGTTCTTCCTCTATACCTGGTCTCTTGGTAAGGTCATATCTTTACATGGCATCAGCTGAAGCTCAACTTCAGTTAACCCGAACTGCTTCCTGGACAACAATCAGATCACTCCTTCAGCAACTGCCCGCCATCTTGGGGTAACTCTAGACAATCAACTGTCATTTTTTCCACACGTTGCTAACCTTACTCGGTCCTGTCGATTTCTGCTTTACAACATCAGTAGAATTCTCCCATTTCTTTCTTCACAGACTACACAGGTGCTTGTTTAGTCCCTTGTTATTTCAAGACTGGACTACTGTAACTCACTCCTTGCAGGTCTGCCTCTGTCCACCATTCCTCCCCTGGACCCCACTTCTCCGCTCTCTGCTCTGGCTTCCAGTAGCTGCCTGCATAAATTTAAAACCCTGCCTACAAAGCCAAAAATGGCCCAGCACCCACCTACCTCTCAGCTCTAGTCACACCTTGCACTGCACCACGTTCCCTCCGATCCTCTAGCACAGCTTGGCTGGTCCCACCATCTCTCAGGGCTTGAAGAAGATGTGCATCTAGATAAGAGTGTCTGCCAAATGGCTAAATGTAAATATAAACTACAATATGTCAAAGTGAAATGTGTCTTTTGGGCTGCTAAAACATGTCGTAATGCGTTTCAAATTGATGCAATGCCATTTTAGGCAATTATGAAACATTATATAATGTAATATTAATTAAAGGTATTTATTTGCATTATGCCTTTAAATTGAAAAAAGAAGATCAATGTCAATAGCACCTATATCTGAGACACTGCTTATCTCTAGATTTTTTTTTTTTTCAAAATCTATATGGACTAAACATGTGTAACCAAAGTCTGAATATGCATAACCTTTTCTAAATAACGTAACTTTTGGCATTATGTGGTCATACATTTTGTTGCACTGAAACTGTTTTTTGTTTCTTTGTTTGTTTTTTAAAGATAATGCTACAATTCTTCCACAAAACTGTTTTTTTTTTCTTATAGAGAATATTTTGTCGATGTTTTCATTGAGTCACAAGAGTGATAAAAAGCACAAATGGCAAATTATTTTCTCAAATTCATTTGGCTATACAGTATAATTTTGGTGTGATTTTGCAAAAGATTACTTGACTCAACTTGCTACAGTTTTGTCACAATTTATCAATCAGCCTGCAGTTGTATTTGTGGCAAGTTAACTATGCAATTTACTGCCATTACTTTGTTTAACTTTGATTTTGCTTTGCTATGGTTAGCTTTTAATGTAAAATATAGCTTATGCTTTGTTTTTGTTTTGTTTTTTAGCATTATCAGCAAATTGAAACAAGTAAAAAAAGAATGTTGTTTTGTTGTATGCAAAACGTATTTTAAATGAAACAATTTGCTGAAAATTATGAGAAACATTACATTTATGACAGATGCCCTTATCCAGAGCGACTTGCATATTATCTCACAATATTTATTACGCATACTGTATGAGCAGTTAAGGGTTAAGGGCCTAAGAGCCCAACAATGGCAGATTAGTTGTGCGGGGGTTTGAGCTTGTGGCCTTCCAATCTGTAGTCCATTATCTTAGCCATTGCACTACCCCCACCCTCCCAGTAAAAACAATACCAAAAATTCAGTTTACAGTAACATCAGCCTCCTCCTATACCAGTTGTAGTTTCATTTCAGTAGTTGACAATAATGTCTCATCATAGTACATAGTACATAGCTATGTGCTACTGTACTGTATGTGCATTGGTCGACTGCAAATATGTCTCTGGTCTCATAAAGTTATAATAAAATTCAGTGAAGATGGTGTTTCAATGGAGAATGGGATAGAGCAAATGTAATTGGATGTAAAAATACACAAAGCTTGTGCACAAAGCCTGTGGATCTCTTGTTTTGCAACATTCAATCTTTGCCCAGCTGTCTTTCACAGTTATTAGTCCTGTGCATCATGCCTAACAAAGTAAAAAAAAAATTATGTATTATCAAAGCTTCTAGAAGAAGGATATGTAATGGACTTTGAATTAAAGGTTTTGTTTTAGACTACCTTGTGTGCCTGAAAAAAATACTTTGCCAGAAGGATTGTCAATTGTGTTTTGCTGTCAAACTGTTCATTTGCTCATATGTACTCTTTAAAAGTAAATTAGATGTTATTAATTTACCAGTGCTGAAATGTCTTTTACTTAATAAGCCCAAGCTCTCCCATTTTCCTGTTGTTGACCATGATTAACTACAGCCAGGAGCTTCTTTGTGTTAAAATCAAATGGGGTTGTGTGTTGGTCAATTCAGCACAAACTAAATTGACCAACACAGTACAATAGCATTGCTGTGCATTGTGCAAGTGGATGAATTAATGAAAAATAAGGAATGCCTTAGAAACACTCAATTAAATTAAGTGTTCCAACCGGAGAATGACCGCAAACACATATCTAAGCAGGTTGTGGAACAGATACAGCATTAAGCATTTGTAGCCTCACCACAATTCAAAATTTATAGACCATGCTTCAAAGCAAGGTCTGTGGCTGGAAACCAACAAATTGAACATTTGAACTTGAACCATTTTTCCCAAGAAAAGTGGTGACACATAAACCAGAATTCTGCCAAAAATATGCTAAAGGTGAAACTTGCTAAGAGACAATTCAAACAAATACTAGGTGTGCTGTATTTATATACTTGACCCTGTGTTGATTTCAGAGAACCCTTAATCAATTAAAACTTGCACATCAATTTCTTGGTGTTTATAAATGATGAATGTATTACATGCATTCTGCCCTGGGAAGGCCATTTGGAAGCTCAATATTGTATTGACATGAATGTTCAATGTATATAAACTTCGGCCCTGAGAGCACAGTGCTAAAGTGCTTGCCCTATCATCCAGAGATTGCTAGTTTGATTCCCAGTTGATGCTGTAGCCTCCCGCATCCGGGTGCCTAGACAGAGCTGATTGGCTGAGCTCTCTCAGACGGATGGGATGTGAGCCACTTAGCGCTTTCACATCAATCACGGCTCTACAGCCAATCATGGGTGTCTGTGAGCTCATACAAGTAGGAGCAGATAGCGCTGTCCTCCAGTGCACAAAGCAAGATCCATTAAGACTCATCTGACCTTGAGTCCTGACATCAACCCGATAGAACACCCTTGGGATGAATTAGAGCGGAAGCTGCAAGCCAGGCCTTCTCGCCCATTTTAGTGTACATAACTATTATTATAACTATAGTGCAGTTTATTTATAACAGTTGGACAGTTTATATTTATAGTACGTTAAATGACAGGTCTGAAACTTGGCTGCACTTGTCCCATAACACAAATGTCTTGATTCCTGTGTGCTCTTGCCATTTGTAACCTCTGTTAGGAAGACATTTTTAAAAATCTAAATATTAGTATGATTTATTGCTGTTTACTTTTAGTTTGATTTAGTGGAATGAAAGTAGCTGAAAATATATGCTGAGTAGAAGGTCAGTGACAGAGAGTGCAGCAAATACATTAAGTACCAATAGTTATTCTCTTCATACTCTGGCAAATAACTGTTGCACTAGAGATTCTAGAAAGTCCTCAATGCAATGCCAGGATCAGACCTATTTGTTTATTTCATTCTGTCCCTTGTCATCTGCTTGCAAAAATGTTGCAAATTTGTTTTTAAAGGCAATACCCCTAGGTTTTTTTTTTTTTTTTTTTTTTTTTTTTGTGACTGCACAAATTCCTACTGCAAAGATATATGAATGTATGATTCTAGCTGTCAGCAGGCAAGACACTGGCCGGCAGCTAAGAATTCAAACATCCATTTATCACCGCATTTCAGCTCTGTTTGATAAAGCAGACCTGAAGGCTCAGCGCGACCAACCATGTACAGTAAGTCATAGCAATGCCTTCACTGACAACACACAGACGGTGTATTCGCCCTCTTTGATGATACTACGGCATCAATTATTAACCAGCTCTGAGACTCCACTATTACCCAGTCAACAAGCGTTCCCCACCATTAACACTCCACTTATTAGGCTCAGACAAAAACAGTGCTATAAACAAGAGTGACTACTGTCCCTGGCTTGTTCATGACCTGCAAAGCACGTCTGGGTTTTAACAGCAGGGATTAATGCTAATTATGACCGAAGAGAAGCCTCATTAGTGGCAATACAGTTTACTCACGCTACTGGTCCTGGGAGAGCCTGAGAACTAATTCTGAGAACAGGAAACTACAGTAGCTCCTCAAATCATTAAATGTTACACAGAATGCAGTGTTGTCTTTTTTTCATTCAATTTGAAAAAACTAAATACTGCACCTGGATAGATAGATCCATAGTATGAGTATATATTTAAGAAATGTTGTGCATTGGTTTTTGCTTTGTTTTAATATTACGAGATACTGTACTGTATATCTGGTAAAAAAAAAAATTTGAGGTATGGCACAGAAATTTCTTTACATTTCACAATAAAAAATGTATTTTCCAAAATAAGTGTAAATATTTACACTTATAAAATAAATATTTTTACAAAAAATTATTTTACATCAAACCTTATTGTGGGCTAACATCAAATATTGTTTTCATGAATAACAGTTCCAAACTATCTATCTGTTTCTTATTAAGTGATTAATTAATATAATCAAATAAGTAACAAATTGGTATGTCAAAATACTAGATGATATAATAATATAAAAAAATACAAGATAATCCAGTTTTACATTTTTTCGTTTAATAAATAACATATTTACCTTGACATTTTAACTGAAAAACATTTAGTAATGCGTCTTTATGTGCAACCAGACAAACACATACGTAGTATACATTCACTAACTGACCTCCAGTCACTAGTGATTTAAATAGACAGTTTATTGTGAATGTTGAATGCAGCTGGGTGACATCATTAATATGTATTGCTTACTTTATCTGATATCATTAAGACCAGTGAATACTGTAGGCTGGTGCTGTACTTGTTTTATACATTTAATTTTTCATTATTCTCATGGGAGATATGTAGAACATCTAAAGCTAAATATTACTTTTTCCAGCTCAGCATGCTGAGGATACAACTCCACTCTTTTAGGTCAGAGTATAAATAGAACATGGATATTGATTGGCCAAGGCCATCAGTGTAGCGTGTAGTTTTAAAATCTTTATCCTGGATGTGATAAACTTATGAAAAACAAGTTTAGCTGTAAATCTGTAAATTCCCTATATACTGTACATATTCTGTGATATTCTAATGTATTGTGATGAAATATATATATATATACAGTATATGTGTGTGTGTGTGTGTGTGTGTATTTGTACAGTTGTACTGTGCCATGCAATTTTTGGACACAAAAGTTTGGATTTTTTTTTTTCTCCATTCTATTACAACACTGGCTTTTTTTTTTTTTTTTCAAAACTGTGAAATAATGCATTACACTCATTAATTAAGAAACAACAACGACAACAACAATAAGTTCACAAAGGTCAGCTGTTCTGGAACAGTGGAAGATTTCTTGGACGAGCAGTATTGTCAAGTGTACTGTATTTGCAAAATCCATTAAGCACCATGATAAAACTGACTCTCATGAACACCACCCAGGAATACAAGACGAAAACCTCATTTAGAGTTAGCAGCCTAAAACATGACCAATTAACAGCACCTGAAATTAGACCATTATGAAACCTTACAATGCATAAGTGTCGGTAGCAGACACATTTTGGATGCCTTCAGCATTGTTTCCATGTAGAATGAAAACTGTGTCCAATGACATATATACTGTATATAAAAGTGATGATGTTTACATAGTTATAAGATCTTATGATACTGAGGTCATAAAATAGTGCCTAAGCAGGAAAAAATGAAGAAGAAACAATAACTCATGCTAACTTCGCACGAGAATAATGATGACTATTCTAACAGATGTGACAGCATGAATATAGCAAATAATAACTGCAGGCATACTTTGTTGGCCAAATGTGTTGACAAAGCATCTCAGATGCACTATGACAAAGAATACAGCAGTCCCATGAGTCACTGCTGCTCATACACAAAGCCAAATAAATTTTTAACTGACACTTTATCATTTTGACATTTTAACATCATCCACATCAGAGTCAACATCACCAGTTGTATTTAGGCATACCCACTAGAATCACTGAAAGAAGAAAACCATGTAAATGTTAATACTTAATTTAATCACTTAAAATGAATAACTGCTTTTTTTATATATATATTTATTGACTAAGGCTTTATTCCTAGTCCTCATTTGGGCCAATTGTCAATGGGCTCGGGCAAGCTCCTGGGCTTTAACAGCAACATATAGTGGAAGTCTAAATGGTAATTAGTGGACTGAATCGACAGCTCGCCCAAGCATATTTGACATGATGCAGGGTTTCACGCATCAGTCAGCCTGCGGCCTTCTAAATCTTCTAAAGTAGCGCATCAACTCACATGCTAACTAGTTGACCCAGGCCCTCTGTTAAATGGCTATAGTGAATTTTCATCTGCAAGTGAATTGATGAAAAAACAAGTGCTGTATTATAAACCAAAGAAAATAATAAAAATCTCCCTTACATACAGAAAGAGAGAGAGAGAGAGAGAGAGAGAGAGAGAGAGAGAGAGTTGTACAAATAGAATACATTTATTGCACTATGCATATCCCCTTCTGCTCAGATTGAGATGTTGGCCCAGAATCCTGCTTTCTAAATGCTATATGGCATTATTGGAGATACTGTAAGATGAATAATATACATCAACCGGTCACTTTGATAGCAGCACCTGTACACTTGCACGTTCTAATCATATGACAGCAGAATGCATAAAGACATGCAGATCCACGTCAAGATTTTCATTTAGTTGGTGCCAAAAGGGCTGGTTTGAATATTTTAGGAGCTGCTAATCTCCTGGGATTTTCATGCATAATAGTCTTTAATGGATGGGCAGAACGGTGTGAAAAGATAAAATACTGTACTTCTAGTAAGAGGGAGTTCTTTTGGTCCGTCACCTTGTTGATGGTAGAAAGAGGTCAGAGGAGAAGGGTCAGCGTTTTTTGAGCCATTTCACTGGCAATTGAAGCATGTGTGCAGATTCTGAAAATCATTTGATGCTTAATGGCATTCTGTAAACCACTGACAGAAATATCCTTTTGCCAAACACACAAAGCTTGATTTCTGCATTTTTGGTTTTGAATGTCTTTAAACCTGTCTGAGCAATTAGTCCCAATTACATGATCGCCATTTGAGTATGGGCTTGAAAAAAATTCTTGGATAATGCATTCAGTCATTTTCTCATATAGAATAAAATTGAATTCCTTTAATTTGATGAAATCAAATAGCCTTTGAAACAATGATATTTTTATCAAAAGTGGTCAAGTTTTATTAATGAGCTGATAAATATTTTACATGTGATATTATTGGAAGATTTCTTTTTTCTTAATCAAAGGTCAGCTTCAAAAGGAATTATTTGGAGAGCAACATTAATAAATTCGATCAAGCAACAGCTTTTTGCTGTTTCCAAAGAGGGAAATGTTAGCATTTTACTATTTAGCATTTGATAAGAGTTTCTTTTGTGTGTTGGCTTTACAGTCATTTACCTTTCTTTTCAAATTGTCACTTCCGTATATGCTTGCTCGCTCATGCTGTCACTTGCGCCCGCCCACCCACCCACCATTTACAAGATCGTCGCCTTCTCTCATCGTCAAATTTTTTCATGTGATCAGAGATTATCTCGCATCAGCCCGGCATTGTCTTCCAGCTGCTAATTAGCTGCTATAGTTGTTACGCAGCCAATCAGGCATCTCACCATTCAGCAAGGGTCGCGATCAGATAAAGGCATAATGGGACAGTGGTGGGAGGAGGGAATAGAGGGAAATGCATCCATGCTTATTATGATACAAAATTTGTGTCCTGTGCCAAATGAACAAATGGTGTAATATCAACGAGCTTATTAATCCTGATATGATAAGCCTCATAATGATGCATAACTCCCCCAAATCTCATCCCACCCGTGAATGATTCAGAGCGAATATCGGCTCATTATCCATTTGCCTCACACATATGTTGCATGGTTTCTTCCATGCCCAGTCTATATCTTGATTAGATTTAGCCTGCTGTGTAACTTAACAATGGGTATTTAACCTTCGAGAGCCAAGGAAGGCGGTTGGGAGACCCATTCAGCTGAATCCATGAAGCGCAAATGATACAGCAAATTAGCATATCAGGCTATAATCAACACAGACATGTGGGCCATGATAAATGCAATTTGCCATAATTTCAGGTATGATTGTGGTCTTCCATTTTGTTCAACCCCCATATGACTTTTTTTCGAAACCCTCTTTATTTATTTTTCCTCCTAGCTTTAGGGCAAAGACTGCCAATAAAGTGGTATGTCCAATTCAAGTGGCTGATATCCAGCTGAACAGAAGTGAGATTGGGGTTTGTTGTTTGTGCTCTCAGCACTATTGCCTCAATTTGATTACATCAAAAGTAGCAGTCCATTCTGGCAAAGCATTTCACTGTGTAAGAAGAGACAAACATCTACACAATGATTACACAAGGAATAATCAGATTTAAAATTGCAATTACCAAAAGTGATATTAGGATGAAATTATATGCTTATGATAAATGTGTTCTGCATAGTAGAAATTCTAACCAGCTAAATGTACACGTTTAAGTTTTTATTTTATTTTGTTTTTTTTAAAGAATCAGACATAATTCCTTTTTTTTTTTTTTTTCACCAAATGTAGGCACGTTAACAAGCTCATTAAATATTTTGTGGAAATGTCAACACTTGGTCATCCCCCTATGGCCCTTTCCCACTTCTTTGATTAAAACAGCAAACAGGTTTTATTTACAGTTAATTCAATATGTGCAGAATCAGCTCCGGCCCATCAATAAGTAATGATATCAAAAAGCTGGGTTCATGAGACTTGTCTTTATTTCCTTTCCAAAATAACTGAATTGGCCTGTGCCCTGTTCAAACAGGAGTCTCTCAGTAATAATGGCATGGAAGACACACTGCATCATTTATGAGCAAATGTTTGAATCATATTGGCTCCATTTCTTTTTTATTTGAGTTTCCTGAAGTGGGTTTCTTTAAAGATCTAGTTTTATTGCCTCAGCTCTGACTTGACTCCTTTCTGTTTTTTTTACAAGTGCTACATGACAACAATTGTTTAAAAGTATGGCCTACACATTCTGAATTATGTGGACACCATAATCCTTTGAAATGTTACAATTCAATTCTGCAAACTGTTACAATTTTTTATTTCATGCATAAATCCCACAAGCTTATTTGCTACACAAAGTGTTGGCACTACACCCTAAATAAAATTAGATATCAGTCAGCAACCATCAATCACTGCCTGATATGCAAACACAGTATTGAACCAGTGCTGCTGAACAGCAATATAAGTGACTACTGGACAAAATCAGCAGTTCTTTTTTACTGCATGATCACTATATAGGCTCAGGTATTGCCCATATTCTATGCATTTTCTTTCAGCCTTCAATCAAAACAAAAATAGCTATTTTCTTTGCTGCATCCGGATCATATACAATCATATCATGAAAATATTTACCTTCTGCAAAAAAAAAAAAAAAAAAAGTTGCTACATACTTTATGCATCCGACCCCCTGCACGCAAGTTCACACACAACCACACCTGAAAATTTACAATTCAATTGTGATCAGTTGAGTGACAGGAGCATAGAGGTGGAATGTTTCTTTGTGCTTTAGGACCTTGACATCTGGCTGTGCTCAAGGGGTCTCGGCATAACCACGTTAATTATTTCTAACAAAGGAGCCAAAAAAAGCGTGCAGGTGTCACAGTACACTCCCCAGGATATTCCGGCCCGTTAAAGGTGCATAAAAACAAAAGCCACATCTGCTATTTCCGATCTGTTAGGTGTTGTTCTAAAAGTGAAAAAAGAAACAGGTGAGGAAGTGACTGTTTTATACAGTGAGAGAAATTAATTATAATTTACTATTAATGTACTTATTTTATGCACAGATAAAAAAAAGGTAAAAATAGAAAAATTACTCGTGTTCTAATAATAATAATTAAAAAATAATTAACACTAACTGTTGATCACCTTCAAAACAATCATATAAAACAAACACTACCTTTTGGCATAATTTATTTATACAATCTCACAAATTGCTTTACATCTTACAAACATATTACATATTTTGGAAAAAGGGCAAAACATGTTAAAAAATTTCAAATAAAGGCAGCAGCTACATGATGCATAATAAAATTTAGCTAAATATTTAAAGCAAACTGGACAACAAAAGCCCATGTAAGAAAAAGATTTATTATTTAACGGCTTTGGGTGACTTGGACTCCTGGGATATTACAGCTACGCTGGAGAAAGGAGCATGCGTCTGTTGATTTACAAAACATTAACACTGGAGAAAATGAGAAAACCTTTTTGTGTTTTTTTCTAAAAAGGCCACATTCATTCTAAATAGTTTCTATATATAACAAACATTAAATTGGGTAATGTTTTAATGTCAGATGATTGTGTGGACTGACCTTCACTAGACCTCAATTTAAGCATCAAAATTAAGTACAGAAAATCAAGGAGAATTTAACTACTTGCCTTGCATTTTTTTAGAGCTTGTCCAAAATTAACCTAAATTACTTACCTGTGTTTTTATTATGTGTATAATAGACTCTGTGGTTTATGCAACATAATCTGTTATCTGGTGCATTGCAGCAAGGTCCACGAACAAAAGGCTAGTTGGACACAATCGTGGTTAAAGTTAAACAAACAAAAAAAAAACATCTGTACATTTTGAGGCATGTACATCCACACTTTCCCATGTTTGACCTATAAATCTATACCAGAGTCTTAAAACATTACCTACACTTATATGTCTTACTATGAAAACACCACTGTACAACAGTATTGCATGTATGGTTGCATTTAGATGTTCTTTAAAGGTTAGCGAAGGTCTAACACAGAACATGTAGACTGCACAACACATAAACTTTACATTATTTACAGCTTTGTTTTGCTTTTCCAGAGGTCTTCCTGAGAGCTCAGAGTCGTATGCTCTCCTAACCTCTGGAATACTACTTGCAAGACTCCCCGCCTCTTCACTCTACAGTACTTGTGGTTTTTGTTTGTAAGCTCTCAGCTTTCTTGTCTAGGCATGCGTCCTGTTTGGTTAAGAACGGTGCTCAGTTCTTCGATTAGACTCTGAGGCATTTGTCCTGCGTTGCATCCAATCATTGCTTTTTTCTGTTGAAATTTGGTGTGATTACCAGAATCTGGATGAGGTACAGATTGACACTGAGCCTGTAGGGATTCTTCCACAGCCATTTTGTTTCTGGACAGTGCATTATTTCCTCCGCTCGTGGCCGAAGTTGGTCCTGGCATTACATTTCCTTTTTGGAAAATTTTCTTATGCATTGCCATTTTATGCATATCAGCCTCATTGACGTTCTTTGACTTCAACTTGTCAGAAGTAACATTCAGGGGCACCATCTTCTTATCCTGTAAACAATAGTGGGGAAAAAATGGTGATGCACAATCTCAGAGACATTGTGAAATAAAAGTAATAATGTTATCAACTAAAAGATAAGAGCTGTGCTTCTAAATCTATAGGCTTTAAACCAGCATGGATTTTTTTTCCCTTTATACTGACCTCCTTGCTGTGTTTGGTTGCTTCAGTCTCTGAAGCCCGGCGAGCAAAAGCATGCTCTCTGCTGCTTTGTTGATCTAAGGACTTGCTCTTTTCTTTGTGTGTAGGCCATACATCTCCTTGATTCTATACAGCATAAACAAAAACCATACAGTGCAAAAGTTACAGTGCAATTTAAGTACTACAGTAAGTACTTCTTATATTAAAAATCATTTCACAAGTTATTTATAAAAGAAAAGAATTAATTAATAATTAATTAATACTTGTATTCTGTCTGAATTATGCCTTTAAGTTTGCCTGTTATATGAACACAAAGGCAGTGGTTCGTCACATCTAGTGCTATTAATTAACTTTACTTTTTTTTTTATTAATTTTTTTTTTTTATAATAATATGACTGAGGTAGGCATTCTTTTCATTGTTGCTTCTTACCCTCTTTATTTAAATGACTCATCAATTAGGATATGTAAGTGCAGGGAGAATATTAAATGATTTAGTGTTTGATGCTTTTACTTTAAACTGGCCATTTCTAAAGATAATAAAGAGAACTTTGGAACTTGGTAATTTCATGTCCTTCCATGCACTTCACAATGTCTCATCACACTATGGTGGATGTTTTACAGAAGTTGAAAGTTAACAAACTAAAATTTGACTTGTCTCATTAAGGTGCCAGAGCACCATCCCTTAACACAGCACAACCATTTAACAATTTGGCTCCACCATCGGCAGGTGCAAACAAAACACATTGCTGGAAATGTGTAGCAATTACAGTGAGTTATGAAATAATGTCTTTGATAATCAGAGTTAAATAACCTGTTTAATTGGAGCTACACTGATGATTAATGACTCAGAACCTGCTTGGTTATTAGCTGATGCACAAAAGGGGGAAAAGAAAGGTGAAAGGTGGAAATCTTACAGCATTTAAACCAAGGAGATGTTCCAAAGGGTTTTCATAGCATGTCTCTACCTCATTTGCTATAGCTTAACAAAGAATAATAATAAAAAATAAATAAAAAAAATTACTGGCTTGCAAATATTTGCTCATCATTTAGGCTTTTCATGCTGTGGAGAAACCCACTAAGCCCTTTCTCCTCACGTGAGACATTTTTTTTCATGGTTGTAACACAGAAGTTTAGATACTGTAGATGGCAAGTATTATGAACTGCTACAGATCTATTTAGATTGCATTAGTTTGACATAGAAAGGTGGGTAATGTTACTGTTATGGGCATATCTCTGGGATTTTAGCCTTTTTCTTATCAGTATTTACAAATCACCTTTTATTGATTGCACTTTTAAATACACTCACTACTACGAAAATGTTTGCCAAAGGTTTTGTTCGACTGTCTTTAGTTTTAAGAAGGTTTTTATTTTTTTTACATACTGAATGCATTTTAGTGCATTTAAAGATCGGTGTTTAGTCCTAGATCTAACGTTCTGCCGCAAGTTTTGTTTTCTCTAACATTTGACCTTTTTAGCTCTGATTATGTGATTCCTCATGCTCCCAGAAGCACTTCAGTTTGCTAGGAAGAAAAAAGTCTGGAGTTTGGACCAATGGAAAAGGTCATGTGGTCTGATGAGTTCACAATGAACCTATTCCAAAGTGATGGGCACAGCAGGGTAAGGACATTTTCACATCACGGCCCCGAGATCGTTTCTGAGAACACTTGACCCCAAAGTCTGCTTCATTTTGATCAGTGAGAACACAATCCTTCTAGGACTAGGAAACTGTGTTCGGGCACGGGTCGAATCAGATACGGAAGCCAATCGTACCTGAGCAGAGTAGAAGATCGCTGTTTAGACGCAATGTTATCAGTGCCGTCAGTCTACTCTGAAAGTCTACTTACGTGTACCATGCACCAATCTCATCCTCTGACCTACACAGCCATAGCTGATAAAGTAGAAAATGCATAATGCTCACAAACCAAGTAGGTGCATATTGCCACCTGGTGTATCAGAGAGTGTGAATACGTAAGTGTACCCGAGAATGGAGAGCAAAAATCATGCATAGTGGCCACTGTACAAGCCTCTGGAGGCAGGGTTCTGACCTGGGGTTGCTTCAGTTGGTCAGGTCTAGACTCAGCAACATTGTGTGGCAATAAAATGAAGACAGCTGATGACCTGAATGTACTGAATGACCAGGTATCACATCAGTTGAGTTTATCTTCACTGATGGCACAGGAATATTCCAGGCCTCAAATTGTGAAAAAAAAGTGGTTCTGCAATCATGAAGAGTCATTTTCACACATGATTACACACACACACATTGTGTGCGCCAATCAACGCTAAAGATGACTGAATGAAATCTTAGAGCGTGCGACTTTTTGGCCATGCTGTCTACAACATGAATAAAAGTTGCAGTATTGCAACAAAAAAATATAAAGGGAGAATGTGAACACATAGATCTTTCTATATCTTTAAACACGCTAAAACTCTTGAATAAAATAGGGAAGAAGAAAAAAAAAAAAGAAAGACTTTAGGGCCTTAATGATGTCAGAACAAATGTGCTGGAACATTTTGCATTGCTACCTGTGCAACCAGCACGCCCTCCTTCCGCTTACTGAAACAGCTCATACTTTTCTTTGTGACTCAGTGGCCTCTGATCCTGTTCTTGGCACATTCATCCTCATTTTAGCAGCAGAGGGCTCATCTACCTGTACTCTTACCTATCCACTTTTCCTTGGCTATTGCTATGGGAACCATAACACGGGGACTGTGAGTTTGAAAAACAGGATAAGAAAGTCTGAGAGTATCAATTAATCTGCGTGCTGGGTTTGCTCTAGAACACACACAACATATGTGCTAAAAAGTCTTAAAAACATATACATAAATAAATAAATGAATAAATAAAAACATTAAACACATCTCATCCTTTGTCAGGGAGACAGTTTCTTCCTGACTCACTGCCTCAATCATTCCTTTACTGGAAATCTTCTGTACTCTTTCTAGAAAGTGATTAAGAGCTCTTTATTTTTATGCTGTAGTGCTACTTCAGGACAAAGAAAAAGGACAAAAGCTTCCAATAAGGTTCAGAGAACTGAGAAAGGCAGATAAGAAGGAAGCGCTAGGGTAGAGAAGGGGGAAATGTCTAAATCTTCGCTAGCTCTTGTGCCAGTGTATGCCCTCTCTTTCTATTATTAATGCACACTGAGCTGAGTCAGGCCTTTGGTCAGTAGCTGCACTCAGCTGTGGAAGGAAGACCATGATGGAGCTGGGGCGATTGTGGCAGTCTACATGACCTTATTTCTGCTAAAAGACTTTTCAGGATAATGTGATTTATGCAGCAAGAGAATGACCTCAAAACTTTCTCGTTATTCATGTACCACTTCATTTTTTCCCCTTCTTTTGAAAGAAAGAAAACTGCGTCTCTGAAAAATTACCAGATTTTCCTCAAGTTACCAGACGTCTGCATGGATTCAGAAAGTGCGAACATGTATTCCATAGAAGAATAAGAGGTCTCATAATTAACTTACCTTACTTGTGATAATAGCTGTAACCCAGTCCAGCTGTGAATCTTTTCCCTCACAGCAGAAATACCTCATCAAGAAAATAAAGGACCAAACATTAACTTCATAGCTACAGTATTAACGTAGGGTTTAATAAATCGCCAAATGTTTCCTCAATGAATCTCAATTAAGTGGCAGCTTGTAAAGATAATATAGTACATTTACAAAACAGCATCCAAGTTTGTCTTCTTATCATTGACTCTTCAATTAGCCTGAAATTAATTGCTCTTACCATTGCTGCTTTTGCGTGTAAACTGTGAAACCCCAACTGTTAAGAATCAGAGAGTGAGAGAAAGAGAGTCAGAAAACAACACACAAACCTTTACCCTCCCTGCATTTCACTAAGGCCTACATATCGATTTAAGTCTATTCTCAACTCTTTCCAACAGTCACAGAACTTGACCCCCAGAGGATTGCTTAAGCACTAAGCAACCGTAAAATTCAGCTTAGCTTCCTTTACTGCAGCGTAAATGTGGTTTAAAGAGCTGGTGGGAGGAATAAAAGCTTGGGCTAAAGGAAGGCCTCCATGCTCTTTGCTCTTTGGCAATATTTCAGCACATGATACTAATGGATTCGAAATGTACAGGAAGGCTGTGATATGCTGTGTGTAAAAGCACTTTGTGCTTTCTAGCCGACGGACAGGGCACGGAGGGAGTACGGATCATACAACCTTACGCACTCATTCTTTGTTTATCTTGTGGTGGGTTTTTTTTTTTTGACTTTTTGAACAAGTATGAGACTTTGTCACAAAATACCAACTTGGTTCCACTTAACACTATTTTAAGGCTCAGGCCAGGTGTTTTAGAGTCGTTTTTTCTACTTATGATCTTGGCAAGTTACAACACTGAGGGACAACTGAAGCTCACAAGTAAAATATCAAACAGTTTGGATTTTAGAGATTACCAGTGATTCTTATTAGGATAAAACTTATACCTATAACTGGAAATTAAACATCCGTTATAATTTAAACAAAACAAAATAAAAAACACACAGGAAACTTTTTTCTCAATGGTTGGAGGCAAATTTGAACCTGGACTGACTTTTTGATTTAGAAAATCTCTGTTGTTTCTTTGCAGGAAGGACAACATTTCTTTAGCACGGCTTCCAGTCTTTTCTCACATCTCAAACAACCTTATTCTTGTAAAAGTGTGAATCGCTGCTGTTTTGAAAACACACAGTGCTTTCACGGTCAGCTGTCTTTCCCTCTCTGACTCGTTCCTGAACTCCACTCAATATGGCTTGGATCAATATTCCCTTTACTCTCTCTCTATCTTCAGTTCGTCGCATCTGTCTTTTCCCATCCTATAAGAATGTGAAACTGATTAGAATTCCAGACAGACCATTACCAGCAGACCGTCATAGACAAATTTATGGAAACCATAACTGGTAAAATAAAATGATTAAAATATACTAAATCTAGTGCTGCAGTGTTCCCAGCAGGAGAGGACGAAATGGATCATTTGTACCTGTTAAAAGCCAATTGCATTTAATCAATTCTGCTATTGTGAGATTTAAATGTGGTTTTTGGGAGCCTCACAAATCCTTCCTTTGGGGTAGGACTTTGTAAAAAAACAAATCTTTGGCACAAGCACTCGAGACAGCATTGGTCTCCAAGTGATATTAATGAGGACTGAGGCTCAGACAAAAATTCTTTTGCATCGATCTTAATCAATCAGATTTTTAGAAATATTAATGTGTGTTTCCGGTGGCAAAACTAATTTTGACTAATGTGTTTAATTCTCTGACTTTTGAGCCCCATTTATTTTGCATAAAAATAAACTGTTCAATATGAAAACTTTTTTTTCTTTTTTACAAATACATTTCTTAGGGTTCAGCAAGTTTATTTGTGATATAATCCCTACTAAATTCTTATTACTATATTCATTGTGGTTTACCTTAAGATAATTAATAAGAATGCATAAATGAAGGTGCTTACTTGTTTATTGGTTTCAGCTTTTTTTTTATCCCTAAATAGCATTTCACCGACTCCACAGGAACCTCTCTCTCTGGTTTTGCACTCTGAAAAAAAATAATAATTACGTGACATTATAATCCAGCTAATCTGACCCCGAAAAATCAGAAACGTTATTCATAACACTTCTACACTCATGCGCAATATGAACTTTTCTCATACATTAATATGCTGTTATATAATTCGCCCATAATTTGTTATGGCTCTAGACTACTTTGTTGATTACACCAGGTAGAAAATAAAATCATCTTTGCTTCAGGAGATGGCAGTGAAAATGACACTATCATATTTTCCCAAAGCATCACTGTGACAAGTGCTGGAATTTAATCAGACTTGCAGTTGAGTGTGAATGTCTTAGCTGAGCTATCTATGATATATTTTTTTATCTACCCAAGTTCATTTGTTTGAAATGAGGAAAATAACACTGCAATCCTATATACAGCAGTAACAAGCCCAAGGGCCTTGTTTAAACTAGCATATGCCAACAACACTGTAATGTTGCCCAGAAGGTATGTATTTCACACTTAATGAACAACAAACCCCAGACAGAGACAAGCACAATGATAAAAAAAAAATGTATAAGAGCTCTCTCTTACACACGCACGCACACAGAAACCTTTTGCCCACTCATTTGCTCAAGAAACGTGAAAAACAAAAGCATCAGAATATCAATTAAATTTCTGCTTCACAGCTGATTTGCACCTTCTTTACTCAGTAATTAGGAGAACATTCTGACATATTATACTAATTAAGAAGAGAACAGCCTACTTTTAAAATGTCTTTACCTGCCTCCCTACACCCCCACACACAAACATTTCCTTTGCTTCAAATATCAATTAACACACATTTCTGTCTCTGTGAGACTCTGTGTCAGCTCGAGCTATAGGTGTCCCAGAGGGAGAATATAGCAGAATATGCATGGTGCAAAAATCACAGAGAACAAAAACAGAGGACAATTAAAAAAAAAAAGAAAGTAGATCTGTTTTAATCACCATGTTCAGTCCAGGCAAATGAGGCATAGAGTTTAAAACAGAGAAACCTGTGTGTTTCATACCTCCCTTATAAACATATCACAACTGGATCGACCAACCAGCATCTAATTTTAATCAACAGCTGATCTTGAGGACAGGTTAACACTGCTTATGTACAAGAACCAAAAGAATTAGAGTGGCAACTTTGCAGGTGAACAGAAGGGGGGGGGGGGGGGAACCACTGATCGTGATCCTGATCAAATTGAGGTACTGCTACAGGCAATAAGCACTCCATCAACCTGATCTGCTTGGATCAGGAGTACAATAAGGTGGATAATTAAAAAGAGAGAGAGAAAAAGAGAGAGGACAATGATGGCATATACGAGAGACAGAAATAAAAAAATAAAGACATAAAGCTCCATGCAGAAAAACATTGTTACAGAATGTGCAAGTGAGTCAATGAGTCAGTAGGTCAGAAAGGGAGTGGAGGAAAAACACAGATAAGGTGTGTGAATGAGTGAGAAAAGGAACTGAGTGAGTGCAGGTGTAAATTCATAATGACTTTTCAAACTCATTTCATAAATGAGTATGAAAAGGTGTGAGAGTGAGGAAGGAAGGGAGGGAGTGAGTGAGTGAGTGAGTGACTAAGTGAAGGACTTGGGAGGAAAGGAGGGAGGGAGGGAGGGAGCAAGAAAGGGAGGCAGGGAATTAGTAAAGCAGGGATGGATGGATGGATGGAGAAAAGGAAGCAAGGAATGAGTTAGTGAGTGCAGAAGAGAGGGAGGGAGAGCAGGAGAAAAAAATTATACTTTTGCATCTTTATATAGCAGCAGCTTCTTATCCCGCAGTACAAAGTATTTGTCCTGAAACTTGTTCCCAGAAAGCAATTTGCAGGAGCCATCTTTAAACTTGAGCTGCTCGCCTTTAGTGAAGTTTTTCTGCCCTTCTGAAAGACATACAGACAGAAAAAGATTGAGGCACAAATATGACCAAAATTCCTACCATGTAATTAGTGTACAAGTTTAAAATATGCCATTTTACTGAACACGATGCAAGTTATTCTGTACCTACACAAAGAGCAGTCTACATGTGCTAATACTGTACATACTGTATGTGCTGGCAATCATACCAACATTAGAAATCCCCCAGCAAAATGACTAAATGATATTGTTTGATAAGTGCTATTACTCTGGGTGTTAAATGCTTCACATTACATTTACTGTAGTTCAATAATAGACTACTACAGAACAAGCTTTGTATATGTTTCCGACTGTTATTACTAATGTTTGAAACAGCTGAAAGACAGCCAACAGCAACTGCTAAATGAGTCTGGCTGTAATGTAGTGAAAGGTTTCACTTAATAGCAAGGGAGGAAATTGGATCATGTATTCAGAACATAATGTTAAATTGCTGAGAAGATGCCTGAGCCGATGAGAACTGTACCCTTAACAAAGCTGCATGCAGAAATGATGCCTGACTAGTGTTGAAAATAATATTTAGGGAAAACATTTTAAACTCTTGCACTTTACCCAGTAAATGGCCTAAAGTGATGGCAGTCAATTAGGCCTAAAAATGTTAAACATGCACTACCTGAGCTGGAACGAGGCATCCTAGATCCATGAAATTTTTTAATGAGCAGGAAAGCTGAGCTAGGATCCTCTAACGTGCTCCACTCTAAAACCTGCCCGAGAATCTTCTCTTTGTAGTGTAATGGGCGTTCTGAGAAACACAAACACATATGCGCAAGTGACAAAGTGACAAACTCATTGGTGTCTCACTGGCTCAAGACCCTAAAAGGAAGTTTGAAAGTTAAAAGTCACAACACCACACAGCAACTATGGAGCCTTTGAGCAAAACCCATAATCCTCAAATGCTTGCTTGTAGACTTGCCTTATTTGGAAGTCACTTTAAATAGATGTAAATGTAAACCTATTATCTTGGTGCACAGTCTGCATTCTAGTTGGTCCCAAAGGTGCGGTTGGGGTTGAGAATACAATGCGGGTTCTACGCAGGCACTCATCCACACCAACTTTGGCAGCAAAACTTTTTTCAGCAAAAGTTTCTTTATGAAAGCTGCTTTATGCTCAGGGGTGTCAGGATGGAACTTGTTCAGACTAAGCCCATTAAAGCTCAAGTGAAGGTAAATCCTAGCCAATTTTAGACCTTCTAACCTTCCAACAGTTTGGATAAGTCTTATATATAGGTGTCAGATGTCCTACATTTTATACCCATATCATGTAGTTCACCATACATGCATACACAGCAAAATCAAAAACAGCACAAAAATTGAAAAAACAACACTGACATAGGCATTTGCAGTGTGCTTATTTGTGTATGAATACGAGCATTAACATTAATATGAGTGTACTGTGAATA
>JAQMYJ010000001.1:16542682-16568683 GCA_030014305.1 Clarias laeviceps | reverse complement strand
TGTGTTTATATATATATATATATATATATATATATATATATATTGGTCGGCAATTAATGAGAAAGTGTTTATATTATGAGATTATATGTGAGACATGTTACCTGAAGCATATGGTAGTTACCATAAATCCTTGAGTATACACAAGGCCAGCTTTGTGGCAACTACAATGGTGAACACAATAAAGGACGAAGGAAATAAAGCAATATTTTTATCCACTTTCTAATTAGAACTACAGCCACCATTGTGTGTAAAAGTGCTTAATTTGACAATTGTTGTAAATTGTTGTAAGCCTATTTCTTCCTCTTTAAAAAAAAACATTAGATAAAAAATAAAAAAAAACAGTGGCATGCTGTCCTTCTTGCATATTTCTGAGTCATAACACAAAGCAGCATATTCTAATTTCTGAACACATAAAGGAAGTCGGGCAATTTAGAAGAAAGTCTTATAAGCAAAATAACATAACGAACATAACTAATTTTCACTGGGGTGACTTGATACCAAACTAAAAAAGAAAGATGAAATTTACTTTCCTTGTGCTAGTGCCCGGTCAGTAACAAGCATATGCTTTTCAGTAAAGACTTTCAGTTAATATTGAGGCATTTTCAAATTGTGCTTTTAGATTTGTCATTGTGTTTCTTGATCATATGTTTTGCACTTACAGTAATGTGTATGTCAGACCAGATGTTAGTAGGTGGCATTTTTCACAACTGAACTCCAATCTACAAAATTAATCTCTTGACTGTGAGGTGGTGTGTGTGTGTTTTTAACAGTTAAATCAAACCCCAAAATGTCATCAGCAAATTCCATTATTACCAGAAAAAAAATCTATTACAAATTGAAGTGCTGCTTTTTTTGCCTCCATGTGCACATAATTACGTAGTGCAAATTTGCAATTATCCTCATCCAATCTGAGTCTGATTAGAAAACACACTCAAGTGCAAAATAGATCTATTATCCAGTCCTAATTTGCAAAAGGGGGTAACATGGTGCATGCTATTGGCAAGTCTGAACCTCCTCTTTCCCCCACAGCCCCAATCCCATCAGAGCCAGTTAATAGTTTTTTAACCAAGAGGAAATGATTCTAATAAACCGGCGGAGCAATCATGTAACATGTACAGCTGCAAGTAAACAGAGTGCTAACATATGTTCCTTTGCTGTAAGAGGTTGTAAGTGAGATGGTGTTAGGAAAAAAACTGAGCTGCTATCCATGTGTTTCGTACCAAGTTCTCCGGTCTCAATGACCTCAAATGTGGTCCAGATGTCATGCTGGCCTGGCTTTATGCCCTTCATCTCCAGAGTGCCGTCAGTCAGCTCATCAGCACACATGGTGGGAGAGACCTAACACAACACATCATCAGCATCATCATCTGATGTTACACTGTACTGTATGTTTACCATCTTGATGCCATTGAACAGGATAGACAATACAACATCACTCTTCCATTCACTCACACACAGTCTCACACCTTACTATTCTTGCTATACCCTTAATGAAAACCTTAACAATTATTTATTTATTGGACAGTGGTGCAGTGGGTAGCATTGCTGCCTCAGAGTAACACACAGTCCTTGACCCGGGTCCTTGAAGAAGTTTACTATGTTTTCTTTATGTCCATGTGGGTTTTGCTTAGAGTTCTCTGATTTCCTACCACTTCCCAAAAATATGGACATGGACCAGTTTTGTTCAATTGGCACTAGATGTGAATGCATGTATAGTGCTCGGTGTTCCAACTGGCATCCTATAGGATGCATTCCCACTCATTCATATGTGGTCCCTATTCAAATATAAAAACATTATCCATGTCCACACATACAGTTTGAATTCTGCACCCGTACAGTACAAGTCCATTACCTGAAACTTTCCACTGCTGCTGATAAAACAAAATTACTCACACAATTAAATGAGCAACTTCTTTGATTACCTCTCTTTTTTGTTTGTGGCTAAGCACACACATACACACACCTTGATTAAGCAGCAATTTTCTGGCTCTTTCTTTTCCAAGTACACCTCAAAGATCAGGTCACCTGCTGGAGAGAACTGTAGACACACAATTACTTTTATTTAAATATGTGAAATCGGACAAAACATTGAAACAGTCACCACGCGCTCACTCATCGTCTGTACTGCTCTATACTGTAGACAGGGTCACGGGAGGGGGCTGGAGTCTATCAAGGGCACAAGGCAGGGTACACCCTCGGTGGGGTGCCAATCCATCGCAGGGCACACACATACACACACTCACACGGGCAATTTGAGAATGTCAGTTAGCCTGATCTGCATGTCTTTGGACTGTGCGAGGAAACCGGAGCACGTGGAGGATGCGCACATGCACTCCATGCACACAGACCTGAGGCAGGAATCTAACCCGAGAACATGGACGTGCAAGGTGACAGTGGCTCGAGACATTTACACGAGATAAAATTAAAAGCCTAAAGACCATATAACAGACAGAACAGATTATAAGGTTGACGTTTATATGCTAGAAGAAACTATTAAAAAAAAATACTATATAAAATAAAGAACAATCAGGTTTACTGTGCATCTTTGAAACATTTAGTTGTATTAAATAAAGAATTAATGAGCATTTTATAGTCCTTCTGTGCTATGGAGTGGTCAATGAGAAGCAACCTGCAAGTTCCAGCTTTTCAGCCTGCCACAACCTTCACCTCCTGGTATTCGTTTCTGCAATATGTTTTCCTTAATATTTACTGAAACTTTAATGGAACCTATAACATGTTATAACCATACTGTATAAACCCCCCCCCCCCCCCCAAACTTAGTATTATTACCAAATAACTGGACACCATCAGAAAGCTCTACATCATCATCATCACCATCATCTCTCTCACCTTGTTTCTTTCCCTTTCAAATTAAATAGAGAGCGACATGCAGCAGTAAAAAAAAACTATAACTGTTCCCTGCTCTGGCCAGGTCTGTTACTATGACGCTCCACCCAAAAGTATCCACCAATCAAATTACAAATTATGCTGCAAAACTATATAAACGATAATTACAGATTTTGCCTCCTTCATTTCTTTAGTCTTTATCTTCTATTTTCTGGGAAACATCAAGATCTCTGATCTGTTCTAACAAAATGTGAAAGAACCAAACAAAGAAAGAAAAAAGTTAAATTATGCACATTTACTAAAGAACTTCACATGCTACAACTGCTGCTATTATGAACCTAACAAAGAGTAATCAAGCTACATTCAGCTTGTACTTTTGTGCATGTGTGTGTGTCTATTCAAATGATCTACAGCTGGAGACACACGTCATTTAACAGTACGCTTTTACAGGAACAAGCTGAACCGTATCAAAAATTCTGGTTCTTTATGCATTTCTCAATACCTACCATAAAGTTAAAAAAAAAAAAAAAAGGAAATAAACAGTCCTAACTTATAATCCACACAAACAGTACAGCACGAAACTCCTCAAATATTTCTAAACACACTTCAAAATCAACTTCTGACATTTACAAGTAGTAAAGCCCTCAAAAAAGCTTTCTTCTCTGCCCCCTCCTTCCACCATTCCACAACATTTTCCTCTCTTCATTTGTCTTAGCAGGTTCCCAATTTTCCCCATGACTTGAGGGGACAGTAACAGAAGTGACCCTTCAAATAGATAACCTTCTATTCTGCATGGATACACTCCCAACTCGTCTTGTCTCCACTCAAATGAAAAATAAAATCAATTAAATAAACAACTTTTTAGGGATGGACAACAGCAGATGGCAGAAGATTAATTTCAGGTGATATGAGGAAATTGTTCTGTCTTGCTGCCAGGCAACTATGTTGTGCTGTGTTCACATATTGATGGTGTACGAACTGTAGTAAAGCACTGGGAAGTAATGTCTATGATGAGCTGCAGGACAGGATGGGACAATTATGTAATCATTGCTGTAGGGATTTGATGGGATACAGCAGAATTTTGATAAATGTAACCAAGAAATTTTTGCATGAACAAGAGTGTTCATTCATCTACAACCCTTTTTAACCAACATGAGTTTACCCATTATTGCTTGTATCCAGGCCTCTTGAAGTCTTTTAAATGCTTAAGCCTTTTTCTTTGGACAATGACCCACTGAGAAAGAATAAGAAACTAACCAAAACTAAGACATAAGCATAATTGGTAAAAAATGGTTTACTAGTTAAATTGAAAATAATAATAATAATGGTTAATACTGGTTGATTTTAGTTATATTCTGTAGGATCAACACACATTGTGCACCATCATGTTTACTGACTATGGTCTGTAGCTCTTGAGTATATACTGTACTCTTAATGCAGCCAGTCATACGAAATAAACAACTTCTTGCTGAGTGTTCTTTGTCACCATACTTGTCGCAGAAAAAGAGAACCATGCAATAAAAAAAACAAATGCACACATACAAAGACAAAAAAGGTACAATAAATGTAAATTCTGGATACAGGACTGCACCACAATAAAAATATATGAAGCTTGTTGGAGACCCTACTTGAACATTTCAGTCCATTTCCCCCAGAGCTCTACTGGGTTAAGGTCGGGTGACTGGACAGGCCATTTCATTACAGACATCACAGGCTCATCTCCTCTACAAATATCTGCCACTCAGCCTTTAGGTATGTTTGAGGTCATTCAAACTGTGTCCCAAAATTTTTGAGGGGTACTGTATAGTAATTAAACAAAGATAATAACCTCCCCATTTCTCTCTTTACCTCTTCACAAACACACAATGAAGTTAAAAGCAGATACTTACTGTAGTGTCCTTCCATCTCATGATACAGTGGTTCTCCCTCTCCATTTGCTTGACTTGCTCCTTGTTCACCTGTGTTCATGAGAATATACAAATGAGGAAAAGTTTACAGCACCATTCACCAAACACCTTCTTCTTCTTCATATTATTATTATTATTATTATTACGCAAGATATCTCTATATAATCCCCGGCTACAATATTGCATTTATCCCAGTGTTTCACTAGTGCTTGGACACCATCAAGATGGAGGTTTCTCAGGACTCCATGTTCATGGGAATGACTGAAGTGGGCCACATGCTATCTCAGCCTGGATCGTCATTCAGATGTACGGTCTTCTTTAAAATGTTTGCACTATTCAGATATTTTACTGCAGCTAAAGGTTTCATCACCATATTTTGCTTGAGGTCACTTGTAAAGGTCAATTAGTTGTATCCTCTCACTCACCAAACATTTTATCACAAGTCGGGATTTGATTTGAAGGCAGTGCGTTTTATTATTATTATTAGTAGTAGTAATATTATTATTATTATTATTATTATGATGATCACTACTAATAGTAATACTCCTACTATCATCATCAGCATCTAAAAAAAAAAAAGTTACACCCTTCAGCGTAACCAAGATGTTAATTATGCTTTCCTTGAGGGTTTTACTGGGGTGTGCCTATTCACTGGATGTGACCAGCTTTATTTCTCTTAGATGCTTATTGTTCATGCAAAAAGCTCATATCTCGCACTGATGGAGAATGAATGGCGCATGTGCGAGAAAAAACAGGGAGATACAGTTAAGCCGAGGGGATTTAGCACTGCAGAGCACTTCAAATCCCTTTATACATTCAAGTTCATGCACAACAGAAAAACAATTCCATTCTCTATCGACTAGCACTGCAGAATCTGTGGTGATATTCAAAACTAAACTAGGGTGCTTTCTAATTGTTCATGCTTCTGGGTTGATACTCTAGTGCTGAAGTGCTCATTGTTTCGAACATTTTATCCTTCTCCCTGCTTCCCCCACACCTGATCCAAAAAAAAAATCGGCTAGCCAACATCCATTTATCCATTGAAGTTAAACCATGGAAAACACTAAAATGTGCAGCCAGATGGGACCTCCTGGAGCAGGTTTGGGAACAAGGACAAACCCTTCGACATGAGGTACTGCAAGTTTTAATGCATAGTGCTTATAGAGAATTGCTAATTCTGTTTCGTTCTTGCTTAAACCGAGTGCTAATTGGAGAAAGGGGGCCATTGTGGCCATCTTTTGATCTCTTGTGCATATCCACTAATCAGAAACACTGTCTAGGCATGTAATTGGAAAAGTAGGAGCATTAATGAAGTTTTACTGAGCTGGAGAAAAGGACCTACTTTCATTTTTAAATACTTTTTCAATAACGCTCTCTCTCTCTCTCTCTCTCTCTCTCTCTCTCTCGTACACACAACTCTGGATGAAAAGCATAAAATTTAAATCTCTAATGCTCAGCAGATAACTGATTAACAGTGGAAATAAGAAAATTATTTACACATACAGGTTGTTGGTAGATAAATTCTTAATTCCTGAAACAATTAAAAAATAATTAAATGTCCACAAATTAAGCACAGAAAATCCCAGAGCTATATCTGTAAGACTTAATGCTAATGTTCTTGTTGTTAATCATTTTATTATTATTGACTTTTTGTCTTACTTGGGAGGCTGGGAGGATTCTTGAGCTGCTATGACTCACTATCCCAGACTTCGATATTTCTTCCTTTTTTTTTTTTTCTCTAGGGCTCTTTATTTTTTATCTTTACAAGCGTGGACATCAAATCTTATTTTCTAATTAGCCTGCTTTGCTTTTCGCATGACTAAGCTTGAGGAGACAAATTGGGCAGATGTTTGATACGACACAAACCAAATGGTGATAATACTTCATGAAAAAAAATTTTTCACGGTGTGTACCAAAATATACAGTACTGAAACTCGAGCATCTCGGATGTGCAATTGCGTTTGTCGACAGAGCATAGCTCCAGACGCACGTCTTCCCAGAAGTGAAGAGGAAGTTGTGTTGTGCATTTGTTGGAAATGGGTTTCTCTGCGGAGAAAAAAGTATTCATAGTTGAGCATTATTTCCACTCATATTGGAGTGGTCGTGAATGGGGACCGAGTTTTAAAAAGGTGGCAGAACAATTCCTTTCCATATCCGTCCAATTTTCCCGATCTTACAACACCTGATGCCTACTTGTGAGGAATGTTAAACAAAAGTGGGTAACTGTGAAGATCCGCCGAGAACTGTGCCTGCAATACGCGAGCAAATCATCTCCTTCTGCAGGAGTCTGCAGCAACCTTTGTTCTGGGAATCCAGGTTGACAATCTACTTGTTCAGTACTGTATATTTTACCATACTGTATAACACACACACACACATACACCCTTGTGATTCCTTGCATATGCTATGCGCAAACATGACCCCAAACTCTCTTAAAACATCTTAGCCTGACTTGTAGCCTACACCAGGGTGTGGATGAAGATGAGTAATAAGAAATGTTGCTTTGCGCAGGACACTCACAGAGAAGAGCTGAATGTAGTTGTTGATGAGATCTTCCACAACAAAGGTCTCTTGAGGTGCATGTCCCCCCGTTTGGAAGAGACAGGATGAGAAAACACATGCCAGACTCTGAGCCTTCATCTGGTTTATGTGAGAGCAGCTCTGAATCCTGGTGAAAGACACACAATATATTCAACACATAAATGAACCTGATTGTAAAATGTAACACACGCATAAATGTGTAGAATATGTTCAATGAAGAAAACATACACCTTCACTCACAGTGTATATAGTATGTACTGTGTGTATATAGAGTGATCCTAAAGAAAACATTAATCCACTATCTAAATCTGCTAAAAAGAACAAATTAACTCAAAATAATCTCCAAACAATTAAAGTCATTTAAGAATTTTTTCACACTGTCTGACAAGCCGACTGAGGCTTTATAAGAAAGCAATTTCTGAGAGCATGGAAAGCAGACTTCAAAGCAGCTAACAAATCGGAAAAGTCACAGAGTGTAGGTTTATAATGCCTAGGGTTGGTGGTGACTCAGAAACTTTTTTCAAAAGAACTACACAGAAAACAGTGGAGGTAAGTGAAAGTCTTGAGTGTGTATGTGTGTGTTTGTCTGTACCTGTACAGATGCTGTAATAGCGCCGAAAGAGTTGATCTGTTGATCTTGGGTAAACTCTGAATATAAGTGGAGTACTTCTCAACCCTGTCCTTCTCACTTACTTCATCTAAAAACGAAGTATGACACAGTTAGAAAATGCACCAACCAGTGCCGCACGCAACTCTTCCATACGTTATATAATAGTGCTATATAAAGGACCGAGCAGTGATACCTGAGTACAAGTAAAGACTTCTGGGAAATGACTCAAGCAAAAGTAGGAGAAAACTGCTGGCATACGTATTTTACAGTATCTGATATTGAGATGTACTTGAGTAAAGTGAAAAGAGCACTGGTAACTTTTTGTGGATTTTTTCTTTCCTTTACATTTTCCCATGTGAACAAAAACAATCTTCTTTGTTTCAAAGGGCTGTTACAGTAATAAAACAATTCAGACACAACATAAAAACACAATATTTGATTCAGTATAGCTATATAAAAAGAAGCCACCTGAAATAGTTGTGTGAATGAGGTTTCAGTTGAGACGTTTTTTTTTTTTTTTTTCACATTGAGTGTCATAAAGTCATTTAAGCCTACTGTAGATAAAAGAACCACAGCAGTGATGTAGAGGACACTTGTGACTAGCAAACATTTAATTTGGTAAAATATATTTGTATCCCTGATCTATTATTTGGCTTTAAAACACTTCAGTCTCTCTAGTGTAATTGTCCCACCACAATGGTAAAATATTCAACTTTTATTTTTTTATTTTATAGAAATTATAATATGAAAATTTATCAGAAATACTTTCATGCAACAGAAAAAGAGTTGGTCATATCGAGTGAATGTCACAGCCATTCATGATCAGGAGCCAAGGAAGCAAAACTGGCAGTGTTCTCTGGGTAGTTAGGATTGCATACTCAATCACTCACAATGTCTCAATCACAGCAATGCTACGGGCATCTCTGAAAACATAAATGCAGATTAAGAGGGCATTCCTCTTAATGTGTTACACTGCTGGATTCATTTGTCTTGGAGAAAACAAACCAAAAATATATATATTTTTTTTATCTTCCCGACTTGGTGACTGTTTATAGGGGAGAGCTGGCGTGTGAGTCAGTCAGTCAGTGAGTCAGCAAGAAAACTGAGATCAATCAATAACCAGGTAAATAATTAATTTTAAAAGTTCATATGGCAGTGAGGTGTCTAGGAATGTTTCCTACTGCCTACAAAAATTTATTAAAATGAAGGTATATATTAGGTATATAATATATTTTTGTAAAGTGCAATATTCCCAAACGACTTAAGTAAAGCAATTTCGATATTGGTTTTAATATGAATACTAACCGAGAGCAGAAATCCAGTAAGGGTAGAGCTCTTTAGCTAATAAAGCATCCTCACAGCTGGACAGGAAGCATTTGAGTGTGTCCGTTACATCCGCTAATCGATGATCCTGAACTCGAAGCTTAACATTCCGCGCATCTTTAGTGAACTCCTCTAGCAGCTGGGCCACACGTTTTGGGTCACCGTTCTTCTGATAGATGCCCTGATGACACAAACCTGGAGTCAAAGTTCAAAGTGAATGTTAGGTCGAAAAAAAGATAAAACATACTAAAACAAAATATACTGAGAGATTAAAATATAATTTACCGTATTGAGTAACGAAGGCAATACAGCTGTCGATGATGATAGGGATGTCATTTTTGGTCAGCTGTTGATTGCTTAGTGCTCTGCCATCTCTGCCAGCAGCTAACTCGATCGCCGAGTGCCATAATGTAAAGTCTTGTTTACTGAAGCCATGAATGTAGATTGTCCTGCAAAAAAGCCCATACAGAAATGCATGATGGTTCTTTTAATTGTCACTATAAACTAAAGAAAATATTCAGGTTCTGCTGAATACAATAGCATTTCAGCATTAAAAGGAATTACCTGCCACTCTCAACCATGAGCAGAACCTGAATAATCTCATCTCCTTCCAAATGAGTGGAGACAGCTAGAACAACAAGAAGAAAAACTGAGAGGGTAAAGATAAAACAAGAGGGACTCAATCACAAAAATCAGTCCAACACTTTAGGCAAAAGTTAAGCTGCTTTGTAAGATGAAGTGCATATTGGTAATGTTTTGCATTTGGATGTGAGTAAAACCCCTGTTTGGAGCATGTAGGGCAGAAAGCTCAGTGTCGCTGGTCATTATCTCTCCCAGCATGTGCACAAGAAAGCAGTCTGACCATTCTCATCAAACGCATACAAACGTCTTGCAATGCCGTGGCCTATTTACTGAATAACCCCCTTCAACACCTGAGAGCACGCCTCGTGACGGTTTAAATCTCTTCATCTCTGGCTTCTTTTGCTCCTAAATATCACTGCTTTATTCCAAGTCCACATTCTCTCTCTTCCCCTATCTTCTACCGCAAGACAAAGCCTCTGCATACAGCATGCTAGAGATACTTAATATATCGGCTCTATCAGATTTGAAGCCTGAAACGAGAAAGTTTTATTTAAAGAAAGGAGGGGGAAATAAATCTATGCCTATTCCATGGGCTTTAGTAATACAGCTTTGAAAGAAATGAAACATGGGAACTTGGGAGCGGCAAAAACAAGGTACATTAATTAACTCTGAGCATCTTTCAGGAGCAGAAATTTTGTTTACAGCTTTCACAATGTAAGCTTTTTAAAAAAAAAAAAAAAAAAAAGTTAAACACATAACCCATATTAAATCTTGTTATCTGAAAAATGACAAACACTCACAGTAATTAATTACAAATAACAATCTCTCCATCGTGCCCTACTTCCCTGAACCTTTACAGCAAGTTATGCCTGAGGTAAAATTTGTGCGATAATTAATAATGAAACTTGAGGAAGTCTTTATTGTTGTCTGGTGTTTGTTCGTTGTGTAACGCTCAAGGAAACAACAGAAATCAATGCAAGATCTTCCACTGAAATAATGATTAGCAGAACATTAAAATAAAAGTGTGTTTTCTAACTATATAAATTAGATTTTCACATTTTTATTAAATAAACTTTAAATAAAGTTAAAGAGAAGAACTGCAAGTATTCTTAAGGACACAACTGAAGGTCAAGTGGTAGATATTTGTGTGCTTTTTTTTTCTTCGTTAGAAGCAATGTTTTACGGAGTCTTTAGACAGGATACAAGCACAGTGAGCCTGTGCTCCACATAAAACCCAAGACGCTAAAGGACTGCCAGTGGGTCATGCAGCTTATTTTCAGACACAGCACCTCTGCTTCCTTGGCCTCAGCTAGTTGGAGTTGGTTCCCCCATGAGCGTTACTTTTATGCTGCTCTAAGGACGACTGTTCCAGCAGTTAAAATTCAAAAAGAGTTCCACTGACTCACAAGTCTAGCCCCAGGATCCCTCTGTCCTTTAGTTTCAAATCAGCTTTTGGTTTCTAAAAAGCCGAACCACCAACAATCCACCAGAGTTCTTCATCGTAAAACTGAAGTATGTGCTGTATTCATTTAACACTTGAAGTTCCCACATCATTTAATAGTTATGATTTGGCCCTGGTAGGTTCAAGGTCACAATTCTTACTGCCATGTATAAATGGGTCACAGTTATCCTCTCAGGTGGGTAATTAAAATTTTACAAAAGCATAGTAGACTCGTAAAAATGTGCTCTAACATCATGACAATTAAATGTCCAAAACTGAAATGCTTCAGAAATGAATAGTCAGTAAGCTGGAAAATGTGACTCGCACACTGTGATGCTTAAAGTTACACTCTACCTAGAATTAGGAATCAGCAATGCTGCCAGCCACATAACTCCATAACAGGGAGTCATACAAGTCTCCAGCTACCACTTAAAAATCACTAGATGTACATGATTAACCAAACCAGAATGTTGTGATGCAACTAAATGGAAATGAGCAAGCTTTTTTTTTCTTTTTTTTTTACAGCTTACATGAGCAGCTTCCAACCCACATATCACTGGCCATGCCAACGCTAACCACAGTCTGCTTTTTATAAGGAGTGTTACAGCGGCACAGAAAGCTCAGGTCAGCAACAAAGCTTTGCTATGTCTGTGCTCTAATCCTGTGTCACAGGGCTTCAGCCCTGCAAGGTTCCTGTTCCGGCCCCAAGGAGATCAGAGACCAAATGGATGTGCGTGTATTAGTTGAGAACACTGCATTTCCAAGGTGACATAAGTGATATACCATCCCCACCATCATACTATGAGTACTGTACAAGGGCTTTATATATCAGATACATGATTACACCTTAACTAGATTACATAAATATACTTATACTCCATAACACACACATAATCGGTTTTTCAATTCCTAACCAACTTCAATAAGGGGTTCAGCCAACTCCACAAGCCTCTAAGTCCTGCAAAGTATTGAGTCATGCCTGGAAAAAATGACTGTATAAAGAAGATGCTGGCAATTGTGTAGGGGAAAAAACAAAACAGAAAACCTAGAAAATGCTCATGCATTAACATTTTAACTTATGATGGGCATTGTTTGTTTGTGTATCATCATTTATTAGTTGTAGCATAATAACTGATTGTTGTAAATGGTGAAATTGATAAAATAACATGACAAGCACGTATGAAGTTAAAAACGAAAGAACACTGGACAAGTAGAACTCATTTCAGAGAGAACATAGGGACCAGGTTAAAGTGTCTCACAGAAGGAATGCCAATGACAAACAAGTAATGTTCTTTAATACTCAGAAAGGTGAAAGTCTTGAATATCTAACTTCAGTGAGATGGTTTTGAAAATTAACACCTGACAACATTAAAGGATGTATATAGAGTTGGACCTGCATTAGTTTTTTTTTTTCTTCTTCTTCTATTTTCGTCAATTCTATGTGTGTTAAAATCCTAGAAGATCAGCAGGTTCAAACCAGAACATCTGGCACCAACAGGCATCCCACAGTCACCCATTCTGGCTCATTGGACAATTTCATAAATGAACAGATGATGGGTCATTCTAATAAATTGATGGCAGCATATAAAAATGCATAAATTCTTTTCTTCACGCTTGTGTGATTGTGGGTTCTTACTAAGTTCCTGCAGGCGTTTGAGTTGTAGAACCACCTCGTGCATGTGCTCGTCTTCAGGATGAAGGAACAGCTCGGAGCCGACCAAAATGCACCATCCTCGTCTCCAGTGATAAAGGTCATGACCCTCCTTATAGTACAAACGACCAATCAGATCACAGTCCTTCTTCAACAAACAGTCCACCCTATTCGGATCCAAACACTGGAGACAGAGAGAGAGGAAGAGGAGGGAGAGAGAGAGAGAGAGAGAGAGAGGAGAGAGAGATACCAAGTAATAACCATCCTCTGACAGAATATGATGGACAGATAAAATAACTGCTCTGAAGTTCATTACACAGCGAGACACAGTGAAGAGGAAATAAATTGCATGGCAGATATTTTCCAGCAGAGGAACTCTAGTTAACCCAAGTTCCATTACTTTTGGAAGTTTCAGTCTGAGTGGGAGGACATAGATGAACTTTTAACAGCTGAAGCTTCAACGTCAGAAAACTTTCTGCACATAGGCACTGATACGTCTCTACGCTTCAGTCACATTGAAACACAGAGACGAACAATAACACCCTTCCTTCACATGTATACAAATACAAATTATTATGGAACTTCAGATGTTGCTTTGTCTAGACAAAGAGAACAGCAAAATGATGTTCTAAAGGTTGAAGCATGTGCTTTTTATCTTAGACAGTTACAAAGGCAAAACATTTGATGACTAGAATGATAATTCTGAAAGTGCAAAGAATTTATGTGGGGGTAAAAATTTCTTTCAAGCCATTACAAGACATGGACTGTTTTAATTAAATGCAACTTCTCACTCAACTTTTTTTTCTTCAATACAACATGACAATTTTTGTATGCTGTATATAACATAAGTAACACCTCCACACTGATGATGGAGAAGTCACAGTTCAGCTTTAACTGATGCTGCTATTGCATAAAACAGGGCGATAGGTTAGACTAGGCAGCTATGCATACTGAACTGAAATGCTGTTCACATTACACAATTTTAACTTCTATCAGAATTTAGTCATGACCTCTGACAGATCAGCAAGACACAAATTCTGCTAAATCTGCACACTACAAGCCTACAGTAGATTCAATCTCTTGGGTCTTGTGAAACTGTCCAAACTATCTACTTCTCATCAAATACGAGCTTGTGAATCCTTATCTTCTGTCGATTAATAAATCGTTCCCTCATGTCTATGTATATCTGGAAAATTTATTTAAAGTTTTATTTAAAACTAAAAAGCGGTGTGCGTGTGTGTGTGAGTGTGAGAGTGTTTGCGAGTGAGAGAAGCAGAAAAGACCTTGGTGATGGCATGGACCCAGGCTCTTTGCGCGTTTGATGTCTGTGCGCCAAACACAAGCATTTTCTCAGACTCCAGGTAGATCTCAAAGGTGAACACTGCCCTGAGGGGAAAGGAAGTTGGATTACAACACACACACAGAGCTGTGAAAGGAAAGTGCCTGGCTATTAATCTCAGTTTGTCTGCTGCTCCTACCACAGGTATTAGTACACCAGAGGATGGTCAGAGGTCAAAGGTCAGGGTCTAATACTGCCGACAGTGTTTTCTGTGCACAGTGTTGTTGTGCAATATTTTGACTGAAATTCATGTGCGTGCGCGCTAGTGAATTTCAAAAGTGTCAAACACTGCAAACGATTTCAGTGAAACAGATAGACATGAAAGAGATGAGGAGAAAGAAGCAAAGGGAAGAGAGGGAAGGAAAAGAAAGGCAAAGCACAAAAAAATCCAGGCTCCTACCCTGCTCCAGTCATGGTCTCCGGGTTGATGGCCAGGCTTGCCATGTCATTGATGTCCACTCTTCCTATCGGTGTGGCGCTCTTTTCACCATCGTAGTAACTCAGGTAGCCACCTTCTAGCGTGCACCAACATTGGACCATATCTGCAACATAAAAACATCTTTGTGGGAGACTAAACATGCCATAGTAAAGTAAAGGTCTTTCGGCTGCTCCCATCGAGGGGTCGTCACAGTGGATTATCCAATCCACAGACAACTTGGCACAGGTTTTACGCCGGATGCCTGATGCAAACACTCCCATTTTTATCCAGGCTTGGGAACGGCACTACATTCAGTGGCTGGGGTTTGGGCATTAGGTGGGAACTCAACCTGGGCCTTCTGTATGGCAGGCGAGTAATCCACCACTGAGCCACCAATGCCCCAAACTGATTGTAATAATGACATTATTCAATAGGTAAAATGTTTGTAAAGTTGCAATCCTAAAAACCAGGTGCCTGATAAGGATCCCAAGGGCAACATCTTAGATCATGTAGTTAGTTTACGTACAGTGCCTCAAGAAGAAACCATCATGCAAATCACTTCTTTAACAGTTTTACTAATGAACTACGAGTAGTTAACTTCTTTCCCCTACTTGGTTACTCCTCCGCTCACACTAATAATAGCACCAAGCCTGTCAGGTAAGAAAGCCACCGAAGATTTCCTGTCAATTTTAGCCCACTCTTCCGCTGTCTGGGTGTCCAGTTGAACTACAGTTCATGCTTGTGTCTATTTCAGAGTTCTGCCTGCTGTTGCAAATAATCCCACACTTTTTGTATAAAACTGAGGTCTGGTGATTTTTCCAGCCAGTCAGTGTCACAGTTTTCCATCAGGCAAGTCATACACAGATGTGATCCTATGTACCCTCTATCTTAATAACTGCAACAAACTAGGAACAACAAACATAATACAAATCTGCGACTTTTAAGGTGATAATCTCACAAACGTAATACATTTCCCACAAACATAATAGCAGTTGCAGTCTGGTCAGTCAAATAAAAAATAAATAAAATTAATTTTCACAGATTTGTGTACACATTATTAATTAAGGCCTAATAGAACTTTT
Organism: Clarias laeviceps; assembly: GCA_030014305.1. Lineage (NCBI taxonomy): Eukaryota > Metazoa > Chordata > Actinopteri > Siluriformes > Clariidae > Clarias > Clarias laeviceps. The sequence continues at coordinate 16,552,942 of JAQMYJ010000001.1, read as the reverse complement.
ATAGAATCTTTTGTTCTTTTGAAGAACTTCATGACAGATGGTTATTTAACTATTTTTGTGAGCGCCAAACAGACTGAAGAAAACTAAAGCATTTCATAGCATAAATGTTAACATTCACCAAAATGTTTTTCATTTGATTCTTTACATAATTTTTTAGCTCTTTTGTTTTTCTCTGGCAGCAATGAAAATGGTTGATGACCCCAAGAGATAGCCTGAGACCTATTATTTAATTCCGCAAACTGATGTATTTCCTTCTAATCATTCTAATTATCCATCAACCACAACCACCACAAACTCCCTCAAACAGCAGCTGAGAACATACAGTAGCTGAACTAGCTATTCTTTTATTTTAGCAGCGGAGGATTTCCTACATATACATTTCCGAGAGCCGCTACATTATCATCAAGACGCATCTGACACATCTCAGCGGTAATTAAAATGATATTTACTTTTCTTGATGGACAAGTACTGACAGTGTATAAATTGTGTGCAATTGTGTTGTCGATCAGTCTGAAGTAGCAAGACATTCCAGTAATGGTAGAACTCACTGTCACATAAATAACTTTCAAAATGTCCACTCTCTTTTAAAAAAAAAAAAAAAAAAAAAAACACAACTCCAATGACTTTTTCCCCTCAAGCAAACAATGTTCAAAAAGTGTGCAGGAAGATACAGAGCCAAAAATACACATACAAACCATATTGTCTGCTAATGAGCAGCTACTGTCAAGCAAATGTTTAACAGAGTCTGATTAAAAATTTTAATTATTATTATTTTTTTTTATTGTGGAAGTGACCATTATAAAAATTAGAATATCCCAAAACATTCACTCATTTATTCTCTTCACCGCTTATCCTGTGCAGGGACACAGGAGCCTACAGTATGGCAGGGGACTCGGCGTGGTACACCGTGGACGGGGTGCCAATCCATCACAAGTACACACACCTCCATACTCACTCACATACAGTATTACGGGCCATTTTGAAACATTCATTAGCCTACCCTGCATGTCTTTGGGTTCTTTCTGTGCTTGATAGGTTTCCTTCAGGCCCTTCAGTTTTCCCCCATATAGTCCAAAGGCCCAAACGTGGGACTCAAAGCCCTAGACTCTTGAGGTGCAAGGACACAATTCTAACCATTATGGCACCATACCGCCTAGTACTGGTCTCAAGAACACTTGCCTAGTACATACAATTTGTAGGCAAAATAATTTGTACAATTATTATTATTTTGTTATTTAATAATTACACAATTTGAACCGCAGTTCATGTTAGGCAACTAATTTTAGAGCTAGGTGACAACCCTCAGTGGCATAGTGGTAAGCAATGTGGCCTTGCACTTCCAGGATCGTGGTTCACTTCCCACCTCGAGTCTACAGTATGCGCGTGGAGTTTGCATGTTCTCCCTGTGCTCCGGTTTCCTCACACAGTCCAAAAACATGCACTGGTGTTTTCAAATTGCCTGTAGTGTGTGAATGAAAGTGTGAGGGAGTGGGTGGATGTGTGCTCTACAGTGGATTGGCACCCTGTCCAATGTGTACCCGGCCTAGTGCCCTGAGTCCCCTGGGATAGGCTCCAGGCTTTTTATGACCCTGTACAGGATAAGAGGTACTGTATAGAGAATGAATGAAAGCGTGAGTAAGTGTGACAACCCTGCTGCCGGCTCGGTAACGGAGTACTCCAGCATAGAAAGCTCATGTAGTGTGATAGACACAGCAACACTATTTTCGTAGTCCACAAGCAAACATTTTCATAGCAGATATAATGAAGAAACAACTCCTTTTCTGCACTGTAACTCCAGTTTCTATTTGTGGACCATATAATTCTTGCTGTCCACATCTTCACAAGCAATGTATAGTATATCTTTTATTTGCTTCCATACAAAATAGTGAGAAAGTCACAAAACCATGACAAAACAGCAGTAGAGTTTATTTTCTTGAGAAAGCAGAATGTTTGAATTGGGTATGGTTCGTCAGGAGAATGATTGTTCAGTGTGTGCACATCATCCATGAGAAATGATGATGTGCATACACACATACTGTACACCCCTAAAAATACATCCACCAAATAACTGATTGCATGCAATTAAAGCCATGTAGCGTAAAAGGGTCATCAATGCAGTATAGTGTGTAGTATACACTCAGTTTAAAGGACATGTACAGAAAGGTCTAACACAACGATTTTTTTTATTTTATGGGCACTTTAAAAGACCATGAACCAAAAGAGTGTTTAAAGAACCTTAAATCCAAGCTGTTTTTGCTCGATTTCTCATCTTTCATGTAAAAAGCTGATGCATCTTCAGCATTTTAAGAACCAAGTACCACGTGGGTGCACTTACCATCTTACAAGCATCGAGCTCACCACAGCTACTCAATTTTAAATTTCAAAGTCAGACACAAACTCCCACTGCCATCTGTTAATTTCTGTTCTACATCAAACAGACCTCTTCTGTCATCAGACATGCGTGTTCATTTATCAGGAATATGCTGATGATCCACTCCTGAATAGAGCTTAATGACACAGAGAGAAAGATGATTTAATAAACTAGCGAGAAGGTGCTGACTGTCTATCTAAAGGTGCACTGGGAAGCATTTTTACACCTGACGTTTTATGAGCTTATCATAAACCGGATGCAAATGTTAAATGAACGGGCATAGCTGTCCTCGTCTGATCTCCTGTTGCTGTTAGGAGGCAGAGCCACCTTCCCCCAAGTCATATTAAAACATCATAACATTATCGCGGGGCCTTACAAACCGCATTGGAGTTTATTCTGAGGCTGAAAGGCAGGGTTAGGAGGACAGACATGGAGATGATGAATGACAGAAAGACTGAGGAATTTGTGCATGCGCGAACGGGTGAGAAAGAGTAGGAAGGACACAAAAGTGACTGGCACAACAAGTGATATTTACAACGTTTCCTGAAGCAGAAGAACAAAAGCATTCATCAGCAGCTCTGTGGTGCCACAAATTAACAGGTGCAGAGAATGAAAGTGACAAAAGAAAAAGATTTCAAGTGATGGCATTTGGAAAGTGCCATACCTGTCACCAAAACAGGAACACAAACAGGCACATCCACACTCTTTCAACGAACGGAAATAGATACACTCTCCTTCTCATTTGCACCGTCTCACGTGCACACGTTCGAAATATGCCATAGAAGAGACAGATGGTATTTCCTATCAACAATCATTTCATGTGGCTGCCTTGCTGTATCTCCATGTTGCAGTTTGCAGTGTGTGGTATTTATTTCATCACCTCGCAGTCAGTATCCGTAAGCATATCTCCCACTCGAAATGGCACCAGAAGCAATTCAAAACAAAGGCTGGATCAGTTTGCAGAATTATAATGTGCCGTATGCAACAGGCAACTAACAAAAATGAAGCATGGAGAAAGACAGGAGGTCATTTTTTTTTTTTCATTTGTACTACAGATGTGCTAAGAAGAGTAAACTCCTACGATCTATAAGCAAACCTCCAAAAAAAAAAAAAAGATAACTGCGAAATAAAAACGATGGCATCTTAATTTAGATGGCATAAACTACTGTATCTTATTTTAAAGTATTCAACTGAAGCTTGCTGATTAAGTTCCTAACATTCATGCGGTCACGGACATGCCGAAGTCAGCATCCGTTATCAAGAGACAGAAAAACTTACAAATTCCTAACACACGTCCCAACTTCGGATTTACAACACAGAACTCAATTACACACAACCAAGCACTGAGTATATAAAAAAAAAAACACTCTTACTGTGCATTCTCCTCGTCTATGTAGTTTATTCATCACCCAACCTTTTCTTGCTTAATGTTGCTTAATTTGGATATGTTAAGTAAAGTTGAGCCTTTATTTGTTATACATTACAGCACAGTGAAATTCTTTCTTTGCATATCCCAGCGTAACTGGGGTCAGCCAGGATACAGCGCCCCTGAAGCAGACAGGGGTTAAGGGCCTTGCTCAAGGGCCCAACAGTGGCAACCTGGTGGAGCTGGGGATTGAACTGCCAACCTTCCGATCAGTACCTCAGTGCCACCACTGCCCCTGCATGTGTGTTCTGAATTTGTTCTGACTGTTGGAATTTCAATAAAGTTGGTTGAGCTGCAATACCCGTCACATGCATAAACAGTAACGGTTCATTTATGGCTATAAATAAGATGACTGAAGTGATGGGTGATGGTAGTGGTTCATAGGGAACCTCACATTACCACTTTCAACTAGCCCCATGGACTCTGAATAGATGAGATCTTAGTTTAGAATTTGAGGAGAATATCCACTAATTCCAAGTGTTTTTTTTTTTCAGTCATCTCCTTTTTTAAGCATGCAATGTAGTTAGTTCAACCATCAGAGCAGAGATTAAATGAAATGAAAAATCTGTGAACGTCCTCCCCTTTATGACCCAATGTCTTTTGCTGTCTCTTGGCTGTCGCCTTCAAATACATAATCTACATAATTTAAAATACATACTGTATGTGACTGGATTTGCCACAAGAGACATCCTGCTCCAAACGCTGTGATAATTCATGGTTACCTAGAGAGCTATGAGATAGATAACTCTTTTTTAACATATGTTTAAAAAGTCTGCTTCAATTGGATATTCAAGTACTTTAGTCACCAGTCGATACTTCATTCTTGAGGATGTGGTCAGGCGGAAAAAAAAAGGAAAACCTTCAGAATGTACTTGATACTGATATTCTTGTGAGAAAACGTATCTATTTTTTTTTTTTGCCATATTCCTATACTAATGTTCTTGTGACATGTCCTTTCTGTTTTTTTCGCCCGTTCTTTCATTGTTCTTTTCAACGGTGTACTCAAAAAAAATAAAACAAAGGCATTGCTGGCAAAAGGAACGTAATTACCATATAAAGCCAGGAATTAGAAGCTTGAACTGGTTTTTCTATGATAACATAAGAGTTATCACCTCCACTGCTTACTTCTAGTCCTGTGTAGATCCTACACCCTGAACTGAGAGAGGGACCAGAGAGGGAGAAGCATGCTGGGTAATCAGAAGGTTATCAGGGTGTGACTGACAGTTTGATAAGAGTGTAGAGTAGTTTGATCTCGCTCTGCTGGCATCAATTCTCAGGTTCACTACTATTTCAAGTCCATTCTAGCAAATCACATCCTGCAAACATGAGAGCTCTGTGACGCCACATAGCAGCCTATTTTTGATAAACCCTGGAGGTCGTTTCGGTGGATTTAGTTATGTGGGCTGTAAAAATAAAATAAAATAAAATAAAACAAAACCATGAAGGTCTTTGCGCAAGCAAGCATACTGATAACCTTGCAGATATCAGTGAGTAGAGTCTCCTGATTAAAACTCCTGATTATCTTTTTATAGGAATTACATTCTAGTATTATTCTATTTATGTGAAATGTTTACAATAAAAAATCCTGTTCAAGTTGTTATTATTAAAAAAAAAAAAAGAAAGAAAAAAAATAATATTGCATTAGAGTGGACTAATTTCTGAGCCATGATGTTAATCAAGCAGCATGGCACAAGCAGTGCAATTATGCTGAATATCGGCACAGCTGTGTTGAGGTTCTAGGCACAAGCGCACAGGGCGAGTGCCTAAGCTAATCACAGCCTGCCTGTATTCAGCATAACTACACACTTGCTAATACAATATTGCTTTAATACAACAGTTCTATAAACAAGAAACGAATATCAATTTCTTTATTTTTGGAAATAGATCTTAGTAGATGCCACATTCACTTTATAGTCAGCTAACTGATATGATCTCATATTGATTTGTACATTGCAGTTAAAGCAGGTTCTAGTTTGGAGAAAGAAAAAAAAAAAAGAAAAAAAAAAGTGTCCTTCCTTCCTTTCCATCTTCATCTATGAAGAATTCATAATCAGTGTTTGGTATAACGAGTTACAAAAAAATGACTTTTTTGATGTAACGAGTAATCTAACGCGTTAGGTCCGCCATTTAAAAGTACTCAGTTATTTAGTTATATTTTCAAAAATGTAATCCGTTACTCAGACAATGAACCAAACAGCAGTGAAGTGTAATCCGTTAGTGTGTGTGTGTATGTGTGAGAAAGTCGTCCTACGTACAAGCCTGTAAACTGCTTTATGATTAATTCCATTTGGCAGTGTAGCAAGTTTGCTCCTATTCAACCAGTAAACTCTAGAACTCAGGTAACTCTAGAACCACCATTCTGTAACCCTATCCATGGTAATAATGTTTAGTTATTACTAACACAGTGATAATAAAATGCTCCATGGTGAAACGCATCTTACTTTTTCCCCGAAAGGCTAAATTTAGATTTAAGCTTACAGTATTTGCATAAATCAGTATTTACTGAGCTGTGCTCAACTTTTCCTATTCCCCCATTCATTCTGTTGAACTGAGCCCAAACCTTTAAGTGTACATCTTTGTCTCTCTTTAATAACCCACTCTGCTCAAATGTGCTGCAACGAACAGTGCGAAATGCACAATTGTCAAGCCACGCCTGCATGGATAATATTTCTTCAACCCGATTGAAATCATTTATATTACATTTATGATAAGATTTCTGTTTAAATGCTCAAATCACTTAATCAGAATTTTACGTTTATTTATGTAAAATGTTTAATCTGCTAGAAATGTAACAGAAGAATATGTATTTTTTTTTTCTCCAAATCTTAGATTAGATTATGCTTCTTGTCTTTCGCAAAGATTGGGTATAAAAATTCAGTTTCATCTATAATTTTTAGGTGCTTTATTAAGTATGATCTGGTGAGACAAACAGTGGCCTCTTCTTAGTCAGACAGGCAGTGGATGAGAGTAAACACAGGTGACAGAGTTTTTCCTCATGGAGTTTACTGATCGGGAACGGAAGCAGAATTTCCCTCCCGGAAACTCATCAAGTGTTATCTCATGTGGCGCAAACATGCACAGAAATAATAATAATAATTTATTCCAACAAGAGAGAATCATCTAATTACAGTAAGTGTTTTCATGACTAATATTTACAGTACATACTGAAAACATTATAAAAGATTTACACCATGGCTCTCATCCAGTTCGAAAATGCATTATGAGTGGGTGAAACGAGGTGTTTACATGATGCAGTTTTATACCCATTTCACTGTAAATCAACGAGCACGTCCTCATCAAAACCCTAGAACCCGTTTCCTCAGCCAAAGCAGCAGAGCATCATCCCCACTACTTGTGACAGGTGAAGAGAGAAAACCCCTTTCATCAATACACAGCACAACGGGACAATAGACAGCATGCTGAGGGACTGTCTCTAGAATAGGACAGTGTCTCTCTCCCATTTATCAAAAACTTATGTGTTTCATCTTTCAAGCCTGGAGCATACAGATAACTGCTCACACCTTGCTCACAGTCTGTTTTTCCGCTTATGCCATCTAGCATAAGGTCACTTGACCACTTGGACCGCTGTTATCAGACTGTAACAGAAACAGAGGCTGCAGCTCACGTGTAGTTTTCAGTTCAATGTACTGTACAGTATATGCCTTTAAACAGCATTGTCACAAAGCAACTTTAGAAACATTTGGATGTACTGTAGTTTTAGATCCTTAATGAGAGAACCAGATGAAATAATCGCAAGAAAAAAACTCTAGGTATCTATATACAACTACACACAGATAGAGTGATTATCAATTATTATAATTCCATAATTTTATTTCTCATCAAGCAGTTGTAAATATGTTAAAAGCATGTTCAGAATGAGCATATGCATAGTCTTCAAATGAAAATCTTATATAAAAGTCTACAGTATCCAGCTGAGATTATTCACTAAATCAGGTGAGAGACCCGTTTTTTTTTTGGTTTTTTTTGCAGTCTTTAGGCAATCCATTTGGGAGCGTCCACAGCAGCAGAAAGTACAAAAGTTCAATGTAGAAGTAGAGCATCAGGATGAATCAGGCAGCTCTCATGAGGGCAAGAGGACACCCAGGAGTGTTGGAGTAGTTTTCCCTTACACCTTTGGTTTACAAGCTGTACTAATATGAACTAATATGTCCATTCCACAACCCTTGTTTTGTCTGTTGCTGAACCATGATAAATGTATGGGTGTGCACTGGATTTTAAATAACCAGTTAACTACTTGAACTGTCCGTATTCAAATATTAAAACCGCAACTTTTTAATGTAGTACAAACTCCACAAACAGTCTTAATCTCCTAAAGACACAAATTGGATACTGACAGTATATCTTGGGTACTTTTTTTGGGCAGTATCGCAGGTTAAGCCCAGTTATTCCAGAAATGACACGATACTTAGGAGTATCTATCAAACCCTCTCGATGCTATTCTTTGGCTCCTGCTCTTATATTGAGTCTTTATTTTCTCTTTTTGATTTCTCATTTTCCTCATTCAGATACCCACCTGCTACCTAAACCTCCCCAATGCTACAACAGCTAGCAGCCTGGGAAAGTAAAAGCTATCATTTTAAGCTATCATTTTTGTTTTAAATATCTTATTTTATCCAATGCTTAATCACATGCTTCCTCTGTACAGAAGGTTGGCAGGCTGAAATATTCAGTTCATGTTCAGAAACGATTTTGCATTGCATTTCCTTATTATCCATTATTTCTCTGTATTACCACATTACCAGTCAGCCACAAACATGTGCAGCGCCACTGACGTGAACATTTAATTGCAGTTAAAAAGTGACACTTTATTAAATATCCTTTTTCAGTCTCATAGCCGTTAACTAACCGTTTGCTAATGCTTACAGACAACTCCTTAGTGCACTGAATTATTTATATCCATTGGATATAAATATAAACAAACCCCTGTTACAACTGCCACATCTTTCTGATGTTAAAGATCGAAACAAAGTTTAATCATGTTAGATCATTTTCCACCTTCATCACCATTTAGACAACAGTTAATTTTGACCAAGTAACTTGATTGGACTTGAGACATTCCGAGAGTGCTGATATAGAGTACAACAGAATGGGACGTTTAAATATGTGTATCAGGTGTTCTGACAATCGTTAGACACCTGAACAAGGGCACACCTTTTTGTGTGGAACAAGTGATTGTACACCCTACATACAGTAGCACACTTAGTTAGCTGATGTAATTGTTAAGGAGAAAAGTAGAAATATAAAGTAAACCAGTTTCTCACGAGTGTTTACCACCTGCTGTACATGGTTTATAATCATAATCTGTTGATAATAAATGATGTTTGTGGAACTTTTGAATAAAAGCAATATCATACACACTTGAAGTCATGCTGTTGTGCTGAATATCAGTATGACTAACAGCCTTACAGCCGTGCTGATATTCAGTACAACAGCACACCCTGTCATGTGACATTTGTTAAACAGCAACCATAGACTTTTTATCTCGGCTGTATTAAACTTGATAAGGACAATATTTTGAAACATATTCATATTCAAGAATCATATAATTTGTTTCAGTGAAACGATAAAATAGCATAATCCTAGGGGGAAAAAAAGACTGAATTTACATTGTTTTCATGTTTTCATGTTCACATGAAAGATATAGCAGATTTTATGTTTTTTCTACAATAAATATAAATACACATGTCAGACCAAGAAAAAAAAAAAAACTAGTAAATGCAATGTGTGCTTAAAATACACCTAATGCAATATTTAAACACATACAGCTTACAGAGGATTTCTTTGCTGAAGGTTCAATCACAAAGAGCATGGCATGCATCAAAAAGAGTCCATTCAGGAAATGCCTCTGCTTAAAAGCACAAAACACTAACAGAGTCAGAACATAGCTTGCTTTTATGTTATTTTTGATGTGCGTGCATGTTTTTATGTACTTGTGTGTGGGTCTGTGTGTAAGCACTGCATCTACGTGTGTGCACGTTCAAAAAAAACGCTGCATGATTTATAAGGGGGCAGATGTGACTGCTTTCACTTCAACCAAAATGGAGCATTGGACTAGCACTTTACAGGCTTTTGGGTTTAGCAAAAGATTGTTGGCTGTTTCACAAGCAACACCCTCCCAAGCAAGCGCACACGCACACTCAATTAAAATCCATTAAATAATCAATAAACAGACACTGAAAATGAGTACTGCCAGTAGCATCTAATGTCACTGATGCAAAAGAAGAGGTCTGTAATAATATCTGCACTATACACACTGTACTATATATGGTATATATGGTTTCGAACTTCTTCCACTTACGGATGATGGAGGCCACTGTGCTCATTGGGACCTTCAAAGCAGCAGAAATTTTCTGCCTCGAGACAAACCTGTCTCGGAGGTCTACAGACAATTCCTTTGACTTCATGCTTGGTTTGTGCTCTGACATGAACTGTCAACTGTGGG
>JAQMYJ010000001.1:16531885-16542582 GCA_030014305.1 Clarias laeviceps | reverse complement strand
ATCAGGGGAAACAGGATGCGCCTGAGCTCAATTTTGCAAAGGGTGTGAATACTTATGTACATTTTATTTTTAATAAAATAGTAAACTTTTTTCATGTTGTCATTATGGGTTGTTGTGTGTAGAATTCTGAGGGAAAAAAAAGTATTTAATCCAATTTAGAATAAGGCTGTGACATAACAAAATGTGGAAAAAGTGATGCGCTGTGAATACTTTCCGGATGCACTGTATACATTGAAGGACCCAAAACCAATCTCTAAAAAATTTCTGTCTGTATGTCTGTCTAGCCGATTTTGTCATAGTTACACAAAATTGGAAGGACAAAATTTTATGAATCTTTGACAGTCCTTCGGTATTTGCCTGAAGTTAAATCTGAAGATTCCCTCTCTGATTACCCAACAGGGAGTGTATTTGGCTTTCAGCGAAAAAAGTACAACTTAGCATAAACAAGACATAAGATGCTCAACCATAAAAAAAATATATTTCTATTAATAAGTTAGTTCTGCTGTACAGAAAGACAAGCAGACATGAACATGGACTTCAAATTAAAATAATAATATCACTGATTACATTAAAGCTGATCAGATGTTTAGCTTTTGACCTTTTTAAGCATTTCTACAAACTCAACTACGGGTTTACGCTAGTAGATATATAAAATCATGCTCATGCTCAAGTTGCCAAGGCAAAATCCAAATTTTATAGTTTATAGATTTTACACTTAAAATACACACAAGGCCACGGGGAAAATACATGGGAAAACAAACTGGAAAACAGCCCTGCAGTTTATGTACATCTTTGTGAACTTTAACAGGCAGATTCACCCGGGTGAGCTCAGTCACATCAGACACACTGATGAACCTGAAAAAATTCATGTGCAAGTAAAGAGAAAAAGATGTATGATTAGATGAGAGAAAGACAGAATAAAATCAAAGGGAATGGAGCTGCTAGAACTCTGACCTTGTGAAGTATTGAAGAAAAGAAGTCAGAGAACAAAGGAAAGAGAAAAGGTACAGTATGACAGAGAAAGGGATAGGAGAGAGAGAGACAGACAGCGCGAAAGAGAGAGAGCAAACGCAAGAGCAAAAGATAGGAGATAAACACAAAGTAATCAGAAATTAGAGGTTTTAGTTCCAAACCTGTCACTCAGTTTAGACAGTTTGTTTTGATGGCACTGTTGTGCTGTGTGCATATGATAGTATATGTTTAAGGAAAAGACCGCACACTTTAAAAAAAAATAATAATAAAAATAAAAACACAAAGGCTCTTCAAGTACTAAGATAAAAATAAAAAGAGAAAATCAACTTTTTTTTAAACTCAATTCTTGCACAAAACTAATCCAGGAAGAAGCCACATTCTGTACCTTTCATGTTTTAATATCTTCAAGATGTGAAGCAGACCTTAAGTATTTTTTTTTCTAGTCTGCTATGCAGTACCTGTAATCTATTGTTTTCCATTGTCTCTGCGATTTTTATATTTATTAAATACAACTGCAGAACATTTAGTTAGTTAGCTAGTTAGTTATTTTTAAGGGGTATGGGGCTGACTTCAAGAAACTGAAAGCCCTGAAAAGCATCCAAACATGTATTTTACGAAAATCCTCAGGAACTGCTTATTAATTATTAAGAAGAGGTTTTATTCATAGAGCTTCAAACCATTAGTGAAAAAGGCTTTGAAGCAACCTGGGTGCATGAGGTAGAAGAAAGAGAGAGAGAGAGAATAAATGAATGAATGAATGAATGAATAAATAAATAAATAAATAAATAAATAAAACTTCCTCTCTGTTGGAAATGTGAGGCTGCACTTCTTGTTGGATTAAGAAGTTGAATTACACAGTTTAAGTAGTGCCTTTTGAAATTTTCAGTCAAAAGCACTATACTTAAGCTGCCATTACGACTGCTCTTGAATGCTTATTTATAATAAATGAAATAACAAGCAGTTTATTGGCTGTGGCTTTTACAGAGCCAGCAGTGAGGATTTAATCTCGGCCACTTGAAGAGGCCAAAGTGAAAAAAAAAAAGAGAACAAACAGAAGTGAGCGAGAAATCAAGAGAAGGAGTGCCATATTACCGTTCTTTGCATGCAGCAACAAAATTTCCTCTTCAGGCTGTTTCTTTTATAACTTGTGCCTCATTTACTGAATATTATTGCACTGCTCTGAGAGGTACACAAATGTTATCTTTCTAGCTCAAGGGGATCAACTAAATTTCTGAAGCTACCATTTAATGCTTAACCATTAAAAGGTAGGCTGTAAAAAGAAAAAAAAAAAAGAAAAAAAAAGGAAAAAAGACATGAACTTAAAGTGTTCATGCTTTTTTTTTCCCTTTCAGGGGAAAAAAATCCTAGTAGACTCTGTGCTCAGGTATGACCTGGAAACTGAAAAATAACTGCATCTCTGCCAAGTTGGCTTTAAATGTTCTTTTCTTCCTCAATAAATATTTTTTTTAAACAACCCATGACACAACTGCACTAATCAGGTCAGAGAGAGAAAATGAACTAAAAATGAAAGTCTTCCCTTTTTTCAATGAGTTGCCTTCAGCTACATTTCCATAAACACATGATCAGATAAACCACTTCACTTTCTTCATATGCAGGTTGCATCTTTATCCGTTTTTTTCTAGTCCACTATTCAAGCTGTGTAAATACATCACCTGTCCACATCCACAAGTCAACCATGTCTGATCTACAGTAGCTGCAGTATCAGTTAATGCTGAGTTCGACTTGCATCAGAAGATGCTTTTCAGTCCTAAACTGCATGTCTTTGGACTTCTGGAGGAAACCAAAGTACCCAAAGGAAACCCACCAAGTGAAACACAAACTCCACACGCAAACAGCCCCAAATGGGAAATTAAACCCGCGACCCTGGAAGTGCGAGTTCATTATGCCACTGTGCCACCTCCATGTGTTATATTTTATTTATTTGTAATATTTTATTTTTATTTAGGTCACAGGCAGTGAAAATTTGTCACTGTAATTGACATCAATGCTGTATGCAATTTGATATTTAGATTTTTTTCTTTTAAAGCAAAATGTGTTAGAAGTTTGGTAAGCCTTTTTGGTAAGCTTAGTTAAAACATTTAGAGGATAGTTCTCATGGAAGCAACTTGCCTTCTTAATAATAAAAAAAATATATAATAATAATAATAATAATAATGTTTAGCAATTTTAAATTGATTACACAATTTTGCTTCAACAAAACACCTATCTAATCTGCATTTTTTTGGGAAAATCATTCATTTTAACCTTTTTTTCTTAAGGGAAAAGTTCAACCAACAATGAGTTTGTCTTTTGTCGGCATATAACTGAGATGAGCGATATACACTCACAGGCCACTTTATGTGGAACGCATGTCCACTTGCTTGTTTAAGCAATTATCTAATCAGCCAATCATGTGACAGGAGCACAATGCCAAAATTCATGCACTTTCAGGTCAGGAGCTGCATTTAATGTTCACATCAAACTTCAGTATAGGGAAAACATGATCTCTATGACTTTAACTGAGCATGACTGGTGGTGCCAGATGGGCTGGCTTGAGTATTTTTACACACGTCACTCTCTAGACTGATGAATGCACAGGTGTACAGATGTTTCTAATAAGTGGAGGGTGAGTGTATATTTACTTTTTCAAAGCAGTGTTTTTGACTGATCTGAAACAAATATAGCAGAATTTATTTTAAAATAAAAAAGCTATGTTGTTTACTGTTAATGCTGTAATCAGTCAAACGTGCTCAACTCACGGATAAATTCAAAATGCTCAGAGAGTTTTTTCTTAGTTTTTTTTCCTAGTTGGAAATCCATGTTTTTATGTTGCAGTTAAACTCGGCATAAAAACTAACCATGTTGGCTTATACATTAAACATGGATTCATTTCTAGCATTTCTATCAAGAGTATTTCTTTTTCATTTTTTTTTTTTGAGAAAAAACTGACCCTCTACTCACTTCCTAACATGTAGTCCAGCTGTAAGAACCACTTTCGTCTACACTCACAGATAAAAGAGAGAAAAATCAGACAGGATGCTGTAGCAACAACAAATTCCCCTTGGGGTGCAATAAGGAGGCATCCAGAGAAAGCAAAAGCTCTCAAGAGGATAGAAGCCTCCAGCTGCTCCTCCTACCTTAGTGTGTGAGTGTGTGAGTGTGTGTGTGTGTGTGTGTGTGTGTGTGTGTGCACATGCATGTGAACTGAATATAGGGGCCTTACTTTGTTTCCTCTCCCTGGGGAGAACTCTAAATTTACCCCCTGTCTGTAATTACCAGCGGGCCCAAAGCCCCAGTCCAGATGTTGATGAGAAGCTACAGTGAGACAGAAGAGAACATGAGGAGCGAATAAAAGTTAAGCTCTCTAAAGAGTAACACCTTTATGGAAATGATGATGTGCGCTGATGTGTTGAGTGTCTTAAACTAACGCTGATGCAATTCTCGGCTCTGTTAAAAGCACTTTTTATCTTCAGGAGAAAATGAAGAGACAAAGCAGGTGATGTATCATCAGCTTCTGCATAGGTGTTGCGGGAAATGGATAAACAGATGCGGAATCAAAAGAAGCACATGCACTCTAGGAATAATGCGAAGAAATTATTTAGACGAAACCGAGCACAACTCGAGGAAAATGTTGTATTTTTTTTTTAGCATAAATCACCTTTTTAAATAACCGAAAGGTAGACATGAGTGCATTTTATTATTATTTGTAGTAGTATAAAGGTGTTAAGGTTTATTATGTTTAGTAAATTTACAAAGGGTTTCACGTTTCAACCTATCCTAAATGTAGGTCAAACTTTTAGCACTTTAATCTGGCAATTTAGGCACACCACATACAATCAGGACCATAAATATTTGGACACTGATCCAGTTTTGATAATTTTTTCCATAAATTTCCACAATGGATTTGAAATGAAATAATCTATACATATATGGCGTGTCTCTACATTGAAGATATTTATGAAAAAAAAATTTGGGGGGACCTAAGATGAGTAATAACACATCAAGATGTTTTTTTGGAATTTCTGTCTGTCTGTTTGTGCATGCATCTTGTAAAAACTACTTAACACATTTTAATGGGGTTTTCACAGGTGTATTTGGCCAGGCTTGAGGTAACATATAGGCTTTGTAGATGATCACAAAATTCTTTCCTTGGTGAAGGAAAGCTTTAAAAAATCTAGTCAGGAACACTCTTTGGTAGTAAGTGTACTGTCAAAATGGCTACAATCAAGAGAGACCTTCATAAACATAAATACAGATCATTTACTTCGAGAACCAAACTACTGCTATCACTTAAAAATAGAAAGATCAGATTAGATTCAACTAGAAAACATCTAAATAAAAACGCCCAGTTCTGATGAAAGTAACTTGTACTAGAATGTTTGGAAAAGAAGAATGTGGAGAAAGACAGGAAGGGCTCACAATCCACATCATGTGTTACTGATGTTACTGTGTGATAGAGAAGTGGTCCCCGACCACAGGGCCGTGGACCGGTACTGGACTGTGGGTGATTTGGTGCCAAGCCACAGAGAAAGAAGTAAAAATATATATATATATAGTTTTAATTCCATTTTATTTCCATGTTATTGACTATTAGGATCTGCAATTTGTTTCATTTAGAACAATGATCAGATTATCTCCCACTCGCTTCCATCTGTAACTCTTGCCAACATTTCTCTCGGTTTTCAGATTTAATGCCCTATAAAATTAAGATAATGTTTCTAGCTAATACAGTATGAACACAAAATTATTATTATTAGTATTTTAAATAAAGTAAAGCTTCTTTGAAAAAGGGAAAATATCATAATATACCCAATAATGAGAGCAAAAACTGCCAACAAAAAAAAGCTACATTTAAAAGAAAATGCTAAAAGTCTTACCTAAATTACAGGTTTATCGGAACAGATGATTCACATGCTCCAAGCCCGCTCTGTATAATAGTTTTGGCCTTAAAAGTATATTTGACACAACTTCAACTCCGACATCATGGATTAAAATCAAGACAGAATATTCCGAGATCGCCACAAAAGCACTGAAAACCCTGCTTCCATTTCCTACAACCTATCTTTGTGAAGCAGGGTTGTCTGCAGTGACAGCTACGAAAACAAAATTACGGAGCAAAGGGACAAAAAAAATCCACTTTGGGTGTGATTGTCTCCCATCACACCTAGATGGGACCATTTTGTCGCAAGGAACCAAGCTCAGGGCTCCCACTGATTCAGCGTTATGGTATGTAAAAATTTTTTTATAATTTTTTGCATAAATTTGTCTAGACAGCACTAGGGGTCAAGTAAAAAAAAAAAAATCTGCTTTTGTGTATGTTAAATGATCAAATTATTTTTTACAAGGTCTTGTTTAAACACAGACATGTGTTGAAACACAGAACTAAATTAGAACCAGAATACACTATCCATAGGAGCACACAATGTTCACACAACATTGCCGCCTCTCTTACAGTAGGTTACAGCAATTACTGGTCATCTGGGTAATTGCTATAGGAGCATACAGTACCTGTTAGTGCATTTTTTGTAATGCAACAATAATTAACTTGAATAAGTAGCTTAACCTGATCACATGAATGATGTTTTGTGCTCTGATTTACTTCACAGTAACAGGGTAACATTCCATAGTGCAACTCTACTTGGATCTGTGCTGGTTCCTGCTCCATTTGTTCCTTTTTTTTTTTTTTTTTTGAACATGCACCTCTTTAGATTGTAGAATAAGTATTTTACAAAACTTTTCTATAGCTGGGCTCGCCTGAAAATATAATATGCCTTATAGACTGTAATGAAAAAAAAAAGGCTGGAAAAAACTATTAAATTTACAAGTGTATTTAACCAATTTAAAATCAAAGTTGATGACTATTTTCGAATACTTCAGCATAAACTAATCTAAATGTTTATGCACCATCATGTCTGATAGTTAAACCTTGAAAATTGTTAAACCTATAGCAGAACTTAAGCATTAAATCTCCATGGTTACCAAAACATTTTATTTTTATGAAGTTTATTTAGCTAATTAATAGCACATAGTATGCAAACATGATGCAGCACTTGCTCATTCCTCTCCTCACCACTACCCTCACCATCACCTGCACACAGCCGACACACATTCTTGTCAGTCAGAGCAGAGCCTTTTGTATTTTCTTTTTTTTTTTTGCTGCAATGTTTCCGCATCACCTGACCAGCCACAGGTTTTCTCTTTCTATTAATGTCTCGGCGATGAGCACTCGATACTCAAGTGTTAGACACTTTCAGTTCTGATGGTAACTGCTACCTGCAATTATGGTTTATATTCTGGGACAAGCCATGTCGCTGCAGCTGGGATGACCTATCTGTATAGACATTATAATGCAGGGGTTGGCAAAAATAACAATAAAAAAAATAGACTGTGTTCTCAAGAGTGACCCACTGGAAAATTCCTGAACTTCATGATTGCTAGTTCATGCCTGGACACTGTGAAAGTAACCCAAGACAAAGAAATGGAATGTTCCTGAAGAACCAAGTCAGTTACCTGCCCTCAACCCAATTGAACCTGTTTTTCAATTACTGAAGACAAAAACACAGATAAAAAGACACAAAATCAAGCAGCACCCGAAGGCAGTCACAGTAAAAGCCTGGCAAAGCAACTCACAGGAATTTTTCTATCCAAATCTGTATCTACCATGCATCCAGAGAATATTCACAGCGCTTCACTTTTTCCACATTTTGCTATGTTACAGCCTTATTTCAAAATAGATTAAATTCATTATTTTTCTCAAAATTCTACAAATAACACATCCTGACAAAGTGAAAGAAGTTTGAAATCTTTGCAAATTTATCAAAAATAAAAAATGAAGAAAAAAAAAAAAAAAAATCACATGTACAGTACTGTACATAAGTATTTACAGTCTTTGCCATGGCATTCAAAATTGAGGTCAGGTGCATCCTCTTTCCACTGATCATCTTTGAGATATTTCTACAACTTGATTGGAGCACATCTGTGGTAAATTCAGTTGATTGGACATGATTTAGAATGACACACACCTGACTATATAAGGTCCCACATGTAAACAGTGCATGTCAGGGCACAAACCAAGCCATGAAGTCCAAGGAATTGGCTGTAGACCTCTGAGACAGAATTGTAGCGAGGCACAGATCTGGGGAAGGGGACAGAAAAAATTCTGCAGCATTGAAGGTCCAGATGAGCACAGTGGCCTCCATAAACCATAAATGAAAGAACTTAGGCAAGAGTGAAGGAAGTCAGGGGAGAAGGGCCTTAGTCAGGGAGGTGACCAATTACCCGATGGTTAGTCTGAAAGAGCTCCAGTGTTTCTCTGTGTAGAGAGGACAACCTTTCAAAAGAACAACCATCTCTGCAGGACTTCACCATTCAAGCCTAATTGGTAGAGTGACCAGACGAAAGCCATTCTGGAGTTTGCCAAAAGTCACCTGAAGGACTCTCAGACCATGAGAAACCTTTTTTTTTTTGTTGTTGTTGAAACACCTTTGGCACCAATTACAGCCTCAAGTCATTTGACTATAATGTCACAAGATGGTTCCTCTTGATCATCCTTTTCTTGATCATCTACTCTACCAAGCAGACCTCGTTCTTGGTTACCTCCCTGACTATAGCCCTCCTCTTCTCCGCTCACTTTCTAGGAAGAGTCCTGCTGGTTCCTAACTTCTTCCATTTATGGATTATGGAGGCCACTGTGCTCATCTGGACCTTCAATGCTGTAGAAATTTTTCGGTATCCTTCCCCAGATCTGTGCCTCAATACAATTCTATCTCAGAGGTCTACAAACAATTCCTTGGACGTCATGGCTTGGTTTGTGCTCTGACATGCACTGTTAACAGTGGGACCTTATATAGACAGGTGTGTTTCTTTTGAAATCATGTCCAATCAACAGAATTTACCACATTTGGACTCCAATCAAGTTGTAGAAATATCTCAAGGATGATCAGTGGAAAGAGGATGCACCTGAGCTCAATTTTGTGTGTCATGGTGAAGGCTGTGAATACTTATGTACATGTGATTTTTAAATTTGTTATTATTGATAAATTTGCAAAGATTTCAAAGAAACTTCATTCACGTTGTCATTATGGGGTATCGATTGTAGAATTTTGAGAAAAATAATTAATTTAATCCATTTTAAAATAAGGCTATAACATAGCAAAATGTAGAAAAAGTGAAGCGCTGTGAATGCTTTCCGGGTGCACCGTATAGATATAATAAAACGGCGAAGTTGGTGTATCCTTACATTGAAGATATTTGCGAAAATCAATTAGGGGGGACGTAAGATGAGTAATAGAACACATCAAGATGGTTTTTGGTTGTTGTGCACGCATTACGTAAAAACTTCTAATCAGAGTTTTATGGCGTTTTCACAGGTGCATTTGGCCGAGGTGTATATAGGCTTTGTTTCATCGTAATCAGCCCAAGGGAAAAGAAGATATTCTACTTTTTAAATAGATATATATCATATATAATATAATTTAAATAGAAAATGCCCTTATATCATTAAAAAATAAATGGATAAAATAAAGTCGACCTTGGAAAATCAGTAGTTCATCTCAAAATTCAACAGACGGCGCTGTACATTTTTCAATAAACGCTTATGAGTGTGCAATTGAAATCTACTTCCACGCGCTTCACTGGAACACAAAAAATTTAGTTAATTCCAAAAATCCACAGGTGGCGTTTTACATGTTTTAAAACACTCCATGTGAAAAAATTCCACGTGAACGAAGTTGCACACTAGTATTGAAATGATTTTAATATTAAGGATTATAAGTTTTTCCATTACTTCAGAGCTGGGCAGTTAATTAAATATTTTTGTGCTTTAAATTAAAGCTTAATATGTATATTTTAATGACATCTTGATTCATTTTGAATACATTCTGGTGGTGTACACAGGGTAAAAAATTAAAATACCTATGGATCTGACTGTAATTAACTGGAGTTACAGTTAATGCTACTGTAGGACCGCATATGAGTCATTAATGAATAACCTTAACAAGGTTATTGTGGCATGTAACATACAGGTTTGTTGTGCGTAATAAACAAATACTAATTTAGAATCTAATTAGGATCCAAGCACAACCAGTTATTAAGTTCCAAAAAGGTTTTATTTACTTAAATACTATTCTGTATTAGGAATTTGATTATATAAAGATGAGCTCAGAAAAAAAAAGCACAAAGTCACCACTTGAGGTGGCAAACGTAAAAGGAAATGTCTGAATTGGACAAAGCCTGGACATATAACATTCAATATAGGTTTACATTGTCCTGGGTTTAGGTTTAAAAACACATTGAGTTGATAGAAGAATGGATTCTTCATGCCTGGCTTTTTTTTTTTTTTTTGTCCGGGAGAAATAACCAATAGATTTGTGTGTGTCCCCATTAATAAGTCTATTATGGACTCACCATCTCTCCCTTTTTTATCCAGGGTGCTCTTCAGCATGTTGACCGAACAGTAAAGAAACCCATCCATGAAGGAAGAAATGTCTACTGAGGATCTGGCGCCCACCCTCTCCAACTTTACAAACTCTAAGAGGAAAAGGAGGAGAAAAGAAAAGGGGGGGGGGATCAAAGAACTGATTAGGAATAATCCAATAAAGTGTTGAGAGCTTAAAGTGTGTGTGTGTGTGTGTGTGTGTGTGTGTGTGTGTGTGTGTGTGTGTGTGTGTGTGTGTGTGTGTGTGTTCTAATTAGCTCGTGTTCTCTTTTTCCTCTGTAGTGTGACA
>JAQMYJ010000001.1:16514226-16524425 GCA_030014305.1 Clarias laeviceps | reverse complement strand
ACACACACACATACACACACACATACACACACACATACACACACACATACACACACACACACATACACACACACACACACACACACACACACACACACACACACACAATAAATGACAGCACTAATGGGCCTTTTAACAAGGTACAGAAATAACAATATGATGTCAAAGGCCATAAAAAACACACATGGAGCATACAGAGCACAAATGGAGCACACACACACACACACACACACACATGCACACACACACAAACACATGCACACACACCTGGTTGAGCTCCTCCTGGCTGCTCATTCCTTCCAGAAGTTTTCTGTACTTTCTCTCTTTGTACTTCCTGTGGTGAAAGATTGCGCGCTGTTCTGGCGATGCCCCCTTCTGTAGCTCCTCCTCCGGGGGTAGATTAGCAGCCCAGAATTTGTTGGCGTTCTCATTTCCAATTTCCAAAAAGAACTTGAATGCAATTAAATAAGTATTTCATCAGTAATTCATCAGGAAAGGCATATAAATGTCTACTCTTCTATAACACGTCTATTGCAATAAACCACTAAACAATATGGTTTTCTAAGAACACCTAAGCAACCAGCATAGTTTATACAACACTGACTACAGTTTTACTGGAACAACAGATAATGGACACCACAAAACTGTCAGAGTGCAGAGATAATATGATGTTTTTGGGGATGTCAGCTACCCCTTACTTTTCCTTACCTCCACCAGTTCATTGGTCCAAATGCTGCTGTCCAGCTTAAGACTCCGCACTTGGGAGATACCAGAGCCCAGGAACCGATGCTGACCTGTTACAAACAACGAAATATTAAAGTTACAAGGATACAGCAGATCATACAGAGGCACTGATCACTGACCACACTCATAGAAAAAGGCTATAGCATTTACAGCACTTGGATCAGGCTGATACTGATAAGACGTGCAGATCCTTAGCCTTAAAATGATGATCTTAATTGCTAGTCGGTGCCGTAGCATTACAGTATATGAAAGGAAAATTGGCCTACTACTCCTATACCAACTACAACTTTTAGTATATTTTAGTAGCATGTGGGATGATACCAGGTTTAAAAATCACTGCAGTAGGAAAGAACTTAAATGGGCTTCAATATTCCACTAATAATTGAAATAATAGCCCAGTTAGAATAAAGATATATCATCAAGTCAACGAAACAGTGTTCCTCCAAGACCAATGTGCTACATACAGTACAGACAACGTGAATTACATATAAAGACGGGCTACAACGAGAAGTAAACAAAAGTAGCATCATTTCGGATCCGAAGCGCTGCGCCGCCGCCATCTTGGATTAAATCAAAATGCAAACACATCACTTTGAACTGACTGGCGCAGTCCGACTCGATATAATAGGAATTTATAAATTAATTAGGATGTGGGAGTAAAGCAAATTTTTGATAATCTGTTCAACAGGAAAATACCCCGATCAACCATAACAATACAAGGCAAAACATTCTGCCAAGTATTGTGTAGGTTCCGCTAGGGGCCACTCTGGATGATCAGGGCCTTTTGGGCTCTGGTGCTGTGGTATCTGGTACCAGCACATTAGCAGCGAATCCTCTGTGTGCTATTTGGTTACAGAGTGGGGCCTACATGCATTGGATTTGTATGTCTGAAGCATCTCACGGGTGCTTGATTGGACTTGGCTCTGGGGAATTTGGAGGCCAGGATGACATGTTTAGGCGCTTTGCCTGCTGGGCCCCCATGGGCAGCAACCTGTAATGCACTTGGTGTTCTGATGCCTTTTCTACAGTGGCCAGCACTGACCTCTTGCCGATTTGTGCTGCATTTTCTGTGGGATCAGACTGGACTTTGGTCCTTTGGGCTTTGGTCCCCACGAGCCTGGGTTTCTGTCACCAGTTTACTGGTTTAATTGGTAATAAATTTTTTATTTATTGTTGATATGAATATATTCTTTTTGTGCATGTTTTTTTATCTCATGGTTGCAACATGAGCATATGTTACGAGTTTCCAGAAGGAGGAAGAATGGGATGCAAAGATGTTTAGTGTTCTAGAATAGATTTTAAGATCATATTGCCCTGTTCTCCTGTTTAGAAACTGCAAAATCAGTATATGCATCTGAGATTGCTGCTTAATTAGAATGAACAGCTGAAAGCATAACCCAAAAAAACTGATGGTACTTACTTAGTAACCTAGTATCCCAGTGTAAGGATCTATCCAATGATGGAAACTTCAAAGCACCTTTTGTAAATCGCTTTGCTTAAGAGAATCTGCCAAATGCCTAAATGTAAATGTAATTGTGTGGATCCATCTTGGTCATCATCTTCAAAGGAATTAAATTAAAAACTTAAAAGTTTTGGAGAAAAAAACAAAACAAAAACGACTTTTCTTCTTCTTCTTGTTATTTTACAGGAGATTAAACACTTCACGGCAGACAGAACCACTTTGTGCATGCAAAAATGTTACATTCTGATTAAATGCTTTGAACATGTAAGGCGCACATCTCATCCCCTCAGAGTCTGTGTAAACAGTTTAAGTTGGATTCTCTAATCAGAATGATTTCAAACAGATTGAAGAATTCTGTCCATATAACCACAGCTGAAGAGTCAATAAAAGGCATATTCTTTTACGAGCACAACATTCTTGGATCATATGGACCTTCCTGGAAAACAAACAAACTCCCCAAGTGTAGCTCAAATGTGATCATACAGTTACTGCATTTAGTCATGCGACACGCTGATGAAAGTGCAATGCAATGCAACAAGGAATTACATTTACTGCTGGCATGAAGATGGTGATTGCATATTAAAAACCAATAGCTGCTTCCTTTTAAATGAAGAGATAAAGAAATGTTAGAACAATGAAGTGAAGCTTTTGCTTTTCAGTGTGGTACACTGGCCTCGTGGCACAAATGAAAAGCATTACTGTATTTGTAGTGCATTTCATATTTTCCGCCATGTACGATTGCTTTCCTTGGAGGGAATAGCTTTAAGGGGAGATCAGATGCAACCAAAAACCTGCACAATTAATAGAAATAAAATACTTCAATCTAGCTGATTAAAGTAATTCCACATGCTTCTCAACCAAAATTCTGCTATCACTGTAAATACTGGCATGGACATGATGCATTTAAATGTAAAGAAAGTGCCAATATTATTCTTTTAAACCCAAACTGTGTAACAGGGAAAGCTCAGAAGCACACATCACCTTACCCTGTGTACTCAGATTCAGCTGAAACTCATTATCACACTAATCCTATCCATTTCAAGACCTTATTTCTCACTAGTCACAGCTTTAATTGCAAATGAAAGGCATAAAAAGGCAATAATTGCAAATGAATCATGAGTAATTAATTGTGTTTGTTGGCCTGTGTTTGCTTAGCTGAACTTGAGGCGTCATTGTCGTTGTTTATGAGAAAAACGGATGAATTAAACATTGAGAGAAACACATTATATGAATATTGATTAAACAGCCCTCTTGTGTAATTAGTGATAATCTGGAGATCTCACATGCCATCAAAGTTGTCGAAAAACCCTAATGTGACTGAGAAGTGTGTGCATTTCAAATTCGCTTTCAATTCCTATCCTTTCCGAAAAAATAAACAAATCTAGGGTGCATTTTATGTTTAATGTACATAGCAAATATAGCAAAAAAAACAACACGCAAATATGAAGGACAACAATACACGTCTGAGATTGCATCAATAATGTTCATAAAACACAATTAGAATTTAATTGTATGAAAAAAAACATTGAAATGAAAAACTTTCTGTATTCCCAGAATCACACAAGTTCATCATAGGTCAACTTCCTAACATAGTAAGCAAGAAAAACAAATTTATTAACAGTCTTATAACTGAGTAAAAAAATAAATAAATAAAACAGTGAAGAAAGTGTTCCTATGGAAACAGGAGTTTGTACTGGGGGAATGTCCATTATCTCAACAGTTGATGTAGAGAGCTTATTGCAGCTGCACCAGGGGAGGCAAGAGCACCTCAATAACTGTCAAAAAGGCTGAGACGGAGGAGGGAGAGTAGTGGGGGGGGGGGAGAAAAATGGCAAAAGTATAAGGGACGCATCATAAGATTTGTAACCGTGATTCTAAATTACTATCCTTCAGCAGCTTTGTCTCTTAAAGCACGATGTCATTTTCTCCTACTGTATGTAAAAGTAGCTGAGCTGGAGCAATTGTCCTCCCCAACCTTCGCTCATTACAACCTAAATATACAAAGCACTGCTCATTCTTCTTGTTTTCTCCAGGCCTAATTTTTACCTCTCCCTGTTGAAAACACATTGCCGTTGTCTAATCATTAGCCACACATATGATTTCTTCTTCCCTCTCCATCTTATTGTCACTGACAAAGTTAAAGGTAATTAAACAATCTCGACTGCAGAGATTCATCCCAGGGTGCTGTATCTGTTAAATGTTTAAGTGCCAAGTGTTTGCTCACACAGGTTTTGTCGTCATCACTTTTACCAGCTTCGCTTGACGACCTTTGGAGAAGGACAGACTCATTTTACTTTATATGGACAGTTAAGGAATTTATGATTACAATCCCATAGACAGCTAACAGTATATGCTCCATACTGTGTTGGCAACTCTATCAGAAAAGGAAATTGAGTGAATCATATTTGGTAAAATACATCTCTGTAACCATGGTAACTCCGCCATGGCTTAGCATTATGCAATGCAGTCTGCAACTAATTGGACAATGACTGATGTTTTTGTTTCACTCCAGACTGCAGCATGTTGAAATAAAACACTAAATAAAATGAGGCTAAAGTGCATACAGTAACGTCAGCTTTAGTTTGATATTTACTGCATCTGTATGACTAGAAACATATAGAAAAACACATTCCTTCTCATTTAGTACCTCTAAAATATTAAGACCGTACAATACCAGTTTGTGTTGCTGGATGTTATTGTCCGATTTGAGGGTATCATATATTTACATAATACACAGATGTGACAGAACCCCTGTGAACCACATGTCCAAAAAAAAAAAGAAACATGTTGCACACTCCGGCACAACTGTGGTGCTGAAGGAACAGTGCCATTTCAGCACCACCAATGTTTTGGACAACAAATCAGCATGCGCTGTCGAAGACAGTCAAGATGCAACCTGGCCAGTGGAGAACGATTGTCTACCTTTAGTAAATAATCATACACCTGGCAAGAGCCAACAACCTGCATCATCTTGAGGGTGAACTTAGGAAGAAAGGGCTGACCGGTCCTCCAAAGCAGTGTCATCTGGGGCTGACCGAGACCCATGACGTACTGGTTTAGCCAGGGTCTCCTCAAACCCAAGAAGAAGAAGGTGGAAGCAGGCAGCACCTAGCCACAGCCCATTACAAAGAAACTGATAAATGGAACGACCAACGCTTCATCCTCTAGCACAGCCCCACTCTCTGACCCAACCAGAAATGAACAATCCGACATGTATGCTGGACTGACTCCACAAAACAAGCATTTCAGACACAGAAATAAGAGAAGGCCTTGCCGGTTCCTTGGCCTTGTGCAATCCAGATGTCAGCCATCCCTTTGTGGTACACAATGATGCCACTGATACAAACCTGGAAACCATGTTGTCCCCGGAATTCAAAAGTGTGTAACATCCAGTCCTGTATGCGCGCAGGAAACTAATCTGAGCAATGTCAAAGTTGAGCAGGAAGCCCTTGCAATCAAATGGACCATTGAGGAGCTAAAGTACTACTTTAAGACTGACCACACACTTTTCCCACAACTACACCTCCATTGAATCCCGCATGCTTCTCCTCACTTTCTTTGCAAAGATTAAAATAAATAAGAACTTTTTTTTATACCTCCATTTGGAGTCTTATGTTAGTTCTTCTGACTTGCCCCCATTAATCATATTACAAAGAACATGACCTCAAAGGAATAGGTTGTGCATTTTCAAGTCAGTCTTGAATCAAAATTGAGGTACAAATAAGTACATTACAATAGGTCTTGGTCCTTATGAATTTTCTGCTTGGCAAACCGACCATGAAGTTCGTCACCCACAGTGTGAGTACAATGTAAGTAAATGAAGCCAAATTCCATAAAGCTTATTCTAAATGCATTCAAAAGTTCATCTGAGACTCATATGGAGCTTCTGAAGTCCCACTAAGCTAAAACAAGCTATATTATTCAAAGTTGCAGTGTATTTAGTACAAATGAAACTCTTTTCTTTTCCCTGAACTAACCAGATTTAGCTCAGTATGACTGCAGAAGCTTCATATGAGTCTCAGTTGAACTTTTGAATGCATCTTTGCATGGAACAAGAGTTGTGGAATTTGGCCCTGATTACTTGTTTTTTTTTTTTCTTGTGCAACAGGTTCCCTGTCAGATGGCAGAGAAGGAAAATTACTAATACTTATTCCTTACATCAAATTACTTATATACTTATACAGACTTAGGGGAAAAAAAAAAAATCCCCTTATCCAATGCAATCCCTAAGAGTGCACCACAACTATTCTGACAGCGTATACAACATTGCTAACAGGATGAGGAAAAAGTACCCCAAAAGAGACTTGTGTTAAAATGTTCCCCTAGGTAAACTTAGACTAAAGAACTACTAATTATAATCCATTGTGTACAATCATAGACTGGTTCATGCTGACAGGAATGCTACATCACTCTTTACAACCATGGTATGCAGAAAAGCATTTCAGAACAACACATCACACCTTGAGATAGACACATTACTTCCATCTCTGCAAGCTGAGAGCCTGCTCAAATAGGCTATATTACTGACTCTCCTATACCAGTGACATGCAGGACCTAGTGACCATCTCTCCTGTGCACTCTAAACTGGCTCCAATTTGTCACTAGATCACAACGTGGCCGTCTGCGAAATCTGCTTGCTTTCAGAGTTGAAGTCTTGGAAGTCAGAGTTGAAGTCATAAAAAAATATGTAGGTGCCCATCCCTGACACTGAAGATTTGGACTTGCATTTTGTCATGGATTAAAGTGTCGCAGGCATAACATAAGTGCAAAAATAATAAGGATTTAATAGTGAGCACAGAAACTATTAACAGAACAGGAATCAAAACACGACCATTGTAATACAGGAATGAAAACAATAGGAGCAAAAATAGTAACACAAACAGATGTGAAAGAAGAAACATGAGACAACCCAGAGCTTAAATAATGACACTAATCAAAGATGACTGAACACACCTATGAAACTAAACTGAACTGTGATTCGAGACAACACCCGTTTCAAAATAAAAAGCCTAAGAACGGTAACACAACGTCCAAAAACATAAAGGGTCACTGGGCACCTTGTTGCATCCAGGAGACAATTTCCGCAGTCAAAGCTGTTGGTCATTGGATGTTTTTTTGTTTTGTGCACAATTCTGTGTAAACTCTAGAGACTCAAAACCAATACACAAAACCAGTTTTTCGGGAACCAACAGCCGTTACACATTCAAAGCCATTTTGATCACATTTTCTCCCCTTCTGTTGTGTGTAATCGGAACAAGGTCATGACTGGTAGCTCTATGATTTATGCAATACATCATATTATACAGATACGGGTCAAGAGGTCAGTTCTTTACTGGATATTAATGTGTGCATCCATTAAACAAAAGTACATGTTTGCGTGCATGTGTTGTTTGACTTGTGTACCTGCACAACTTTTACAAATGACCACTCCGAGGTTAATAGAGGCCCACTCGGGATGCGAAGCTCTGCAGTCGGCACAGCTCCTGTTCGACTGGTTGAACCAAATCTTCTCGGCCACTTCATAATTGGACAGAGTTTCAACAATCGATTCCTGCACTGCCTCGATCCATTCTTCCCTCTCCCGCTCGGACTCGGCTGTGAAACTGAAACGATTTAATGTTCTTAAAAACGACTCATTATCAATTTGTATTTTATAAACCAGCCAAAAACATACAGCTAAAGGTTTTTATTTTAATGGACCCAGTTAGAGAGACAGACTCGGAAGGCATAAGATATAAGAAAAGAAAATGCAAGTTAAAGCCTTTAAAAAAACAAGAGAGAAAAAGATAGAGACACATAGTGCTAAGGCTGAAAGCTAGTAATCTTTCTTCTCCATGCTATATTTAAGTGTCTATGGCAGGGTGTGTATGTAACATGTCCTTGGTTGTGAACAGATGTGCTGATCGAAATGTGCTTTAGTGATTCATAGTGATCGAATAAGTGCTACAAGCACACCATCTACTCAGCAGCCAGGGTTCAGAATCAATCTTTAATTCCCAGAACATCCGCGGTATTAGATTTAACGAATCCGAACGATCCGAGACAAGAATTTATTTCTGATGCTTCATTTTAGCAATAAACTCCTATTATGTTGACAATGCTGACACTGAACTACTCACACATCCCTTGATAGTTAGCAAGTACATCATCAATAAAAGTATACTGATCAGGGAACGTTCAAAAATATTAACCGATACAGCTCAGTCGGGAACAAACATAAAAGAAAAGTCCAAAGATTATGGATTAGGCAACCCACAGCAGGGATTATGCACAAGATGGCTGCTCATGAGGGGTCAAAGTGTATCAACACTGCTGTGGGACTACTTTAGCAAAGCTGCTGCTTGAAAAAGGAATGGAAAGAGTGAAGGAAGGAAAGGGGAAAAAAACAGATCAATAACGAGTGAAAGTGGCTCCAATTGGCGTATCAAAGAAACAGAACAGTAATGAGCGAGGAACCGTTTGAGGCGGAAAAAAAAAAAAAAAAAAAAGAAGAGAGAAAGAGATACACAGCGGGGGAGTGACTATAAGATGTGTTACCAAAACAAAGTCGAAAAAAGGATCAGAAGCGTTTCATCTGGCACTAATAAATCTCACACCATCGAGTTCAGCTATCACATACTCTGGTTACTCTAAAGTATAGGCGAAGGCAGTTTCAAAGCCTTTCATTTGGCACGAGATTATTTTATTCTGCTCTTTAAATCACTCTATACATAAGCGGCACTGCTAGATTATTCAAACTAGAGGATATGCTGCAGACACAATGCACTGAAAGAAGAAGAAGAAGAAGAAGGAGGAGGAGGAGGAGGAGGAGGAGGAGGAGGAGGAGTGCTTCTGTTCTCACCCCACGCACTCCCAGAAAATTCCAACACCCAAATTAATGCGGTGTTACACCAAATGTGTCACAACTTTTAAGTGTTATGGTACATTTGACTCACATTTACACGATGTTATCTAGCCAGCACTCACACTGCCCATAAGTTCCGCAAAATAGCAGGAAACAAATGCGGTGTTTAAAAATGGACATGCTTTGCATCAAAATTAATGTGCTTGAATATTCCACAATATTTAGATAAATTCCTTATCCACTTGAGTAAACCTGTATATAAAATCTCAAAGCCATTCCCTTGACAAGAAAATGTGATTATTAAGCTTTTCTAAGGATAAACGCTTAAAAGGCTTTGATATTAAAGATATTGTTAAGGAGCTTATAAAAGGTTTGAAGGTCATTTATTAAGACACGTTTAATTAATTTTATCTCAACCAAAAAGTTTTGAAGTACTAAGAACCCAACATTTATAAGCAAGACCCCTGCACACAAACACATGCCTGTATGAAAACACTAGCATGCACAATCACTTTCGCATACAGCGCAGGCATACACAGGCACATACACACATACACACATACACACATACACACATACACACATACACACATACACACATACACACATACACACACTCACCAGAAGGATTTGAAAGGGGTGTTTATCTCAAAGCCTCTGCGGTCCACATGTTTGACACAAGCAGCCATCAGATCCACCAAGGTGATAGCCAGACCCATGTTGAAGTCCTTTAACAGAATTGCATTCATAAAAATTGGCTACAGGTTGCTTTAGTCTTACTTCATTTAATCATCCTTATCCATAACTATTCAGCACAAAAGCGTGGGAGGGGCTAAGCACATTATTATAGCATCTCACGTGTGCACAGGAGACCTAAAACATTAAACAAACTGCATTAAAACATATTACAGCTTCCACCACCATTTTACACTAAAATTGTATTTTGTATAAAATTGTTTGGGGGAGTGACGTGCTGACGTTTGGTCTGCTTTCTTTGTGTTTTGGTGTGTGTGTGTCTGTTGAGAGGTGTTAATAGGGAGTGGATTATTCAGTGAAACAGAAGCTTTGCTGTAAAAAAGTTAGGCACATCAGTCACTTTACCCCAAATAAAAGGGGGTAAAATGAATAAACCGAGATGCGTGTTTCTTA
>JAQMYJ010000001.1:16487806-16509649 GCA_030014305.1 Clarias laeviceps | reverse complement strand
AATGAATGTAAGCTGAAATTCATTAACAACACCATGACAGGAATGAAGATAGCTGAAGTCCATGACTTGGAAGATTGGAAGACTATGGAAGGTTTTTTTCAATGTCATCCACCATTGAAAGAACTTAACAATCCATCATGCATTTTAATGAGAAAAAAAAAAACTTTGAATATTATAAAAACTATAAAATCACATCACTACTTGGATATCTTTATAAAAATATACAAATAAAAAAAAAAAAAATCACAACACGGTTGTTGGTTATTTTAAATTTGGCAGGAGGAGGCCTGCCATTTCCATGTTCCCAACATCGCCGTATGGTATGTCCATGTTGTCAATTTTTAACATATCGACTGGCTGAAATGCGAGACGATGTGACGATTGGTCACAGTATACAGTTGAGGTACCTCAAACGCTAAATAAGCAGCGTAATTATAGAATACACTATTGTTTGATCTGGTAAAACTATATGAATAACCCGAGTTGTTGAGAGGACGTTCTAGCAATAACTTTTAAAAATTTAAAGCTGATTTAACGCTAATCAGAGGTGGGTAAAAGCTTAATTTCAGAAATTTAGGAAGTATGCTTAGCCTCCACTACAGACCTGATTGCAGTGTGACCCTCAAGGGGACATCTTTTGTACATTCTGCACCTTTCATCTGTAAGAGTGAATATAATGCATCTTGTAACCTCAATATCTTTTTAAGCTACAGAATCAGGTTTTTATGGTCCACGGTTGTCCTTAAATGAGTTTCTCCCCAGATGAAGGATACATAATAAAAGTACAAGAGACATACCTTAGAGAGTAGCACAGACACATTGTGCCTTTTTTTTTCCTTGATTGAGTGTGATCCAAAAATGAAATGTGATCAAAGAATGCAGATGAGCCTTTAACAAAGACATATCCTTTCGTTTTAGGTCATTGCAAGGCATATTGCAATTGTAGTGCATGGCAATGTAATCCCAGTGTACTATTTTTATACTTTTCGTTCATCCCCGACATGAACACACCACTGCACACAGATAAACACTGACCACTGGTATTTGGGCTGAAAAAGCTATTGTGTAATAAGTGCTATAGCTACACCAAACACCAAATGCTACAACATGCAAATGAGAGCTTTAAAAAAAAAACTGCAATTTGCCACCGTGCGTGAGAATCTTGACTAATGTCTGATATTTTCAGCGTGCGTTCTGTGGGTGTTCCGACAAATCAAGGCTTTTGCATTATTTAACACACATCAATAATTCAGGCCAAAATAATGCAGGTTGGTCTTTAACCGTGTCGTATTATGCCTTCCCTAATGCGTTTTTAATCTACTATAAGGCATTGCGTAATGTGAGTTTTATTTCCTACCATGCAGCTGTACTTGAAAAAGAACACACAGCGGGAACTAAACAAACAATGTGAATATAAGTTAACGCCCATGGACGAACATGATACTTACAGCAGGTGTGTGTTTGTTGGCATGTGGGAGTTTCTGTCTGGAAACCTTGTGTGCTTATTTCTCACTCCCTCCATACAAATGTTTTACAGTCACAATACCACAAGAACGCTATAAAGTTTGCTTCTGCGTCGCTGAGGTTCACCTGGGAAGACCTCAACACCTGCAGCCTGGCAAAAACACTGCACAGCTGTGGACGATCCCACACACCCATACATATTCCTATGCATCTAAATTATTCAGCATGTGCTCCCCGTTTCTCGCTCTCTCTCGCGCACGCACTTTCTCCCTCCATACTCTCTCTCTGCTCAGCCATGGCCTTTTCTTTTTTCGTTGTCCACCTCCAACCTGTACACCCACTCCCTTGCTCTTTTTCTCCATCTTTCGTGTTTGTCTTAAGATTGATGACTCTCTCAGTCTGCTATAAAGCTGTTTAAAGATGCATGAGCTGACCATGCTGTCTCTACCGTCCAAAACACAGCTAATGAAAACGCTTTGCTAACCCCCTCGTCCAGACTTGCAGGGGGGAATAGACTACAGATCCGTAGGTTGCATTATCAGAGACAAAAGATAAATTTTTTTTGCAAGATGTATATATATATATATATATAAACATTTTTTAGCACATGCCCAAAGCTATAGCGCTACCTTTCTAATCTGCAGTCGCGAGCTACACATCCTGCATGCTGACAAGTCCTGACATAGAGACAGGGCTTTTACTTGCTTTATAAATTGGCACGTTCACAGACGATGCTGATTTTCCCTGCAAGACATCGCGGGATTATATAAATAGCGCTCTAAGCAAACCCCTCCGAACCTGACTGACAATAATGCACTCGAGCAGCGCGTTTAATGCACATATTTAAAATCATGCCACCATCATCCTTCATCATCTTTGTCGTCACCGTGCCAGCTCCGTGTTACGGCTCAGCGTGAAGCGTGTCTACACTCTGTTAGTTGGCCGACTCCAAACAGCGGCGATGAGGAAAGTAAAGCTCTCATTAAACCAGACAAGGCCCCAGCTAATCGAAGAAGATGAGCGGTGAGAAGAGCACACACACCATTCTGTTTGAGAATGTCTGGCGGAGAGAGACAGGAAGAGCGGTGAGGGGGAGAAAGAGAGAAAGTGATGGCACAGCAAACAGGAGGGGAAGAGATGTGGTGTGAATGAGATTGCATTCCCATCTACTATATCGGAACTGGATGTGCGATTGCAACTGACAAGCATTTTAACATATGTTCCTGTATGGAAAACAGAACAGAAATACTCTGTACTCAAAACTACCTCATAATGGAAACCTAAATAGAGTTACTGGATTCCAATAAACACACTTTTGTAGAACATTCTGATAAATTCCTTAGGTCCTCTGTAATGAGTATCATATTGGTTCATGGACGCACACTTTGGGAGCTGGGAATCCAGTGAAAATACAGCAGTGTGTATGTGCCATGTAAACTAAAGCTGCATAATATGAAAATAAAATTGCGTTATAAAATGCCTTACAGTATAATAAAAACACATTAGGACTAGGCCTAATGAGATGAGAGGGTTAATGCTTTAAGCTCTAAATAATTAGAATTCCTTTAGTCAGTGAAGAGTGTGTGTTACCAAAATTTGTGGACACTATTAAACCCCTGGGAAAGTCCAAGTACC
This sequence comes from Clarias laeviceps, assembly GCA_030014305.1. NCBI lineage: Eukaryota > Metazoa > Chordata > Actinopteri > Siluriformes > Clariidae > Clarias > Clarias laeviceps. Next base: position 16,506,550 of record JAQMYJ010000001.1, on the reverse strand, counting down.
TGAAATGACTTTTTCCCTGTCTTGCCCCAGAGGTTAGAAATTTGGAGAAAAGTTTGGTAAGTGTTTACTGAAGATATTGCATTCTTAAATACCCCTCGGATGTACATGCTAAACTGGGAACTTTTTGTGGTTTTGGTCTTTGCGCACTAGATTTTCTCCTTTTTTGTTGTTATAGCCAAGTTCATTTGTATAGGTACACTTATGACCTGTGTGATTATGCTTAATTAATAGATTTCTATATACACTACTGTATATAGACAAAAGCATTTGGCCAAACCTGCAATTCTACCCAAATACATACTGTATACAGTACATCAATATGAAGGTGGTGCCCAATTTGCATCTATAACAATTCCATTTTTCTTGGAAGGCTGTCCCAACGATTTTGGAGTGTTTTTGTCGGAATTTGTGGCCATTCGTTCTATAAAGTAGTTAAGAGGTCTGATGTTGGACGTGAAGGCCTGGCTCACAATCTCCATTCCAGTTCATCCTAAAGATGCTCTATGGGGTTGAAGTCAAGGCTCTGTGTTAGGGCCGGTCAAGTTCTTCCACACTGAACTCATCAAACCATGTCTTTATAGTCGTCACTTTGTGCACTGAGCCACAGTCATGTTGGAATTGAAAAGGGCCTTCCCCAAAGTTGGACATATAGCATTGTCCAAGATGTCTTGGTGCTAGGGGTAAGGAGTCTGATTTAAACACCTGAATTCAATAAGTAACAGGTTTGGCTAAATACTTTTGTTCATATAGTGTATATTGTATCTGCTTTTTTTTAAACTGAGATGGTTTTCAAACTATGTACACACAACTTTATTTTTACTACCCCAATCCTAGCCTGCTTCGACTCAATTATAATATAGTTATATATTTTAAAAGAATGAGACCTACAGTTGGCAGTAATGTAACCAACCTACTGAATTCCAACCGACGTTAAACAAAAAAGAAGAAGAAGAAGAAGTTTCATATTAACAGGTTTATGGAGAGGAAGGAGCAACTATGTTGAAATTATTGCTTGTAGTAATGACCCTTATGCTGCAGTCAGGACATGCATCCATTTTCACAAGGTTTTTTTTTTTTTTTTTTTAATAAGGAATATCAGTCCATGAGGGGATGATTAAAAAATAGATCATTGTGGCAATCTGAGACATTTGAGAAAATCATCTCTGCACCCTGGCTATTAATAAAACAAATTCGGGTTTATTTTGTTACTGTACTGGAGAACCAGCAATGAGTGGAAAAAGCCCAGAAGTAACTACTCGTGCTCCTGTGAGGGGGAATGTGGGTGAAAATACAGAGCACAGTAGGAATAAAAATGAGGTTGTGAATGAGAATAAGCGAGGGGATAAATAGAAAAGTCTCACCTTCTTTTTCTACTCGAAAAACAAAGGTTCTCGTTGTGGTGACCACCTCAAACTTATTGTCTCCCACAGAGCGTACCTGCTTAACACCTAGGAGAGAGACCAATCCTTTAGAGTACATCTCCTGCAGAGAGAGAGAGAGAGAGAGAGAGAGAGAGAGAGAGAGAGAGAGAGAGAGAGAGAGAAAAATTCAGTCTCGCTACTTTAAAAGACAATCACATTCATACTAAAACCCACCCACCCACCCACCCTGCCCACACACACACCACACAAACCACTGACATCTACTTCATAGCAAAGTAAAATCCAACTCTGATACATCTGCTGAGAGAGTGATAGAAAGGGAGATAAACCAAGACACACACACACTCATGCGCACATGTATGCACTCACGTACGCGCACACACACGCGCTCTCACACATCATTTAGATCCAATTCCTGTGTGGGTTTAGACCCTAGGTAAAAAAAAAAAAACATATATACTGTAAACACGCGGATATGCAGCTGGTCCGAATACTAATACGAGGATCCTCTCAAGCAAATAAACCTCTCACATATTTACAGCTTGAGGAGATTCGCAGGGTTTTCAGCAGGAAAGATGGCTTGCTTGCTTTGGGAAAAGGGTATATGGTCTCTCTCTCTAGATGTTTGAAACTAACTGGAGAGCAAAAAAGATCACTTTTCAGACCGATGCCCTGAGTCTCAGATCGGTCTGTAATTTCTTTATTTCAATTCAACCACCAAACCTTCAGCAGCAGCAGCGGCGACAGTGGCAGCAGGCAGCTCCGTCTCCTCTGCACATGAACTATGGGCAAGTGAATTTTTAATCTTGCTAGAGAGAGACCGATTCATATATTCCATCTGCCTCTTAATTACAATGATGACCTTGCACTATTTCTGGTCTTTTCTGTCCAGAAATAGCAGAAATGATTGAGTACGGGACTCCCTCCTTAGTGAGCGCAAAAAAGAAATGGAGGCGCAGTGGGAGATGTGCAGAAAGTGAAGAAAATGTATAACAAATGGGAAGCAGGGGGGGTGACAGCAAACATATTGCGAGGAAATAAATAAGGGAGAGAGGCAGAGAGAGGGAGAGAGAGAGAGAGAGAGAGAGTTGCACAAGGTAGAAAGAAAAAGAGAGCAAGAGAGCAGAGGAAAAGGGGTCATGAAGAGGAGCATCTTCACAAATTAAGGCATGATGTTAACAGTGGCGGCTACAGCTAACCCTAATTATGGCAAGGGGCGGCCATCTCCTTTCTGTGGGATTTCTCTCTCTCTCTCTCTCCAATTTAGCACTTCTCCCGTTGCTACGGCGCTAGGGCCACGAACTTAGCAGCATTCTAATGAGTCTCTCTCCATCTAAATTTGGACGGAGGGGAAAAACAGAGGAGCAAGGGACGAGTGAAAAGAGAAACGAGCACATCTTTTCGGAAGCTAAGTGCCGATAATTAGGCGCTATCTGGGTTAACGTTAATTACACATTGTAATTGTTATTTTTGAGGTCACAGGGACAGAGCTGAAACGGAGAGTGAATGAGTAAACACGAGAAACATCCATTAAGAGTTTTTAGAGGTGCACTGTGTAGGAAGACAAATGACAAAAACACCAACATACAAGTGTGTAAGGATTGTGGATGCACCTTCAGTTAATAAGAATGAGCTTTGCCTCCTGATATATGGCAAAACCTCATGGCAAGCACGGTCAAATGAGCTGGGTTTGCATTCAGCCCTGCATAGAAACTGTACATACTGTGTATACGTGTGTGACCGGTATGCTCCATGTAGGCATTTTTATCTGTGATTAAATATGGAACATGCATGACAGGGGACGTTATAACATCAGGGCTCTGAGACCTGCTTAACAAAGACATATGCATATGCGCTGAGAGATACTGTAATTTGTGCCAGTGGACAGCATCATTTGTCACCGGTCCAAGCACAAATTTGCCATTTATTCCATAATGGTTAAGATTAGGAGTTGGAGAAGAGGTCCTGCACCAGCCTAACTGTACAGGTTCTGCATGGAGTGCTGTTTTGCCTTTAACCTTGCTCATACTGCAAAACGCCTTGGCTTCATTTCCACTATGGAGCCACAGAGACACCAACTGGCCATGCTGAGGCACTGCAGGCAAAAGTACTCCAAACGCATATCGCAGTCCCTTTGGATCACGCTCAGAGTTCTGAGCTCTGCCATTATTATGAGCAATAATTTGTAAATGTTGCCAGGAGCAAGCCTGGCGGAGCCCTCACTGCCTCCGCATAGACACTGCAGTGAACAGGAACACGATGACTAGCCTCTAATGCCGCTATTGCAGTTATGCTAAAAGGCAAAGAGAGGACACTGCAGAAAAAAAGGACAGCCGAGCACTTTCACAGGGAACTGATGGCAACTTCGGGAAGAAAGCTTTGCCTTAATTCAGTCTCAGACAGAGAGTTAATCCTATCTCCAAGGCTTTTCAACCTCCATCTAAAGACAGGTGACATTCTAAAACCCTGATTTAAACACACACACACACAGCACAAAATCATGCTGTCAAACTCTCATAGGAACTCGGAGGATAAGGTTGATGTAACTGGAGAGAAACACCAGAGGGAACTGGCTCCTTAAGCTCTTGGGGCCCTAAACAGATCTAGTGAGAGAGTGTGTGGGTCCCTTCTCCCACGCCTACAGGAGTCGACAGTGTTTGATGACATCACCAGGTGATGATGGAGTGAGCGGAAGCTGTCTATGTCTGGGCGGTTTCGTCAGCTTTCTTTAGAGAAGTGAGAAGGAGATGTGGGAAGAGTGGTGTGCATATGAGACTGAAATAACAAGAATATTAAGTTGAATAATGCTGAATATGTCTGCAGTATTGTTATTGTTGCATGCATCCTAGACTGGACACACTGTACTGTACAGTACATGCATGTTCCATGTAATCACATGTTACAAAGTTTCGTGTGAAAGTCAGGGTTTGTGTCACTGTTCCCATAACAACGAGAGGCGCATGAGTCTAGCTTGTTCTTAATCACGCTGCTTGCACTGTTAAGAAATCGTTTATGTGCTAGCAAAACTTCGTGCGGTTTTCAAACAGACAGCATAAAGAGACTGCACAGCAAAGCTGCTCAGCATTTTATATTTGCCCAACATTCACACACATTATCCATTAGTATAATGCCTTCACTCGTCTTCTAATGTTACCAATGCAGATTCCAACAGCAAAAGTAATCAGACACAAAAGGTTTATGCAGCTGTTTAATGGATTATTAAAAGCATTACCCATCTTGTTTAAGCACATTTAATTCAAATTGGCCTCAATTGGTTTATTCTTGTCTGACTGAGGCGTAGACCTGAACATGTTTTGTCAGATTAAAAGATCAATCAAATTATTATTGGATCATTAGCCTGCATGTAAAGAGGAAGTGGTGGCTCAAGCGGTTGTGTCTCTGGGTTGCTGGGTGTTCGAGCGCGGATTGCCACTGTTGAGCCCTTAGGCAAGGCCTTTAACCTTATGTCTGCATATACTGTAATATATAATAATGTAGGGCATCATAATTGCCAGCTTGGATAAATGGTTGGGTTTTCGCATCTGGCATAAAACCTGTGCCAATAAATATTGGATCGTATGACCTGATCTGGCGACCCAAAGAAATGGGGGGGGGGGCGGCTGTTGTGAGATTAGGCTACAAGTAAATGAGAGCCATTTAAAAAAAAAAACACGTAATAAATTGTTTTCAGCTACGAGGCTTTTATAATTTACATTTCAAACGCGATTGGTTCGAGCCATTGAGCCTACATTAAAAACCCAGAGCTCATCCACATCTACACATCTGCTTAGATAAAAAAAAGGAGGGGGAAGCATGAAGCGCTCCCAAATGGCACGACAGAAAAATGTTTGTCTTATCTCTCAGAATTCATGTGTTCAATTCCCGGTAAACTGACAGTAATCCAAAAATTACAATTTGACCCAAACATCAACCTACAGTATATAATTACAATCAACAATTAAAGGGGAGTTAGAAGAGTTCTTTTGTACAGTATACTGTTGCTTGTGTATCACTATATAACCAGTGATAGAAGCAACTAAAAAAATTGCACAGAATACATGCATGGCTAATAGCACAACGTTTTGTTTCCTTGCTACCATATTAGATCTGTGTCCTTTCAAGTTGTTAATGAACGAGCTGAACGTTGTGAGTATAAAGAGCTAAAGTAGTCATTCTGACCACAAGGAGAAAAAAAATAATAATAAAAAAAAAATGGTAGCCTTACCACACTCTTCCTCTCTCTCACACACACTCTCTCTCACACACACACAAACGAGTCATGACCACAAGTACATCAACGCCCTGATATAACAAAGACTTCAGGGTAGAATAAATGAAGAAGAATACAGAGCTATAATTAACAACTGATTAAAAAACATAAATTACATGGAATTCATATGAATGATTCATATGAAAAAAAGTAGTAGGAGAGAAAAGAGCATGCCATGGCTGCCTATAAACCCAATTTGCAAACACAGATTCAAAGAAAGACCAACAAACCGGTTGAATACACATATATATATATATATATATATATATATATATAAAATGTTTTTTTTTTTTTTTTTTTTTTTTTAAATGATGGTGGTTAAACAGACAAAGCTACATTATGCTCATAACACAAACCATGATGAAAAGAGACCTAGGGATGAAAAGTCAGGGGAAAATAGATCATTTCAATTCAATTTTATTTGTATAGTGCTTTTTACAATACATGTGTTCACAAAGCAGTGTCAAAAAAATCAGGAGGCAGATTTAGATTCCTAACGAGCAAGCCCGAGGCAGCATTGGCAGGAATAAAAGAAAAATAAAACAAAAAAAAAAAAAAAAAAAGCTCCCCAAGACGACGTGAGGAAGAGGAACGAGACTCAAAATCCTCTTCTGGGTGACACCGGAAAGATACAGTGTCGCTGAGTTGCAGTGTTCTTACCCTTTTTTGCTTCCTCTTCTCTCCTTTCCCCACTGTTAAGCATGATACTAACCCTGCTTCTTCTTTAAGGCATGCAGGGAGTGAGGGAGAGAAAACTCACAAAGAGCCATGGAAAGAGAGAAGGGGAGAAAGAGACGAAAAGGATGCTGAGGGAAGCAGGAAACAGTTCTGCTGCTGACCCTCATTTATAGAAGCTAAATAGGGCTAAAGCAGCGTAACAGCTCAATGCAGACAGGTGCTCAGCCTAGCATGGCGCAATGTCACCTTTCCACACAAACCCCTCTATCTCTTGTTCTCTTCCTGAAAAAGAAAAATATGGCATGCCTTTATTCAACGGTGTCACCTACATCCACCATCACCTTCACCTATGATCTAATAATAGCGCTGCTTTGTTCTCTGGATTAGCCGATATTTGAAAGCCGGATAGTTGATAGATATGTTTGACATATTACATGTCAACACCTCAGTTTAAAGACACTAAAAGCAACTAACCTGAGGATATAAAAAGAACTACAAGCTGTTAGCCAAAGAGCAGCACCGATGCCAGTTTTTTTTTTTTTTTTTAAGTATTCCTACCTTGTACCTAGATTCATTAGCCTACAGAATTCACCATTTAATTACTCTAGTCCATGCCCAATTTGTCATCCTTCTCTACCTCATCCATCAACTCAGAGAGACCACTACACTACCACCATTGAGCAGATATGATTTGGGTGGTTGATCATTCTCAGCCCTGCAGTGGCACCGACCTTGATGCAATGACATTTTATGCCATTATCCTACATTTACACTTTTATTTTTAGCCATCAACCATGTGATTTTCACTTATATATTTATTACTCATATAGAAAGATGAAATTCAAGTCACGCTTGCCAAAGAAACAGAAGTTGAGGCAAAGGAGCAACATTCTGAGCTTGACAAGGTCATGAGCACTTTCACAATCCAAGCAGAATTGGCATGGAATCTTTTCCTAATGCAGAGCTTTTACTAACAGCAGCCTTACAACAGAGCAGTGATAAAACATTAGCCTCAGCTTGACTAGCCAGCTAACAATCAGCGGTAGTGAACCATTAACTGACACTTAATGGCAGCCGGGTTCTCTTAACATAAACAGAAGGCCTGTCAATTATGAACTTTTGGGCGACAATTAATCGGCTTACGAATAATTGTGATGAATGACTTAATTGTCTATTCTGTTGAATTCATGCCAATCATTATACAACTATAACACTAGTGTTATGCACACACAGACACACACACACACCATTTTCTCAAAAACAAAGCTATTTCTAATTACTAAAAAAATGCAAATTGGAAAACAGCATGAATTATAAATATGCATAAAGTCTGGCAAGTAAATAACTATTCAACCAAATACATAAATCGTAACAGATCAGGATTTATCCACTTGTAGGTTCTAATGGGCGTCTAAAGGAGTCCTTTTTTAAAGTGCATGTGAAGCAGCTACTATAAGACCTTGACAAGCATAGGAGACTAAGTTTCTATAATGTAATTATGTAAGATGTTTTGTAAAAACCTTATGTAAGAAGTAGAAAGATGTATAGAAGGTTCTAATTATAGTGATTGCCCGATCCATCCAGTCAAATCTATGAGTATTGTTTTTGCAATAAAATATGTCAGAAACCCATTACTTTTTACAGATTTTCCAGACTGTAGAGTATTTAACTTTATCCCATCCTTTGTTTTTTAAACAAAAATAATAATAGTTTTAAAAACCTTTAAATTATTGAATAGGCTAAAACAAAAAAAATTTATAAAATGTACACCACTTTTCAACAAAAAAGGACAACACTGCTAAAACGTTACTGCATTGTACATTTTAAACCTAATTACCTACATTTTATTGTAATGATAATTCGATCCTAATTGCATACAGTTGAAAGATAAAAGACTTTGAATAATTATTCTAATTTGGTGCAAATGTTTGATGAGTACATACTGTATATTCATGTGACTTATGTAATTCTCATAATGTGAAAGCTTGTGTAATTAGGCCAAACAATCCTGATCAGCTTAAATAATTGCAATTAGTTGATAATGTTATAATTCTTACAGGACTAGCATTTTTATTCATATTTATAAATGAACTGGCAGCAATAAAAAAAAGAAAAAGAAAACAATAAAAGAGGCACTTTTGGCTTGTAAGCTGCCTGAAGACGAGGCCTGATGTGGGCCTGCTGAGGGTTACTAAATAATTAAACATTGTTGTGAGATATGAATATGGTGGAAACGGGGAGGAAAGATGTTCAAAAATGAATTGGCTATTAACTCATTACTATCTTCCGGTCTGAAACCATGAATTCAGCACAATCACTGAGTGCATGTGTGTGTGTGTGTGTGTGTGTGTGTGTGTGTGTGTGGGGGGGGGGGGGGTGTTACTTTCACTAACCTTGTCATTGTTATAGTAAGTAAGATTGTCTCCATCAAACTTGACCCATCTTCTCTGAAAGACACGATTTCTGAAAGTGAAAATTAAATAGTTAGTTCAACTAATGGAAAAAGGAAAGCCAAAACACCCCTAAGTCGACATGGCAGTGAAACAGAAAGCACAATTCTAAGTCATCGGTCATCGGTTTACTAGCCCACTGTAGTTGGTTCAAATGGTTCATGTGACAAAACCACAGACAACAACAGAAATAAGGAATGGCTCCAACACCCCCTGGGTCATTAACATCTCTGTGTGACCATGCAGCAAAAATAACGCTTCCGTTAAAATAGCTGTGAAAACACTATAAGCACCATTTCCGCCAGAGGAAGATGAAATACAGAAACCACTATAAAATACAGAAGCAATACTTAAATGAGCACTGAACTGAGCAAAGTGTATATAAGTATAAGCAGTTTATCAATAATTTTCATTATGAAGTGTCTTTGCAAATACACTACCTGATCAAAAAAAAAGTCCCCATTTCAGAAATTATTCTGAAATGATTTGAAATGACTGGAACTGGTTTAAGAACCCATCAACACATTATCAAAACCTGGAAGGATAGTGCTGAATCATCAATTGTGGAAGAAAAATGGTCAGAAATAAATCATAGATGAGATCACTTAAACACTTGGTGAAGCTGCAAGGTAAAAAAAAAGAAGAAAAAAAAAATGATGTGAAAAAACACAGCTATGTTTAATAGGTTTTTCCATACATGCCCAATGCGATGTGAGCTCACAAGATTAAGATTAACCAGTTGAACCCCACTTGTTAGTAAGACTAAAATAGTAAAACTGCATGAATTTGCAAGTGAGTATAAAGATTGGAATTGGCAGCGAAGGAAAAAGGACATTTGGTTTGAAGAGTTCAGATTGACCATATTCCAGCGCGGGGCAGAAGGAAAATATACAAAGAGCTGTGCCCATCATGAACAGTGACCACTAGTCACAATCATTGGCACAATTTGCACACCCATTGCACACTCACTGCGAACCTACTCACACACTTTGTGAAATTTGCACAGTTCGTGGACTGTTTACAGTACATATTTACACATTTTCCTATTTCGCTTTTAAAACTGTTTTGAATACATCTTTTTTATCTATTCTTTTGTGTACCCATATTTATTTTATTTTAGTATTTTTATTTTTTCGTTGCATTCATTGGGGGACTTGAATTTCATCATATGGGGGAACATGTTTCTTTACAGTGCATATGACAATAAAACTTCCTCTGTGCAAGCCTCTGGAGACGGTGTTACAATCGGGGGTCACTGATGCCCTGAATGTACTGAATGACCAGGTTATCACATCAATGGAGCTTTCCTTCCCTGATGGTACAGGCATATTCCAGGGCTCGGTTTGTGAAAGAGTAGTTCTGGAAACATAAGAATCATTTTCACACATGAACCAGGCACCAAACTGTGTGCTGTAATCGAAGCTAAAGTTGACTGAATGAAATCTTAGAACATGCGACATTATTTATTTATTTACTTGATTTATTTTTTTGATTTATTTTTTTGGCCAAGTAGCGTATTTCAGATGTTGTGTACTCCCTTTCACATTTCTTTAATTTGTTTTAAGCGCCTAGAAATAGTTTAAGAATAAAATAAAGTTATTTGTACTCCTTAGGGTTCAGATGAGTTTCTATAAGCAGTACAACCATCTTGTAAGGTGAGTAGAAGAACATGCGCTTTATTTTCAGTCAAGGCCTTACAAAGCTATTTGTACTCTTATGGTTTTGTGTCTCAAACAGAAGCCTTAGACCTTGGTGGTTTGGTTGCTGGTAGTAATGTCACCTTCAGATGTACCAATGTGAACAACAAATGTTCTAAAGCCCACTGTGATCAAAACTGGTATGTTTCAGGTAACTTGGCAACTGTAGATTGCAGAGTCAGCTTTATTCAGTCAGTACTGAATCAGTATCAGCTGATGGATGAAGCTGTGATACTATAAAGTAGGTAGGTACATACGGTAGTTAGCTAGCTAGTAAGCTAGATTATCTAGCTAGCTACAATATCTACAGTAGCTATCTACCTTGCTATCTAGCTATGTAGCTAGATACTTCTATCCCAAAGGAATTCCAAAGGCTATGGCATTATACTGTACTGTATACTATGCATGCCTGTGTTACTAAAAATAATGCTAAATTACAACCCGATAATATAGTTTTATTTATACTGAAGTTACCATCACATGACAAGCACACAAAAGTAGGGCAGGTGTTTGAATTGGTTAACGCTTGTGAAAAGGACTGCTCTCAGGCTTTAGTTTTTTAACTTTACTTTCTTTTTTTTCCATTCTACATTTACTATTCTACACATAATGACACATTCTATTATAATGCAGAATCTTTTTTTAACAAATCATAAAAGAGCTTTATTCAGTCAAATAATTAATTAACAGGATTTCATACTTTTTACTTCATCAACATCATCAACTGCATCTATTTTTGTGAAAAATCCACAAAATAAGCTAGTTCCGGTTATCATTTAAGTTATAGCAACAATATAAACAGCCTCTATAAACAGTTCTCTCAACAGCCACTGCTTTCCCCACCTCTTTAAGCTATTAACACAAAAACGCAGCTTACCCATGTTACCAACAAGCTGCAAGTCCTGAAAAAGTTCCCTTTTCTCAAAACTTAAAGTTACAGCTTTACCTCTGACTATTACATAAGCTGCCACTGGAGAATTCTCCAAAAAATGCTAAATAAACTTTTACTCAAAGAAAACCTTACCATATCTACATAATTCATTTAAAATTCCTTTATGTGGCACATTTGCTGTGCATGTGTTTGTGTAGGAGGCAGAACGTTGGTATAGAGGTTAGATGGTTGCCTCACAACATTTAGAGAATAAGAGAGAGAGTACTGTTTTTGTAGTCTGAAACTTAGAAAAGTTGAAATATAGATTTTCATTAAGATGTGCTATAAAAGAACATGATCAACATCTTCTGATCAAACAAAAGTCAGAATTATGAATAACGGTGGCATGATGCATAATATTTGATACAGTACAGGTATATACGGTACTGTGCAAAAGTCTTGAGCCGCCCCTCATTTCTTCTAATTTCCTTGTATTTTTAATGTAGTCCTGAGTATTAGTTCTCCAGGCTTTTTGAAGAACTTTTTTGGCTCTAATTTTCAGTCCAGTGCCCGAACAGTGTCAGAGGAATGTTTTTTTTTTTTTTTTTGGGTTTGTTTGTTAAGCCACGCAGTAGCCTATAAATCATTCAAGCATGAAATACACTATCTAACTTAAGGCATGAACCAGTGAGAAACAGGTTCTGATGACGACAGATGATACAGATGGTGATTAGAATACTGGTGATGCTGAATGCCGAGTGGTTGGAACATCAACCACTGAAGTGAGGTTGATTATATAGACGGCTAATTTTTAAATTGTATCCTAAGGCATTTTGCAGCCTGTCACAGTGAAACATTTATTCCTATTTCTTTAATTTAACCTACATCATTTAATTTAGAATGAAGAAATTATGTGTGGCTCAAGACTTCTCTACAGTAGTGTACTAATTTCAGATTGCCCTTATTTCTCTGCATTATTCCTTACCCTTGAGGAGAGAGCTTGTCCAGCCACCCCATTTTGACTGACTGTTTAGGGTTTCCGTAGAAGCAGGCATAAGGAGATATAGACGTTTCATTGTGGAGAGGAAGCGTGTGTTTCACAAGTCGAGAGAGAGCATCCTGTGGCTCACTACAAACACCACCTGAAGCCACCTGTGATTTGGTTCCAGGCAATGACAGGGAGGGCTGGAGGAGGAACTTTGTTATGCTTAAGGAATACTCATTGGCCTGCTCCTGACTAGAAATGTATGGCTGAAGCAAAGCGTAATCATCACTGAGGGGTCTACTTGTGCTTTCTGTCACCTTGTCTAGCTGCTTGGCCTGCTGCTTCCTGTAGTCACATAGAAACAGGAAGTGAGAGTATGCATTCATGAATACATTTCGTGATAGAGATACATGACGTTATGACTGGGTTTTTAAACAGACAGGAAGCAAATCCGCAAACAAGTTCATTTTTTATCATGAGCCTCCCTCTCAAAGTATAAAAGTAAAAAATACAAGAAGCTACCAAAAGTGGTTAATATACAAGTTACAATAGGCCACCACACAATACCTTGTTGCTTTCTGTTCCAGGTTTTCCTTTGTTTCTTGGTTGAACATTTCCTTTGTATCTACAACCTGCAAAAAGTGCATTACAGTACATGTCATGTTTACAGTGTTCAGATGCTTACGGTATGTACAGAAACAGAAATTCCCAAATGGTTTCAATGACATTTACAATCAATGCCAAAAACGTTACTGAAACCCCGGGCATAAACACAGCAAAAGGAAGTGAGTACAAGTTAAATTCAAACAGTTGACATCACTGACCACCTAAAATACAGAAACATTTAGCTACTCTCGAATAGGGAAGGTGGCTATATACGTACTGTACAAAACAGCATGACTTTAGGAATAAAAATACCCTTCCTTTTAGAAAGGAAAATAAACCTTTAGCTACAAATTTCGTAGGCTCAGTCTCTTTTTTAAAATGATCTCATTAATATTAAATACTGGGTTTTACTTACCAGTTTGTTTTCTTCAATGGTGTTGTATAGGTAAACCTCACCATAGGGACTTATGTCTTTAGATGCTTGGGTCCCACGAAGAGGGCCTAAAATACAGAAATGCATTTAAATCCATCCAGCAGCAGCAGCACATTACACTTAAATTAATGTCCAAGAGAAGAGAAGGGACAAGAAACAAGACAGGAGAAGAAAAGAGGCGAAAAGTTGAAACATGAAGAGCAACTACACTGTCCTTTAAAATAGTTATTCGACCAAAGAGGGTATAGCTGGGACGAATGGTTGTCAAGGTGACAAATGAACGCGCTGGATGGTGATAGTAAAGGGCAGCAGAAAGTCCAGAGCGCTCCCTTTAGAAGGACACACACTCACACAGCTCAGACAGGACCACACCACTAGATAAGGCTAGACCAAAGGGGGTCTGATCCACGGTGCAGTATGTTATCTACGACAGACACTATCAGATCACTTAGCTCAGTGGCACAGGAGTCATTTCAGATCGGTGTCATCATTTATCATTATCTGCAGTTGACCTTCTGACTGCACACAACACACTCTCTCTCTCTCTCACATCTGCCTCTACACACTGCCTGCACCATACACTGCAATATCCATTAACAGAGAATACTATCTATAATGGAAGAACTTGCCTTATTAAAGTAATTAGAGTAATATTTTAAAAGCTACTTAAGCAACACCGAAGAGTTAGATATACATAACTGGATAAAGGTAAATGAAATTTACTATAAATGCCACAATGTCAGTGTTGTAATTCCATAAGCTTTAAGTGAACCACATCTCCCCAGCCCCCATCTATATGCATCATCTATGTCTTACACTACCCATCTCTCACTCTTTCACTTTCTCTTATCCTCCAGAGCTTAGAAGCAAACAAGGGACTGGATATGTACATTATAAATGTAAAATATCCTGAAATACCTCAGCTCTCTTACATAAGGCTTCAGCTCAATATTCCCTGGTCCCAATTCCCCAGTCTCTATGGTAGCTGTCATGCACAAACAATTTTGGAAGAGTCTCTCCAGGAAACGGAAAGTGCCTCTCCTAATACATTTATGCACACATCCACAGAGCCACAAAACAAGTGTTTTCAAAGCCATCTGCAACTTTATGTAGTTTTGAGACTTGGAAAACTAGGCCTCTCCGTGCATGAGAAGATGACAAGAAGCTTCCATTGAAACTGCAACAGCAGTGGTCCAGCACCACTGCTGCATTCCATGGGCTTAATAGAGGCAGAGCTCATGATCATGAAAAGAAATGGTGCTTAAATAAGAAGCAAATGAAGGAGAAATCAAGTTGAGCATACCTTTCTGTCTGCTGCCACTGACATCGTCTGCGCTGCTGTGCTGCTCCGTGACAGATTTCACAGGCACATTCCTATAAATCAGTAGAATCACTCTTATTGGTTTATATTATGGAGATGATTCAATAATCAACAACACGTACAATTGTTTCCAAAAAAGTTTCCGCCCCCACCAAGCCAGGTTCATCCAATCACTATGCACATAATACTACAGATAACAGCAACAACAAATGTCCAATCATTCCATGGTTCATTCACCCTTCCTCAATTATCTCCTTATAATAGTCACCATTGTTATGGATCAAGCCATTCAGTCTCATTGAGCAATTTTAATGAAAGCTATTCACCTCCAAGCACTGTACATTCCTGGAAAATGAGAGGAATGCAGAGGAAACCTACATAAACACATACAGAGAAAATGCACAGGAACCCTACACAGATTCTCATCTCAGAATCAAACCCAGGACCATGAAACCGTGAGGCAGCAATGCTACCCACTGTGCCATTGTTCTGTCATGATTGGAATCATGACCAATATTTTTGTTATTAAAGTCATAAACTGACCACGCCACTAATTCAGACTTTATTTGTATTATTAAGTTGCAAGGAATGTACCTATAAAACATGACCCTCGTACTGTAGATCAACCTACTTGCTTACTATTACCATTTATACATCCTATATATTTTTAAACAGACATTCAAAAAAATAAAACGGTCTCAATTCAGTGCTTGAAGCAGTATACTGAGCAACCACTTACAAGTCATGTGATGGCATGATGGTGTGTTCTGGGATCTCTGGCACAGGCCTGTGTCGTAACTTGTAAGAGCGTGTGGGCCTTGCAGAAGAAGCTGTGAACGGGCCACTCTCATATATATCATTATCCACCATCACTCCTTGGAACCCTATTAGGCAACCTTCATCTTTCGCATCAAAGACAATGGCAGGAGTAGTCTTCAAGAAGTTTTCCCAATCTGCAGGCAAAGAATGTGAAGATGATGACAGCGATTCACTGCTGCTGGCCAAGGAGGCTGATCTGGTATCTGAAGGGAATGCTTTGTGATTGGTACGTGGGAGTGTGTAGGAGACAGTGGAGATAAAACCAGGGTCATGTTTAAGTGCTTTCTCTTTACAAGTTCTTGCGGGAAGAGTCTGGGTTCCAGGCAATCTGTTGCTTTCCCCAACTCTATTAGTCTGTTCATCTTGAGAGACCGTTACTCTCTGTCCTTCCTTTAGAAAGATGGTTCTAGGAAAGGGAACAGGCTTTTTCATCCCTTCTTCCATCTCAGGAGCTTCGTCATTATCATTATCTCCCGCCATAAGGACCTCGAGATTGTGCAGGATCCTCCGCCGATGGCCGGTGGGGAAGCGAGCCACCCGTAGGAGCTTCTCCTCAGTAATCCCCCTGCAGTCTGCCAGGGTGCGGTAGCCTGCCTGAGTAAAGCTAGTGGCATACTGAGGTAAGTGAAGGCTGGAAAGCCAGAGAGAGATCTCCTCACTCGGATCCAGGGGGAAGGAGGAAGGGATGCCATCGGAGTCTTCACTAGTCATGGCAATGACAGTATGAGCAAGTTGACGAGAAGGTTTGGTGCCATGAGTAGAAGGCTGTACTCAGAACGGAACGACACTCTCTAGAAGTAAAAACAAACAAAGATTGTAAATCAGTTACTGAACAGAGAAATTGATTGGTAAGCAAGGTGACAGAACAATTTGTTTTGTTTATTTGACAAATGATGAAGTTTTCATCCATCAAGTCCACATCTACGCAGAGACAGATATTTTTAATGGAGTTTATTTCTGTTTACTTGGCCGCCCATCAATATGAAAACAGCCTTCAACGAAATGGAAGCTTTGTGAAATTGTATTTTCTGTAATTTACTTTTTTTCTATTTTTACTATATTCTGTGAAATATCCATCATGGTTTTGCATATTATGAATATGTTAAGACTCTGTTTATCATAAACCATGACTTGTCTATTATAACTCATTTGATTATAAGGGTCACAAATTAACTCATAACTAATACTTTGTTAGTACACCTCAGTGCAAATTGCCAGGCTATGACTCACATTGATCTGCTCCTCAATCCACTGCTGTGGTGATAAAACCACATTGCAAATTGAGATTTTTGGATAAGCCCCAGGACTAACATTGCACAGAATTTTCATCTCATCCACACTTTGTCCACACCTATCCATACTTGTTTATTACTTTTCATTTTAGAACTTTACTTGTACCAGGATAACCTTGTACCAAGAGGTTAGTGAAGATGATTAAATTAATGGGGGTACGTTTGGTCATATTGGTGGTTTTTGCATTTCCTCTTCTTGAACTATAATTCACATGTTCTTAACATCACTCTTAAAGCATCTAACATGACAGTTTGAAATAGAGGCCAACTAAATAGGGTGCAATAGTCAATAGTGTTTTCGATTGCTCATCTGAGCATTTTTGGGTAGGGTCTTGATTTAATTCTAGTGATTAATAATGATAATCAAAATGGAACTACAATTTTAAAAAATTAAAAAAATAAACGCACAACAAACTAAACTGCAATCTTCCTACACTCAGACCACAAAAGCTGATTAGGCTTTTGGGACAGGTCGATAACTAGGCCATACACATGCATGACATGCTGTGGTTAACTACTCACTGTCACAGCCTGGCAGAAATGAGGTTGTTGTTTGCAACCCACAACTAGACACTTTTGCTTTGTTTAGTTGCTGTCTATGGCATTAAAATAAGCACTATGTTTGTCTAGCAAGTGCCATGTAATATTCAAATTCCGCAAAGAAGCGATGCACGAATCTAAATAAATGCTTTTAAAATGCATAGAGAGATGCAAGAGCACTAAAATCTTCTCTGTTTTACAAGTGACTATAAATTAAACGCCAGCTCACTTCTGCAATTTGACCCAATCACTTCTTCTTTTAGGCATTAGCATACATTTCAACCCACATCAGAAAATAATATCCATACATAATCTGATATTAGGTGGAAAGTCAGCCATGGTAGTGCAACAAAACTTCGCGATTTGCTAGATAGGAGGTAGATAGGCATGGGGAAACAAGAACAATGACATCTTGCAAAACAACCCTAAGGAAATTGCTTCTCTGTCATTTACACATCACAGCAAAAGCAAGCTGAACATGGGCACACATTTAGTTTCATATGGCTGAATAAAATAAATAAATAAATAAATAATAAGTATTGTAAAACAAGACGGATGTAGGTTAGTGGTTTAAGCAATGATCTAACCACAGGATTTACAAGAGAACTGACATGAGAAGGCAATATGTATGCATCACACATAAAGCAATCTAAGTGAACGTTCGCATTACTGAAGCTCTGCTTCTGCGTCTGCTCTGCACACGTACAACACCCCTTATAACACCTCTGTCAAAACACATCTGCCATGAGTTTATGTTGGTTGTCAGAGGGAAAAGCAACATCCTGTTCAGTATGTGAAACATATCTGAACCACTATATACAATTAAAGATATCAAACATTATGACCTCTTAAGCATCACATGTGGCATTTAACCCGAATCATAGATAGTTTTCTGAAAACGGTTATCCTGTCAGCCTGATAAAAGAGATACATTTGAAAAAGATACCTTGGATAATATTCCAGCATGAGCCTTGACATTAAATGAATGCCTTGAATAAATGATATTATATAATTTTTTATTTTTTTTATATTAACTTATACCAGCCATGGAGAGATCTTGATGGTATTAACAATTCTGGTAACATGGTTTCCATGGCGGAATGGACACGTTTTATTATAATAATTCTCGGTCTGATCCCAACAGTGTGGGCATGTCAATCACATACTGACTGATAGCTACATCCCCTCATACATATATATAAAATGTATGTATGCATGTATGTATGTATGTACAGGGGTTGGACAATGAAACTGAAACGCCTGGTTTTAGACCACAATAATTCATTAGTACTATATGGTGTAGGGCCTCCTTTTGCGGCCAAAACAGCATCAATTTGTCTTGGGAATGACAGATACAAGTCCTGCACAGTGGCCAGAGGGATTTTGAGCCATTCTTCTTG
>JAQMYJ010000001.1:16451643-16480190 GCA_030014305.1 Clarias laeviceps | reverse complement strand
TTTTTATCTGGAATTAATGGGAAGAGCTTTTCAATGTTGCCCTGATCACCTTTCTGTGAACAAAATTATAACTTATACTTTTTTATTTTATTTCATAAATGTTATCAAGAAGATCAATGTTTGAACCCAAATTCATTTAAAATAATATTTTTATTTTTATTTCAGTAAGTAAGGGATTTCTTGGCCTGATTTCTCCCTATCCGTCTGTATTTCCTGTGGGTTCTCTGGTCTCCCCCCACCTATCAAAAAGTAGGTGGATTTGCTACACTAAATTGCCCCTAGGTGTGAATGAGGTTGTCCAGTGATGGACTGGTGTCTTGCACTCCCCTGCCTTGCCCCCAGTGTTCCTAGGATAAACTCACCAGGAGAAAAAAATTGTTGGAATTGAGTTAAGAACTGTCCAATGCATTATTAAAAGTCATGTGGTCTGATGACTTCAGATAGACCCTACACCAGTGGCAATAAAATGAAATCAGCTGATGACCTGAATGTACAGAATGACCAGGTTAGCACATCAATATTTTTCCATCCCAATGGCATATTCCAGGAAAACAAAGCTGAGATTCATCTGGCACAACTTGTGAAAGAGTCGTTCTGGGAGTAAAAGGAATCATTTCACACATGAATTGACCATCACAGTTCTGACCTTTATCCCCTGAAAGCCTTCTGGATGTACCAGAGAAGACTTTACGGTGGTGTTTCAACTCTTCATTACTAGATCTTGGCCAAATAACATTAATGCAACTCTGGACAGAAATAAATGTTGTGCTGTGAATGTTGCTCGAGGTTGTAAAAACAATGCAATGGTCGAATGTGCTCTGTAATCAAAGCTGACAGCTGTCCATGAACTATAAAAAGCATTTTACTTTTTTTGGCCAGAGAGTAGAGTTTCTGTGTTGATAAATAATTTTACAGAGAGAGAGAGAGAGAGAGAGAGAGAGAGAAAATAAGATTAGGTAACTGTGTTACAGCAGCATCTTTATTACTCTAAACTTAATAAAATTTAGAAGAATTTAAATACACTTAAAATATTATGGCTGTAATTTGCATTTTGGACTTGTAATCTCTAAAATCTTTGATTTGACATAATAGAAGCTTCTACAGTAGCTTCAACCCGACATAGAACCCGGTTCTAGAGTTTCTAGAATTAGTCCATTAAGATCTACTGTAGCAATGCTACAAATGTTTTGTCAACATGGTTTGCCATATTCATTTACATCTACATACAGTAGATTGGGCAACATTTATCAAGACATATCAAGCCGGGTGTGAAGGAATTTATTCATAAATTGTTCATGGGAGGATACTTATACACACACAAAAAGAATAATTAACATCCATTTAGTTCAGGCAAAAAAACTTTCATATCCTACCTATTCCAAGGCTCCTGAGCTTTTGAGCACTCATTAATCCTAAATTGGTACGCTCCAAACCACTGCACTCATGGATTAAGTTTAAATGAATTTAATGGATCACAGATTAAATGAAAATGTTATGAAACTGTTATAATGACTTGAAAGAAAGAAATAAAAATTAAATACAGAAATGAAGACAAATAAGGCTGACTATTTAATTAGGACAAAAGTGATGGTTCCATGAAACTAGAGGAAGCCTTTCTTGAATTCTGCACAGGCAAAATTCAGTTCGTAGCTGACAGGTCTGTTTTGGAAAATGGCTATATGATGACATTTATGCATTTATTATTTTAGAAGCTTCAGCAGTGCTATATTGATGCAGCGAGAGGGGTTTTATAGCCCAAATTCATAATACTTATGGTATGGTGTGAGAGTACTCTGGAGAAAGGATTTAGCCAGAACTGTTAAAACTACAGCATTAATGCTACAATACAGTGTATGTGTGGGGGGCATGGAACTAGGCCTTAAAGCACCCAGTCACAATCATAGTAGTCATTTCTCTGTTGGCAGATTTTGTAAAGTGATATAATAAGCCAACACATTTTCTGTAAGCACACAGGTCTTTACACAACATGTTGGAATGCTAGCATGCTGATTTTCTCTGTGCTTATGAAATATTCACTGAACAGCTCTCAGCTTATGAAATGTGAGGCTACACATTTGCCCCATTATCTGCAGTTGAGCTTTAACAGATTTCTGTGGTAGCTCATTCCCAAAGTAATTGGCTCTCAGGCTGCAGAAGCTGTGGGTGATTTTGTTCTTATATTTGGACAGAGCGTCTGAGAGCATCAGAGAGAGAGAGAGAGAGAGAGAGAGAGAGAGAATGCTGTTCTCTTGCCCATAGCCTAGGAAAGGCATTAACATGAAGAGGTGTATTATTATTCTATGTATTATATGTAATTTTGAATATAATTTCTACCTGTTTATAATGGTGTCTTTTGTAGTTCTATGAAAAATTGGATTCGGATAAAGAAAGAATGACAGGCAGGAAGAGAGAAAAGTAGGACTGAGTGTCTGATGGAGACTAAAAAGAATACCCTAATGTGCAGCCTGTCAGAGCAGAGGCCATTCTTAGACACACACATTACTCTTTTTTAGGGTCCTCTGTTGCTAAGGGCCTTCTTTGTCTTCAGTCACACCCTTTTATTGCCATGGCCACCCATTTTTACTACAGCAAAACTGTAAATACTGCTAGATCTGAGAGACAAAACAAAGACAAAATAGCGAAGGGTAAAAACAGAATCACAGGCAGTCAGAGGTATTTCTGAAAACAGACTTTGACAGGAACCAGTTGCCTGATCCACAATGCTAGGGGCGAATCTTCATTTTGGATCTAGTCCTGAGGACAAAATTCTGAACATGCTGCAAGCTACAATCCAGAAACTACAAGAAGTATTATATTCAGAGAGAACCAGCAGCACAGAGGCACATGGAATGGAGTTCACCAAAGCTTCTGTGAATCCTTTAGTGTTTGAAGATTCAGCACAGGCCCTTAGGAAGGTTCTCCATCTTTTTAAGGAGTCGTGTGTGCTACACACACACAGCGTAGGCTCCCTGAGAGATGCACTAACTACCACAGTGCGCACACTTATGGAGCGAGACAGGCACGCAAATTACGGGCACATGCTCTCAAAAAGAGAGACCAGCGCGAAGCAACTGGGTAAGTCGTTTCAGATTTTTGCATGCACTTTAATTGTGTTTATGTGTACTCAGTGGCATAGCAACTTAAAAGATTTTCCTGATCGATTTTTCTGCAGGAGTCCCCAGAGAAAGCAATTTTCACCAAAATGTCTATATCAACGATCTCATTCAAAGTGTTTTGGAAGACGTGCACAGCATCGAGAAGACGCTGTTTTCGATAACAAGTAAATTCGACAAAGCAATCACCATCATCTCTGGAGGGAAACCGCAAAGTACTGAAGCTGCGACAACAAGGGATGATCTTGTGATTCATTCAAAGGACAGGCTAGTTCTTCCACAGCTATTTTATAAAGAGGAATGTGGCTCTCAAAATACCGAACCAGAACATACATCAAATGTCTCACCCCTTTCAGACATTGAGAATTGTGTCCTTCAAAGCAACTCAAACATACAAGCCGAGACCTTTGTTGGGTTTGAGAGAAAGACTTGCCCACATAAACTGTTTACTGAAAGCCCAATTAGCCTTGTAAGACAAGAAAAGGACAGAGTTCTGTATGAAATGATGAAGAGTCAAGAAAACGATGGCCTTGGTCCTCTTGGACAGCATGTTGGAGAGGTGAAGAAAGAAAAGGATGAAGAAGACAAGAAGGTGGAGAAGACTGGCACAGCAGTAGTGGAAGAACGTATGAGCTGCACAAATGAGTGTATTACAGTAGGGTAAGGTATTTTCTTTTGGTGTTTTCCATTGCATTAGTGTACCTAACCCTAACCCTAGGCTATAGACATCAGCTTGAGGGATTGTATACAGATTTAATGTTTTTCTTTTTAATTGTGACATATTGACTGTACTAGTCTACAATTGTAGGATCCAACACAATGTAAGCTCAAATACGAGCTCATAATAAACAGACTTACTGGCACATCAGCAGTAGTTACATGCAAACTATTTTTTTCAAAAATCTATTGTTCCTATTTGAACACACAAGTTTATGAAACACATACTGTAAGTTTATGAGATGTGACATGCAACTCAACTTTTCTTTTCCCCAGCAGTGAAAATGTTGATTGTATAGTAAAAAAAAAAGAAAAAAATAATTCAGTTATATATTTTTTGTTCCAAAGTTATTTCTAAATAAGTGTTTAATAAATTATAAACAGAAATAAGTGTTTGCTAGATCAGTGGTTCTCTTATTCCTGGAGGGCTCCATGCTCCGAATATTTTAGTGTTATTCCTGCTCTACCACACCCACTGTAATTAAGGAAATGCTGTTTATTAGGTGATACATTAAATCAGGTGTGCTGGGAGCTGAGAAAGCACTAAAATACTGTATGCAGGGGCAGGTGGTCCTCCAAGACTGGAGTTGAAAATACAGTGGTTAGATAAAGTTCACATAACATATATTTTAAGGTGGCCAGGTGGCATAGTGGTTAACACTGCGGGCTCACACCTCCATGGTTGAGGGTTAACTGGCATTCTCAAATTGACCACTGTGTGAGTGTGTTTCTGCAACCTGCAAAGGCTCTAAAGAAACCTTGTTTCCCCTCTTGTCTGTTCCAACCACTCCGGATCTATCATCATCTGCACCTGTTTCTCACTGGTTCATGCCTTACATTCAATGTTTTTTTATGATTTAATGATTCATAGGTCACTGTGTATCTTAACTAACAAAACCATTCCTCTGAAACTGCTCAAGTGCAGGGACTGGACTGAGAATGAGAGCCAAAAACAAAAGTACTACAGGGAAAAAAAAAGTACTTCATGGAGCCTGGAGAACTACTCCTCAAGACTACAGTAAAATTACAAGAAAGTCTGGCTCTTTAGAAGCAAATTATGAAGAAATAAGGGGCAGCCAAAGACTTTTGCACAGCACACACACACTCATACATGGATGGATGGATAGATAGATTTTGAGAATAGAAAAGTTTTCTCTTTTTTGAGATAGAAAAGTTTTGAGTATGACGCAAATATTAATTTTCACAAAGTCCTCTGCTTCGGTATTTTTAGATCTTTTGGTCAGATGTTACTATGGTATGCTGAAGTATAATTACAAGCATTTCATAAGGGTTACATGCTTTTATTGACAATTACATTAAGCTCATGCAAAGAGTCAATATTTATAGTGCTGACACTTCTTTTTCATGACCTTTACAACTGGCCCTGGCCTGCTGTCAATCAGCGTCTGGGCAACATCCTGACTGATGGCAGCCAGTTCTTGCATAATCAATTCCTGGAATTTGTCAGAATTTGTGGGTTTTGTTAGTCCACCTGCCTCTTCAGGATTGGCCACAAGTTCTCAAAGGGATTAAGGTCTGGGAAGTTTCCTGCCCATGGACCAAAATTGAAATGTTTTGTCCCCTGAGTCACTTAGTTATCACTTTTGCTTTATGGCAACATGTTGCATCATGCTGGTATTATTACAATTATACAAGGTATTATTCGTCAACAAACTGTTCTTGGATGGTTGGGAGAAGTTGCTCGGTTTTGAACAAGGTTTGCCTTGAAGGTTGTACATTCTTTATTCAAGGCTGGGTTCTTAGGCAAAATTGTGAGTGAGCCCAATGCCTTGACTGAGAAGCGACTCCACACATGAATGGTCTCAGGATGCTTTACTGTTGGCATAACACATGACTGATGGTAGCGCTCGCCTTTTCTTCTCTGGGCAACTTTTTTCTGGATGCCTCAAACAATCGGAAATTGGATTCATCAGAGAAAATGACTTTACCCGCATCCTCAGCAGTCCAATCCGTGTACCTTTAGCAGAATATCAGTCTCTCCATGATGTTTCTCCTGGGGAGAAGTGGTTTCCTTGCACTTACACCTGTCTGCTGCCATTCCTGAGCAAGCTCTGCACTAGTGGTGACCCAATTCCACATCTGATTCAACTTTAGGAGACTGTCCTGGCACTTGCTGGAATTTCTTGGGTGCCCTGAAGCCTTCTTCACAACAATTGAACCTCTCTCTTTGGACTACTGTACTTAATGATCCGATAAATGCTTGATTTAGGTGTAATCTTATGTACTAGCAGCAATATATTTGCCTGTGAATCCCTTTTTGTGCAAAGCCATGATGACTGCACATGTTGCAAGTAATCATGATTAACTGGGGAATGACAATGATTTCAAGCTCCATCCTCCATTTAATGCTTTCAGTCTGTTGCTCTAAAGCAATCAGTATGACAGAGTGATCTCCAGCCTTGTCCTTGTCAACACTCTCACCTGTGTTAACAAGAGAATCACTGACATGATGTCAGCTGGTTTGTTTGTGTCAGGGCTGACATGCAGTTGAAATGTTTTTTATTATAAAATGTTTCTTTTTCAAACAGAACATTAGTCCATTCCATATGACTATACACATAATGTTCAGTTTGCCTAGCATAATATTTCTTTTTGTTATCTATTCATGATTTTATTATTTTTCTTGCCAAATAACACATGCAGCATTTTAAATTAATTTCTTGGCATAAATCTCTCTAAAATTAATATAAACGTTTTTTTTTGTTCAGTTTGACAGATTCAGCAAAATCTTCCCCCAAAGTCCTGTGCTATATAACTGCCCCACTAGAAGTCACAAAGGTCATCAGATGTAAGGCAGTGGACAGCCTCAGTTCTCTCATGGTGACTGGGACGGAGGAGCTGGTCAGTAGCGTGCTCAGACTTGAAAACTTCAGCAACATAAAGTGTCCCTTCCCGCTTACTATAGCCATACCTTTTCGGGCTTCTTACCACCTGAATTACCGGGAGGCTGTGGTGAAGGTGGTGGACCAAGAGCAGAGGATCGGTTATGTCACTCCAGCAGCCACCGAGGGCATCTACGGAGGCTGCAGGGTCTGTGATAGCAACTTGCATTATTCACTTAATTACAATCATGTCATCAGCATTGTTCTACATCAGTGCATGTGTTTTGTCTTTTTAACATTATGTCTGTGTTTTCTCTAAGGGGACATTTGCAGTGGTGAGGGTCTACACTCTTGGTGTATTTGTAGTCTTATCACGTTTGCAGAGGGAGACATTCACAATCCCAAAGAGAGGACTGTGTCTCAAACTGAGCGTGGACTCCAGGATATGCCTGGACTATCCACCTGGTTCTTTCAGCACACCAGTGATTGCCCAAGCAACGGTACTCTTTTTCTAATCTTTCTCCAGAGCATTTTTTTTCAATCTATAATTCATAGACATACTGTAGATACTCACTAAGTCTTATATTCACACATACTATACATATTAAAAACCTATTGTACATTAGATTGTCAATACAGGGTCATTCATTAATTCATTTCTTAATTCTCTCATCTTTTAGCATTTTATCCTGGTTGTGGTTGATGTGCTGGATGTGAAGCAGGAATACAACATTGCACATATACTGTACAGACACCAGTCTATAGCACAGATTATTATGCCTTGCTATTTATATATAAGGACCAAAGGTATTTTATGACCTCCAGACAATACTTTACTGATTTTCAAAGAATATCTTTTTAGATTTATAAATGACTAGCGTATGTACCCATCACTGACAAGAAAATAGTTTTTTAGAAAGAGTTAAAAGGTTAAAGTTAAAATATATATGTCTGCCTGTCTTTCTCTACGGTACAACTCTCTGCTTAACTTATTAATACAAAGAAATACAATTTTGTAAGGTTGACTATCTTATGCCTTGTTTACTGAGACTGTTTCAGGTCCTCCAATGTATAAAACGTAAAGATACTGTATCATTGAAAGAGCAAATTCTGACCAATGTACAGACAAAACCTTTCTTTTATTATATAGATTTTTTTCTGTACTATTGGTAATTTAGTTAGCAAAATTTTGTGAAAAATATTGACTAGGTAACTCAGCAAGTCAGCCAGGGCAGCTTAAGCCAAACTAGACAATAAAGTTAAACACGGCTGTTTTTTATATCATTTAAATGAAATAAATGAAATACACATGACATTCAGTTTTTAGCTTATAATTACAGCCTGTCTATTGATAACCATTTAACATACAGACCAGATAAGGAATACACATATGCCAGCCTACACCGGGTTCACATTGCTCTCTATGTGTGACAATTGTTCATTAACTCTTCATCTCTGATGTCACTAAATAACAATTTTAAGACTTTCTCTGCTTCAGACAGAAAAAAAAAGTTAATTATTGTGCATTATAATTAGCTGAATTAAAACAAGTTAATTAAAATGACTGATTGGCTATAGTTTTTGATTCAGACCTATACAGCGATCAGGTACAACACTAAAACCACTGCAAGTTGAACTGAAAAACAATGAATAGCAATTATATGTATCATGGGTACCCAAGTCTCATTTATGCCTGTGAGGACTAAACCCATCTGGTTCGATCCCACAGAAAATCCAATGTAGCAGAAATTGCTAAAAAAATATTTAATACTTGCCAGGGGCGAAATAAAGGGGGGAGGGGGGTAAGTAATGCCCTGAATGACAGGTATGGCAATCGAAAAGGTTTGGCTTTGTCGGGCTGGGGGGCCTGGTATATTAGACTTTCAACAGGCCCAGAATCTCTAACAGCACCCCTGATGCTGGCTATGATAGAAAGCTATCAGAATAATAAAGTGCATCACAGCTTGCTGTCATGCCTTAAGCAGTCGGAGATGTTTTGGTGTCGCACAGAGAACCTACACAATATTGTCCACAATATTTTAGGTTTTAAATCTTTTGGTTTCTTGGTTTATATGAGATACATATAAAACAGTATTAATAAGAAATAGTACATTTCTCGTAAGAGACACACAAAGAGGTGCATATTATACTGTATACTGTATGAGAACTTATCTCTTGTTGGATCCGACTTTTCCCTTCATTAGACAACTTGGTTGTATAAAAATCCATATACTGTACAAGTATGGTTAAGTTAAGAGGCATCAAAAGAAATTGTTTATAATTTCTATTTTTATAATTTCTTATTAATACCGTCTATATTGCTTTGAAATGAAAACTCAAATATTTTAATTGTCCTGTTTTAATTCAACCCATCAAAGTGCATAACAATTATCAGCTTTCCCCTCTGAAGGAGAATCGTTGTTCCAGTGTTGTCCTTTTCAGCAGTAATTTTACAACTGTAATCACTGATGGACTCCATTTGCCTTGATACCTTATTTCCACAGAGACTATTAGATACTCTTCAATTACTACTTCACAATTTGGTCAAGGAAATAATTTGCATGAAAAAGGCATCAACATTTATTATAGCTCTATATCCTGTTTGACTCTACAAGGGACGGATTATGGGTTGTGTGGGCCCCTGGGCAAAACGTTCGCGAGGCCCCCAAACCCCCTCCCCCCCCCGGGCAAAACGTGCGCGAGCACCCCCGCCGCAAGGGCCCTTGAAATGTTGATGGTTGTTGAGGTGGTTCTGGTGACGGGGGGGTGAAGCTCTCGCAATCGTAGGCAGAGGATCAAAGAATGTAGGCCCTCTAAAATAGACAAACAAAAATACATTGTTGATAAGCATTGCAAATTGTTTTGGACCCCCTGCACCCCAAGGGCCCCTGTTCAGCGGCCCCGCTGGCCCAGTCCGTAATCCGTCCCTGGACTCTACGCATGTGTTTTAGCCATTTAGATACATTACTTTAACCTGACATGAACACTTTTTACCCCTTTTTACTTCTTAGGTACAGCCTGTAGATGCTCTGCTCCTGTCTTCATTGAAGTGCAGAAATGATTCCTGCCACCCCATCCTCACCACTAGCCCTCTACTGTATCTGAATCACCCTTTAACTGTAAGCCCTCTACGACCTTTGACCCTAACATTGCCCTGTCCTGCTAAACCTAAAAAGATGAAGACAGGAGAGGAGAAGACCTGCAGTTACTCTGACAGCACAGCTCTTATACCTGACAACGGCTCACCTCACCGGGTCAGGTAGAGGCACCCAGAGCTTTTTTTTTTTTTGGTTTGGCTGCCAAGCAATATTTTACTTTTGGAAAGGGAAAATTATTAACAACTCAAACATCTGTCTTTTTTTTTTAGTATGAAAAAAAGTTTCATAAATATAAACCATTATGCAGTATGGTGATTAGTGTAATATTTCATAAACCCTACAGTTCTTTCTTTCTAAATAAGGGTTTTAAGTGCTTCAGTACAAGCATCCAAAAGTCTGACTAAAGAGCAGCTGGTTGTCCTGGGCTGGAGAGACGAGCGCTGGAGTGTTCTAGATAAAGTCACTGTGAGGAACTTACAGAATGACCTTATTTCTTTTGAGGTCTTGGAGAACTACGAGCGGTACGTATACAATACTATGGAAAAAATATAATTACAAAAAGGTTTTTACATTTGTGTTGATTAAATCTTTTTTTTTCCAGGCTGATAGTTGTTCGTCTGCTCTGTGCTGTAAGACCTTCTTGCTTGGTGTTTTTTGCTGAGGAGCTGCAGGAGTCATTGAGGACTTGTCCAGTATCGATAGCCATCCACAAGAAACAGAAGGACCCCAGCAATGTGGTTCTGACTGTCCTGCCCAGTAGAGATCTGGGCTATGGACTGGCTGAACTCCATGCCCAGGCTTACTGTGGCTCTCCAGAGCAGTCTGCTGAGATCTGGATGAAAGAAGGAGAGCAACTTCTGCTAAAATTCAGCGGTAACATAATATGCACAGGTACCTTAAGAGTCACGTTTGATCCAATCAAATCAGCTTTGCCAAAATGGCCCTCATTAGACTAGTGAATTTCACCCTGTCATAAAATATGTCTTGGTGTATTTAGGGGGGAAAAACATGACAGAACATGCTGTGGAAGATAAATCATTTACAGTGGGTCCTTGTGGATTAACATAAAGTGCAGTATAAGAAGTATACGAGTATATGATATGATTTTCAAATTTGTCCAGGAATGTAACATCATGTTGTGAAATGTAAATGAAACAAGTTATATCCTGTTAACTCTATATACAGTAATATAGCTATGAAAAGCTTCCCAAGTCCCACAAGCTAACATGGTTGCAATAGTACAAAATCCACATCCAGTGCATTTTAGGTTCTTGTTTGGATTTGTGTGCGTATGTACATGTTTGTGCAGGTGACCAGTGCTCAGAGCCTCACACACTAACATTTCACAATCAGAGAAGGAATTGGCTCTGTCTGCAGCTGAAGGAACTGGACCCCTTTGGAAACTCCAGCTCAGCCCAATACAAAGGCATGGCGTTACTTTACCAAATCCCTAAAGATCAGCTGGTATGGAGGGAAGACACAGCAGTTATATCTCAAGGCTATGGCTTAGGACAACCGGCCTGTAAGCTGTCACTCACTCTTCCCAAGGTGAAATAATACAAATACGCTTAGGTTCAAATAGAATTACAATGCTTTGAATACATTCCAATAATTTTTACTTGCATTAATCCATATCCCAAAATTCTTGTGATTTATTTAATGAAATCTAGCGTGCTGCTCGTATCGCTTTCCTTGATTTAATTGTAAGATACCAACACAATTTCACTTTAGCTCAAAGAGATGCCAAAGGACATGTTATAACAAGTATTTGTATTGTCTTGTTTTTCAGACAGCGAAAACTCTGTCTCAACCAATCAGTACAAAATTCTTGAGACAGGATCAGGCAGGTAAGTATTTTTAAATTCAAATCCACACTCCCTATGAATTTTTATTCACCCTTGTCCTCTTCTTCTCTCAGAGCCTCTCTGTGATGAGCTGCTAGCCTGGCTATGTAGCAAGCTGTCCGAAGAAGACGCATCCCTGCTGGTAATGTGTCTTCGCTTGCGCCGTTCATCTGTCCAGCTGGCCCGACTCCGAGCTCCAAACAGCCTTGCGCTGCAGATTTTTCATATCCTGACCACATGGAGACAAGCCCTGCCTTCCCTCACACCAAAATGTCCTTTGCTTGCCCACTGTCTGACTCGCATCGGCAGGCCAGAGCTGGCTGCAGAGCTGCTGAAAAAAGGTCCCGCTGTGGACAGGAGTGAGAGGTGATGTGCAGAGACACAAAGACCTATAACAGTCCACAGATCTCCATTCTGTCACATTAAAGACAAGATATATAATATTCTATATTTAGAAATGAGTTGCAGACCTAAATGTTTATTCTGCTAATTCTAAGATGGAGAATAATTGAACATGATAGAAGTAGATACAACAGAAGAATATATAAATATGGTCTTGTGTTTTCAATTTAATTCAGTTTAATTCAACAAGCCTTACTGGCATAACCGTGTATATGTACAGTATTGTTAATGCACTACAGTTGTCTTAGCATCTTAGTTGTATCAAATGAAATGTATAATTATTTAATAAAATTTTCGTTTAATTTTATTAATTATTAGCTTTTATTTTCAAATTCCAAAACATTTCCACAGACATGTTTACTGTAATCTATTACCCTGATGTATTACAAAATAGATGAAGTTGCACGACAACACCAGTAGATGGCAGTGTTGTAACGTTAATGTATTGATGTTGCTGTATTTTCAAGCGTAGTTTAGTGTCAAGTTAATAACGTTTCTTCCTCACTGTGATGGATCTATGTCATGACTATGATTAAAAGATCTAAATTAAACATGTAGGTATAGTTGCTGAGTTTGCGCATATATAAATTATCTGCATGGACCGTTTAGACAGATAGTTCACCAAGTTCACCAAGTTCACCAGTGCGCATGCACATCTCAGCACCCCGCAGTCCGCGTGACTAGGTGCTCTTTGGGCTGATCTGTGACGTCACCATCTACGTACGCACTGAGGCACGAGGAACTGTGGATGCACGGGGTGTTGACAACTTACCGTAATATTTCGATATTAAAGATTTAGGAGGTTAACCAGGAGCAGCAATAAAGAACTTGTGCCACAATGTGACATCCTAACTTCTATATCCAACATCCCAATGATTGTAGAGATTTAATTAGTTATGGAAAGCTGGATAAATTATTTAATATCTGTATACATTTACATAGCATCGACATTATCTGACGTTAGTAACTATGTATTGTTTAATAGCTTCATATACGTACGACATTAAACCTAAAGATTAGGCTTGTCCTGTTTTATAAAGAAAGCTTTAATGCTACACAATGCATAGGGATATTACGAAAGGCGTTACGGGTCTATATAAACAGGTATATAAGCGCGGTTCTTATTAATGCGCGTATATTAGGTCTACACCGGCCACTGGACAGGCTCAAACCTCGCGCCGGTTACGTCTGCTTTGGAGCAGGCACGCTGCAACGTGACAGCTGGTACCCGTGCGGCGAGCGCCTCCCCCACCATCCAATCAGCGCCGAGCTGGGCGTGAATAGGCTGGATTTGGAAGCGCAGGCAGCCAATGGGAATCGAGTATGCCATCAGCTTGCAGTGGGACGCTCAGGAACGTGTACTACTGCGTGCCTGGTGTGGTACAGGGAAACGGAAAAGTGTGCCACACAATACGCGCACTGCTGCGATCCCGAAGCAACGTGAAAACCAAGTACAGACTGGAAATCGAGCAGTTCTGAGATTTTAGGAGGTGATGCAAACAGGAGACTGGCGATAAGAGAAAATGCTCTGAGAAGGTCTTTTTGTCCGGAGACAACCCTGCGAGGTTTGGAGAGGTAAGGCCAGTTATTTGGATATCTAGTGCCTCGTAGTCATGCAAAGCATTAATCTGGTGAAAAGTTTAACACGGTGTCATTTTCCTGAAGATGTACAGTATGTATTGGATCGACACTTCTGCTTCTGTGTACATGAGACTATGACTAGTCATTATTACTGTTTTGGTAATGTTATGTTGACATTTTGTAGTCATGTCAGACTTTACATGTGACATTTGTTTGAGAATGCTTCCTAAAGCAAATCACAATCTAAACATGAAAGATAACAGATCCTCTCCTGGATCCCTGCCCAGCCCCATCTGCAGCACACCAGCACTAACACCTTGTGCCAGCTTAATGTCAGTCACACTCATCAAATGTAAATGCAACACAAAAGTCACACTTGGGATAAATGCCTGATGTGACAACAGTTAAGTCTTATAGCTCATACAAGTGGTGATCCGAGGACTCTATTCTCCTTTATTCTCCTCTATTCTCCTATCAGGGACATTTGGTCTGGTATTTTGGCAGGCGTGTTTAAAGCAGCAGTATGTAAGATTTTGAAATTGCAATGTCTGTCCTGGATAAATTCTAATGGATATTAATTGGTAGTTTTGAACAAAAAACTGTTGTACATAGAAAAAATCAGTTGATGAAAGCATGCATGTAATTAATATAAAAGTCAAAGTGGTGGCAAAGTGGTTAGAACTCTGGCCAAGCACCTCCAGGAACGAGGGATCAAATTCGTGCCTTGGGTCTGTATGTGTGTGTGTGTGTGTGTGTGTGTGTGTGTTGTTTACATGGTTTCCTCCAGGTCTTCCAGATTTCTCTCACAGTTCAGAGACATGTAGATTAGGCTAATTGGCATTTCCATTGGCATCGTATGCATGCTTATACCCTGCGATGGATTGGAACCCTGTCCGAGGTGTACCTTGCCTAGTGACCTGATTCACTTGGGATAGGCTCCAGAACTCCCGCATCCCTGAACAAGATAAGCAGTCTAGAAAATGAGTTAGTGAGAGTGTAATGATACTTACAGCTATAGGATAGAAAGATTGAGGCTGGTATATTCATTGTTGATTACACAAGGAACTCAGCATTGTAAGTTCCTTAGGTTTAGTGTAAGGTCTTGAAATGTTCTTCAGATCCATGATACAGAATACAGGCAAATGTGAGGTGGGACACAAAGAAAAGAGACCCAAACAGAAGTATCCTTTCCTTGTCCCTTATTTATTTTGCATTTGCAGTGACTTAATTGTGGTGAGTGGAAATTTGCTACTTGTACAGTAATTACATAAATTCCCACCTCAGCACTTTTACACAACAGGTACAGTGGGAAAAAACTTGGGGAATGTGGGTTTCATCTATGCAGCCTGTGACTCCAGGGAGTTTCCATGTTCAAGGAATTGTATATTTTAGTTAGCTTGGGTTCTAGCATCAGGAAAGTTTATGTAATGTTCTTTAAATTCACAAAACACAAGACTTTACATACTGTTGGTTCACTGACACCACATAAATTCCTAAGTTTTTATATGAAAGGTCCCAAATTCCTAAAAAATATAAATAAATAAAGTAACGAGCTCGTAGAGACAAACTGGTACAGGCTGTCTGACTGGCAGATGAAAGCTTGGGTTGCAAAAGTGAAATAATCTTCACAGCATTTACTTTATGCATTTGAAAATGATCGCTCAAGCACATTTCAATATCTTTATTGTCATTGGAACATGTGGCATGTCCAAAATTACAAATTACATGAGAAACAGTTTTGTACATATATTGCACATAAGATGTTGGCCACTTTTGCCAGCAGCAACTTGTCTAACCAGTCAAACTAGTTAATCTTCATTAATATAGTGTAATTTGTGTGTCTTCTTTGGCAAACAACATTGACCTGGAGTTAAACCTGCCTCATGGGAGATTTACTTTAACCCTCAGTTTAGTCCTGGAGTCGCTCTAATCTTCTCTAAGGAAGTCAGTTTAGTTAATTCAGGACAGGATAAATCTAGATCTATTTCAAACTATGACTGGGAAAGCTGATTTCTGTAAATCTGGTTTTGAAGGCCATTCAAGTCTAGCATTAGACTTAATCTCTATCTGGGAAACCACCTATAAATATTATGTTCTCCAGGGTTACCTCAGTGAACGCTGACGTTACAGAGGTGTGGGTGTGTCTTTAGTATAGCGCCACAATTCCCACAGTTTTATTATTTACTTCCAAATAAAGCTTATATTATATTATATTATATAAGCAAATTTATGAAGTCACCACTACCAAACTTTCCTTGAAAAATTGCAATAATTTTCCAATATATTTCAATATAAAAATTCCAATATATTTGGCACAATGAAATGTAACCCATATTACAATGGGCATTCAAGTCAAACCAGGACTTTTATTTATTTATTTATTTATTTATTTATTTAACCAAAACATTTATTGCACTCAAGTAAAAAACATGTCTACACAGGTAAATGTCACAGAGGTTTTTTTTTTTAAGTAAATACATAGTTTACAGTATAATATGTACAGTATTACTTAACAGTATTGTATTAATTCTTTATAGATTTCAATCTGTTCTCAGAGTCTGTGTAACAGCAAGAATTAATGTGTAATACAGTTAGTATTAATTTATTAAAGTAGCATATGTTTCTCTTTTTATATGTGAGTATCTGCGAGCACATGCGTGTGTGTGATATTTACCATATACCGATGAAAAAAATAATAAGGCATGTGATGATAAAGGATATATAATTGAAGAAAGTGTAATGGTGCATGCATATTGAGGGACGCAAAGATAATTGAAAGGAGCCAATCTGAAACAGAAAACAATATGGTGGGTAGGTATAAACGACATTAATGAGTGTGTCTCATGCACAGCTCTACCTTATAGTGAAAAGTGAAATGACCAACTACAATATATTATTATAAGATTGAAATTAATCAGTGATTCATATGCTGGGTGTCTATAATAGCTATTTAATGACATTAGAATATTCCAAAAGCAGTCTTAGAATGGCAGAAATTTGTTCTCCAAGTTCTATCTTTGATTATTTAGTATTTAGGAATAGTTTTGAACATTAGGGAAGGCAGGGGAAATGGCAAAGCAATTATTAAAATTAGTATAAAAAAATGCCTGCCTTGTAAATACTTGCTTTTAATTTCATACATAGTAATCAACAGACCGGACTTTTCAAGAACACTTGCAATCATCATGCCAATGACAAGCTGCAAGTGATCAGGAGGACTGAAATGCCGAGCAGATGCTGACTTAATCAGGACTGTTTTTGCTGGAGTTAACTTTTTTTTTTAATTAAATCTATTCCTTGTAATCTGTGTCTTCTTTGACCAACAGACATGATGATATGTAACATGATATATATATATATATATATATATATATATATATATATACCCTTAGCTGCAGTAAAACATTGGAATGGTGCAAACGTTTTAAAGAAGAACGTACCTCTGTGTGATGCCGGCCGATGTGCCTTGGAGCCAACTGCATTTTTTGCCCATTCTATTTTGCAAAAAAGCTCAATTAGATTGGATGTAGAGCATCTGTGAACAGTAATTTTCAAGTCTTGCCGCAGATTTTCGATTGGATTTAGTTCTTGGCCATTCTAACACAAGAATATGCTTTGATTTAAACCATTCCATTGTAGCTCTGGCTGTATGTTTAGGGTCGTTGTCCTACTGAAAGATCAACCTTCAGCCCAGTCTCAAGTCTTTTACAGACTCTAACAGGTTTTCTTCTAAGATTGCTCTCTGTTTGGGTCCATCCATCTTCTCATCAACTTTGACCAGCTTCCGTGTCCCTGCTGAAGAAAAGCATCCCAACATGATGCTGCCACCACCATGCACAGTGTCAGTTTTCTGCCACACATTTGGCTCAAAAAGTCCAATTTTGATCTCATCTGACCAGAGCACCTTCTTCCACATGTTTGCTGTGTCCAACACATGTCTTATCACAAACTGCACATGGGGCTTTCTTTCAACAATGGCTTTCTTCTTGCGACTCTTCCAAAAAGGCCAGATTTAGCGAGTGCACAACTAATAGTTGTCTTGTGGACAGAGTTTCCCTCCTGAGCTGTGGATCTCGGCAGCTCCTCCAGAGTTACCATGGGTCTCTTGACTGCTTCTCCGATTAAATGCTCTCCTTGCCCGACCTGTCAGTTTAGGTGGACGACCATGTCTTGGTAGGTTTGCAGTTGTCCCATAATCTTTCCAATTTCAGATGATGGATTGTACTGTGCCTCAGGATGTTCAAAGCTTGTACAAAATATACCCCTAAAAGCATGCCAGTGGTTGGAGTGGTTGGCCCTTTGTAGGGTTGTGGGGGTCATGGAGCCTGTTTCAGGGAACTTATTGCACAAGGTACGGTACACCCTGGATGGCTGATCATATGACACATGCACACACAAACTCAAGTACCCAGTCACACAATATGGGCAATTTGTAAATGCATCAACCTAGACAGCATGTCTTTGGATTATTTTGGATATTTGTTTTAGAATAAGATACTGGATGATTTCATGATTTCTGCAGATAATGTGCAAATAGCGCAGCAATATCAACATGTTCATAGATTTAATATCATATAGTCATCTTGGTTAAAGTGCTTACACTGTAACTAATCCATGCTGGCACTCACTCAATTGGCATTGCATATTGTGAGTGTACGAAGGAGAAAAAAGCCACAAGAGTGAAGTCCAAAAGAAATACTTAATAAGGCCAACCACAAGACTCAATATTGCGTTTAAGAAGAAGAGTGTGTAATTAAGTTGTAAAATGATGTAAAAACAGACGTTTTATGGCTTGTTATGTCCCGCACCTCGATAAACTTACCGGCTGATGTTCTAACCAAGACAAACATGATGTCTGAAGATCATGTCTGAAGAAAAGAGGATATTGATGCTGTTAGCTAGGTGCCCTGTGTCATGGACATCCAGTACATCAAAAGAACCAGTCATTAACATGTAAGTCCAGGACACAGACAGATGAAAGGAAATGCTTTTGCATTTTTCAGTTGAACGAAAGGGTTGCAGCAGGCACAAGCTTTTTGGATGTATATTTGTCTGGATACAGGCTATAGGACGTGTTGCCACTTAAGGAGTCAGGAAGCACAGTGAGGGGGTTCTCATCATACTATAAAACCTTACACTCAAGAAAAGCCATTTTCACCTACTAAGAACTAAGAATCTCTAACTTGAATTTGCAAAATTACTCACACACATAGAAGTAAGATTTGTGACGTAAAATTGGACCATTCTGTAATCTTGCCACAAATTTGACACAAAGAATTTAGTGATTTTATTCATACCTGCATAAACATGTTGATTTAACATCTTCAACACACATTTCTTTTGATGGCTTTTCCTCTAGTCTGTTCTTCTAGTCAATTGTCACCTCAAAACATTCGGGCACTGACTTCGCCATTTTCTTCTCATTCCCTTAAGTAACAACAAAGAGGCTCAAGAGGGATATTTGATTACATATTGCTTCTATTTAAAACAGTTAGAGAGGGAGCAGGTCAAAGGGCTTGAACGACCTCTACAACAGCCCATAGCATTTAGGATACACACCACCAACTCCCACCAACCGCAGAACTGAAGCAGACAAGAGTTTAAACATAGCCCACTTTCAAATGTTTGGTACTTATCACTTCAAAATTGACTTTTACTGTGTCATGTTTGTTTTCTTGGAATAGCTTTTCAATCACTGTGCTTTGGATCGCTAATGGAACATGGACCTTTTGCTACTGGCGCACTTTTTCTTCTTCCCCACAGTACATTTCAGTGCAGTCTGTGATTTATTTCGGTGATGAGGTCGTACGCTTGAGATTGTTTCCGAAGGTGAACTGAGTTCAGGCACACATACTGTACATATAAAGATTAAAAAAAATCGACACATAGGATTCTTTGGAATGTGAAATTTAAAAAAAAATGCAGGAAAACACATGACCCATTGTTGCTAAGTAGCTGCTTCAGCAATCACAGTTTGATTAGGAAGCCAAGCCAACAGCTGGAAATGAGAATTAAAGTTGTAAGTATGATGGACATATTTGGACCTCAATGTGTTTGCACAGTATATACAGTACAGTACACTGTATATTGTGTTTCAAGCTTGGTTATAATGAGCAAAAATGAGTACATTGAGGCAAATTGCTAGCTAAATAGTGAGATTTCATGGGCTAGTTCACATCTATATTGGTCTCTGAGCTGCACAGAACTTCAACACATAGAAAGGTACTTAGTTGGTACTCAGTAACTGTGACAGTCATATCATTGTGCACTATCAGGTGCTTCATTCTCATAACACTCCTGTTATCCTGAGGAAATGGGAGCAGATAATAATGTCCTCAGAATCAAGAATATTTGGGCCACATCCCAAAAGGCATTCTACCAGTGCACTCTGTCACTGTGGGTTTATGATTACCTAATGGGTTTATTACTATTCAGGAAGCATTTTTAGTGTGCTTTATGCAGTTTAAGATACAGTCTTGATTAATCCACAGAGTAGAGAATAACCAACTGCATAAAATGTTCTTCCTCAAGGACTTTGCAATAGCATTTCTCTCCCAGAGATGGCAACATTTTAGTACTTTTTCATTTCACCATCAATTTTGATGGTGAAATTCTGTGGCAGGACCTTAAGAGAGCTGTGCATAAGCCAATGCCCAAAAACCTGAATGAACTGAAGCAATGTTGTGAAGAAGAATGGACCAAAATGATGTGAGAAACTGATAGTCATACATAAAATGATTCCTTTAAGCTATTGCTATTAAAGTTGGATCTACAGTCTAATTAATCATGGGGGTTCTTAGGATTGCCCACATGTTGTCTTCATATTTGTTGAATGAAAAAGGCACAATAAAAAAAGTTATGTTCTTCAAGTTGTATTTGATTAATACTGAGACCCAGTACGATCAGAATTTTTTTCCACAAAAAATATAATTAAAAGTCTGTGTTGGGGGGGATTACTAACTCTTGAACAAAACTGTACATTTACTCACTCACTCATCTTCTATACCACATTATCCTGTATTCTGGGTTGCGGAGACCTGGAGCCTATCCCAGGAGACTTACGTAGGGTAGGAGGCGGGGTACACCTTGGACAGGGTGCCAATCCATCGCAGGGCACACACACATACACACACTCACTATTTGGGAATATACAAGGCAATTTGGGAACGCCTGTGGGAGGAAACCGGAGTGACCGGAGGAAACCCACCAAGCACGGGGAAAACATGTAAACTCCATGCACACAGAGACGGGAATCGAGGTGCAAGGTGACAGTGCTAACCACTGCACCACCATGCCACCCTGTACATTTACATGATCCCTAATATTCCAATAATATATTATAATAAATATATAAATAATAGCTCAACCTAAATAAAAACCTTGACATCTTAATCAGAACAGTCTGACTTGGTCCAGCCTGATTGGAATGAGAGGGGTGGTGTAAACCCTTTGTAATTTGTATAATAGGAAAATATTATCCATATGAACATGTGATCTGATCATTTCTCTCAGATATATAGTCAGCCATATAATGTATACACACTTCAGGAACAGAAAAATGTATATAAATATTTTAATACTTAATCATTGATATTATATTAATATAATATACAGTACATCATACGATTTTTCTTTTCCTTAAGTGTGTATACATTTGTTTGGCTGACTCTGTATATATTCCAATCTAAAACTTTTTTTTTAGTGGCACATTGTGCTTTCTCTGCATTGTCACTCAGTGGTTTTTTTTTTTGTCATATCTAAGACGCATTGCGAAATCTTTCTTAAAGATCATAGTACAACACATACTGTAATACACCAGCACAGTACACGGGACTACATTAAGCACAGATACACTAGTGTTGTACGGAAGTCAGCAAAACTACAAAAATGTCTGTAATCCGTTGACTCTACACTACCATGCAGTCCTTCTGGGGGGGGAGAAAGTTCCCCTGCTGTACGACTGCATGCAGTTGGTGTGTGCGTCTGTGTATATGAGAGTGTTAGAGAGAGAGTTCAGTCACGCGGATCGAGCAGGAGGAGTGCAGGAAGATGTGTTTATTTGTCGTATGTTTAAAATCTAATCTTAAATCTGATATTAACCCGATCACTCTTAACACTCCCGTCTGTGCGCTCATACTGGAAGTAGGAACGCGCATGTAATTGGCTAGTCAATCCCACCAATCAGCGTTGAGCCAGGCTCGACTGAACCGCTGCCTCGGACACGTGCGCTGTGTGTTTACAGAACACGGCCCGGTCACCGCGAGCTGCCAGCCAATCAGCGCGCGCGCTGCTCCGACGCATTTACGCAATAGGTCGGTTTTGGGAGAGGGGGCGGAAATCCGGTGACAGTACTCACGCGGACTTGTGTCTCGGTACAACAAGCGTTTACGCACTAACGTGGACACGATATACAGCAGCAGCGTGTGTCATCCTTATGGAGAAGAGTTCCTGTCTGCATGTAAGTCGCTTCAGTGGCATGAAGTCGTGCGTGGAGTAACTTTCAGGTGCTTAGTTACTGTTTAACAGCACAATGCTGTCCTGTTCTCTAGATAAGTGCACTGTATAGGTCATGGTGATCAGAATAGTTTAGACTATTGGAAGTAGGAATGGAAGTAGATGTACAAGCTGCGTCTGACTCTGTCAGAAATGGCGATATATACTATATCTACACTAATATATATATAAGAGTAATATATACTAGACCGCTCAGCCCGAACTTATAAACTAAGAAATGTGCATCTACGGGTTAATACAGTGATGCGCGCGGTTTTCGCCATAACACGTGATTTCTTTTGTACTGTATTATTAACTGTTGATCGTCATTACTGTCTTTGTCTTTAATGGCGACTGGGTCGTGATGATAAACGCACGTTTCTATGAGAACAGCATCACGCAGATGGGGCGCGCGAGTGTGTGTGTGTGTTTGGGGGGGTATAAAACGGTCTGTTGGTCGGTCACTGTGATAAAAATTAAAGATAAGTTGTATTATCTCAATCTCTGTGTATTCTATTAGTTATTTTGAGGAGCATTTGTTCCCTACAACTGGACTGCACAAGAATTTAAAAACCTCTCTTACATAACACATCTCATTTCTCAGTCATGTGCTCGATTCTGCAAGTTATAAACATCCCGATTTTTTTACTTTACTTTTCTTTTTTTTCTTCTTTTTTTAGATTGTGTACAATTTTAAACAAACTTAGCAACTCATTTGCTCCTACGCCATGTTAGAGCGCACCACCTGTAGGATTATATAGGAACTGCAACGTTTCATAACTTCAAATGCAAACAAATATGA
Source organism: Clarias laeviceps (assembly GCA_030014305.1). NCBI lineage: Eukaryota > Metazoa > Chordata > Actinopteri > Siluriformes > Clariidae > Clarias > Clarias laeviceps. Next base: position 16,457,297 of record JAQMYJ010000001.1, on the reverse strand, counting down.
ATAAAAATAAATCATTTTCATTAAATTTTTCCAATAAAAGCACTTTTGGGTTCATTGTGGTGATACATAAATTTTCAAACTAAAGAATCCCAATATACTACCAAATAATCCCCCCCATCTCTACTACTTGGTATGTGGAACAAGGGTTTGTGTGCCTTACATAATGTACTGACTTTCCATGTTATGGAAAAGTTCTGTGGATGGGATTCAACCACACAACAGTTTGTTAGATATTCACAAGAAAGCTTGAAATGTCTGTATTAGTTGCCTGTACATCATTTTCTGAAGTGTAAACATATTCCACAACATATTCCACAGCAGCCTTTCATTTGCACCAGAAGCACTGAATGAGCTAACGCTAATGCTAGCAAACACTATCAAATCACGCACTGTATTTGTACACCATCTGAGGTAATAATGGTATAGGATAACAAATTAAACTTCTGTAAATGAATATCCATATTTTTTTTCCTGTTTCATGTGCTTGTTTCTCTTTTAAATAATTTACAAAGTCCACCACAACATACTGCATATAAAAATAATCAGCAGAACAAACACAATCAGTTGCTACTTTATTCTTGCCTGTGTAGCAAAGCATCAGGTAATCTGGTAGATAATCAGTTAATCATTGAGTAATACTTTTGTTATTTTTAAGATTAATAATCCACAAAAATACATAATAGCCTTGTGTAGGTTAACAGTGATTTTGCTGTTGTGACTGACATCATGGTAATCATGTGCCTGCAAAAGATCAATGCAGGATTGACATCTGTAAAAATGTCAACCCTAAAATAAGCAGGGTCAAACAGCATTGAATTTCTTGAAACATGACTAAGTGGTCCAAGAAAAAAGAAGGGCACAAATATGTGCAAGGCTTATTATAGTGCATATAAACCTTAAGCAATTAGATACTTCTTAAAGAGACATATAAAGATATGCCACTCAGAACTAGCAAAAACTGTTAGAATGCAGAAATAGTTTAACCATTCAGGGTTTAGATACATAGATTATGTCTGTATTTAGAAAAGATCAAAATTTGTACTTACTGTGCATACTTTTACATTTCAATATGCCTATCAACTAGCCTGGGTGATAATTTAATACAACCAAGGAAGAAGACATTTGATATATTTCTGTAGATTAATCATGCCTGAATAAAAAAATAAGTAGTTTTTATTATAACATAACCTTTAAAAATTAATCACCAAATAACTTTGAAATTTTGACAGTCCAGATATAAAAACCTGTGTGAATTTAAGAACTTTGGTCTAACATGTAATTTCCCTTAAAAAAAAAAAAGAAAAGAAAATGTTGAAAAGCTTGAAATAAAAAAAAAAGAAAAGATTATATAATGCATGTAGATAAACTGAAGCACTGTCTAAACTGCTGACTGCAGTGGATGCTATAAACAGAGGCCCTCTCTGACCTTTTACATGCGCAGCTTTCTTCTCCAAGCAAAGCACCATATGATCCCAGATCTGCTGCTGGGTTGTGGCAGACTGAGTGCATGTATTGTGGTTAGAAGCATGGTACTGCAGCATGTTAAAATGAAATGTTATGTGTTTGTTTGTCATTCTGTGCCCATGTGGTTAAATTTAACCACCTAAAGTCTTTATAAAAGAACCAGACTAGATAATCTTATTTAAATTGATTCATGTCTTTATTTTCCCCCCTGGTTTCTAGAAAAAGGGCCTGCGGTCCAGAATAAGCAGGAAAGGAGAAGAGGAACAGACAGATCCTGAAAAGGGAGAGCCGAGTCTTTCAGATGCCGTTTTTTTGCTGCTTTCTCACTTTCACACTCCGTTTGCATCCATCTGGCTGCAAGATTGCATCCAAGACTCTTTCATAAGCCGCCTTTTTGCCTGCTTGTTTTTTGCCCTTCAACATTTCTGCAGCTGACAGTTTATTTACCTCTTGCTCTCAGAAAAGGTTTATCTCACAGTTCATTATCATTTGCCCAAGGGGTTGGAGCTTACAATTTCTATCTACACCCACTTGCTTTTAAGACTCCTAACAGGTAGTGTGTTTTACAAAAACCTCTAGGACATTCCATATTTTGAACATTAGCCCATGTGGACAGTTCAACCCAAAATGATTTACCTGTACGGTTCCTGCAGCCCAACCTAGTTGAATTCTATTGACTTTGCAATAATAGGTGAGCTTTATCACCAAGTATTCTTACCGTACTATGAGTGATGACAACTCGGATAGCAATGCTCCTAGGGTGGGAGCGGGAGGGGCTGAGGAGGTGCAGCAGACCAGCATGAGCATAAGTGGCAGCCCACCATCATCAAATCCAGCCAATGGCAGGACGGGATCGACTCCGGGTGGTGAGTCAGGGCCTGCAGGAATATCCAATGATAACCGGGGGCAGAACTCGGACGACATGGACGCGCTATCGAGCGGCAACGACTCTGGGGAGAGGGAGAGTGAGGGAGGAATGGAGAGAGAGAATGGCTCCAGGGGGCGACAGTCCACGCGAAGTTACCAGAGCTCCTCAAGTCATAATGGCAAAGATTCTGGCATGATGTTAGAGACCACAGAGAGCAACAAGAGGTGAGCGATGTGAAATGAAAGAGTGGTAAAGAACAAATGAAAAGAGATTTGTTTTATTTGTAATGGAAATCCTGTAATATCATGAATCGTAGACGGATATAAGAAGTGATACACTATAAGGATAAGGTTCACTGTCTCTTTATTTACTCGGTTATTTCCCTTTCTTTTTTTCTATTTATTCATTGTCCCAGCTCAAACTCCCAGAGTCCGTCTCCCCCCAGCAGCTCCCTGGCCTACAGTTTGTTGAGTGCAAGCTCCGAGCAAGATCCTTCATCCACCAGTGGCTGTAGCAGTGAGCAGTCAGCCCGCGTGCAGACCCAGAAGGAGCTGATGAGGGCACTGAAGGATCTTAAGATTCGCCTCCCCGCTGAGAGGAAGAGCAAAGGACGTTCGAGCACCCTCAACGCCCTCAAATACGCCCTGAGCTGCGTCAAACAAGTCCAAGGTGAGGAGCAGTCAGTGTGTATGAGGGAGTGTGCTCCATTTTCCTCTTTGTCCTAAAAAAAAAAAACGCATTAAACATATGAAGTTTAAATGATGACGTGAGTGATGTTGGTTTACTTGAATTACAGCAGAACCCCTAAACATGGCCCCTTTGAAGTATACAAACTTTGACTTTGCGTTTTTGTTTTCCAGCCAATCAGGAGTATTATCATCAGTGGAATGTCGAAGGGTGTCATGGCTGCAGTTTGGATCTTTCCACATTTACCATAGAGGAGCTGGATAACATTACCTCGGAATATACGTTGAAAAACACAGTACGTGCCCAGATGTTTTGTTTCTCAATTTTGGTAAAGTATTGCGCAACCACTACTCTCTCTTTCTCAGAGCTCACTTGCTCTGCATTTCTCTTAATCTGCTTTTTGTGGATCATAAAAATGTCTCTTTGCACCAACACATCATATAATAAATCTTTCTCTCCTGTGGGATGTTTATAAATTGTAAATAAATAAATAAAATACAAAAGTGCGTAGAATCAAGAGACTTAAATAGTATTATGTGAGGTTAAGTAGTTGGTTTGAAATTCTCCTAAATGATCTGAAAGCATTATTTTTGTAGCTGATATTAATGAACACTGAATCATGGGTGGGCAAAAAGTATTGTTTTACTTTTTAAAGCTAATGAATGGTATAAAATATTACTATCTGTATTAATTCATAATTTATTCATACACACATACAGTGCAATGAAAAAGTATTTGCCCCTTCCTGATTAAAAATTTTTTTTTTGCACTTTTGTTATGTTTAAATAATTGAGGTCATCAAACAAATTTTAACATTAAACAAAGATAACCTGAATAAATACTAAATTTTCTGATCATCAAATTTTCTGGTTTCGGATCATTGTCCGGCTACATAACCCAAGTGCGCTCATTAAATGGATTAATTTTAAAACCTGAGTTTGTATTTATTTGGGATACCTTAGTGTAATATTAAAATTAGTTGGATGACCTCAGTTGTGACAAATATGCAAAAAATAATAATCTGGAAATACTTTTTCACAGCACAGTAGTTTGTTACTGTGAATTAATATACATGCAAATCTTTGTTCCTTCTTAAAATAGCTTTTGCACTGGCTTTTCTTTGGTATTTGCTAGTTTAAAGTCTATTTATTCTGGTGTAGTTAATGATTAATTGAGCAATTAAGTCAGACACTCACTTACAGTATATCACACTGGCACTGAATAAACATTTCCTTTTGGGGCTTCCAAGTGGGGAAATCGAATAGCGTTTGTCATGTTGTCAGGAGCTCATTAGATTAAATCTGGACAATGCCACAACCATCTGTGTTCAGGAGGCAAAGGAGAGAAATTGCTATTGCTGCACAGGTGGGAGGGATTGTCTCTCTCTCTGTCTCTCTCTCTCTCTCTCTCTCTCTACTCTATTACTTTAAGTGACACTAGTCAGTGGTGCTCGTATGCAGAAGAGGGTAGAATGATCTTACCTCCAAGAGTGTTACACATGCTGTGATGCAGCAGTTTAAAAAGATCCAATGGCTCGTATCATGTGTCTCAGAGGAAGCATGTGTTAGCTAGGGATGGGAATCAGCAGTCACCACCCCATATAATAATATAACTATACCTAGGTGCTGGTTCGATTCATATTGCAACTCTGGAAGGATCATGATTTTAGAAATATCTAGATTTGATATTAAATATTTCCAATTTTGTTACAATTTTAATACCTTGAACCTATAAAAAATTAAAAGTTAAAAAATTAAAACTCGAAAGTTTTCTTCAACATCTTCACAACTGAATTGAACATAAATTCTTAAATGTAGTCTATTTCTTATATTACTTTTCTCATATAAAAACCAAGGGCAGAATTTAAACAATACAAATTACTTTTAATTCAAGAGTTTAACATTTAACTTAAAAATTTAATTTTGGCAAGTGACCAAACTAGGGAGAAAAAAAGGTTCTCAGGGAGCCTGCGTGTGTACTACCTGACGTAACGATGGGGCAGTGTAATATTGTTCCAGTTAATTCAGTAGTGATAATGCAAACTGGCTCTTTCAAACATACTCATTCCCTCCCTTTTTTTTTTTTTTTTAGGACACATTCTCCATGGCCGTGTCATTCCTGTCAGGGAAGGTGGTGTATATCTCTCCGCAGGGTTCATCTTTGTTGCGAAGTAAACCAGAAAAGCTGCAGGGGGCACTGTTTTCAGAGCTTCTCGCCCCTCAGGACGTCAGCACTTTCTACAGCAGCACTGCCCCCAGCAGGTTACCATCATGGGCCTCCTGCATCGGTTCTGGTGCGTGGTTGTGTCTCTCTGTTTGTCTTTGTGTGTGACTAGAGATATTGAGAAGACCTTTAATACAGTGGTGTAAAAAAAAGTATTCAGTCAGCCACCAACTGTGCAAGTTCTCCCACTTAAAAAGATGAGAGAGGCCTGTAATTTTCCAGTCTGGTGCAGGTCTACAATTTTGTTTCTGGTGTCCTTTGACAGCTCTTTGGTCCTGGCCATAGTGGAGTTTGGAGTGTGACCATTTGAGGTTGTGGACAGGTGTCTTTTAAATTGATAACAGATGCCATTAATACAGGTAACGAGTGGAGGACAGAGGAGCCTCTTAAAGAAGTTACAGGTCTGTGAGAG
>JAQMYJ010000001.1:16429904-16450450 GCA_030014305.1 Clarias laeviceps | reverse complement strand
TGATGAAAATTACAGGCCTCTCTCATCTTTTTAAGTGGGAGAACTTGCACAGTTGGTGGCTGACTAAATACTTTTTTACCCCACTGTAAGTTAATTTTTACTTGAGGAACTGGAGATTAGTCAACAGTGTTGTTATTGTTTTTATTGTTTTTGGTTTTCATCCATTACTGAGCACCACACACACACAAACGCACGGAGATTTGGACACAGCCTCAAACCTGGTCTTGGCTCTCTCTTGATGCTCACCTCTGCTCTATTTATATTTTTTATAGTGCTTTCACACAATGGACTCTGGCATGGAACAGAGTACACTTGCCTCTAAAATTTGGTCTGGTATATTTGACTAATGAGAACACTCTGTCATGTGACTGGGCTTAGGTTAGCATCCTGTGCTACCAGCTGTGAAAACGAATCGTACGAAAAACATGGAAGTGAACCGCTGTTTAAAGCATGGCATGATTAGTGGCGCTATTGGTGCATACTGCCCACTTTGTTGAAGACTGTAACTATCCAAGTTTACTCAGGTTCAGATTGATGTAAAAGCAGGCAGGTGAGAACAGGTGTACTCTGGCACAGTACGAAACATTTTGTTTAGTGTGAAAGCACCCTTAGTTAAACTCATCACAGATGTAGATCTTCTGTCTACCCCTGCCATTCGCACACCTGCACTCGACCATACCCCTACAACCACAACCACCCATTACAGTTATAGAAGTTAGTTCACCTTATTGTAACTATAGTATTTGTAATCCAGAACACTTTTAACTAACAAATAAGTACCATTGTTCCCGCATGTAAATAGCTTCTCCTCCAGTGGAGTGTACCCAGGAGAAGTCCATGTTCTGCAGGATCAGTGCAGATGGCTCCTCCAGTGGAGACATGCGCTATTACCCGTTCAGGCTGACCCCCTACCTGCTCACACTGCGAGACTCCGACACTGCAGACCCTCAGCCCTGCTGCCTGCTCATCGCCGAGAGAGTCCACTCTGGATATGAGGGTAAGACACGCCCTCTATCACTCGAATACATATACAATTACTGCAGAAATCAAAAGTCACTGTACATGAATACTTGTGATCTAGTGCTTACCTTTATACGATTTTAACCATTTTTTTATAAATCCATATATTACAATGATTTTTGTTCTTTATTGTTTTTTTCTGTCTCTGTCAGCTCCTCGTATTCCTCCAGATAAGCGGATCTTCACCACCAGTCACACACCCAGCTGTCTCTTCCAAGAGGTTGATGAGAGAGCTGTGCCGCTGCTGGGGTATCTGCCACAGGACCTGGTGGGAACCCCAGTCCTGCTCTGTCTCCACCCAGAAGACAGACCCATGATGGTGGCCATCCATAAGAAGAGTGAGCTATTTTCTTTCTTTCTTTCCCCATTTCTTGTGTATGTGTGTCTCAATAAATTAGAATATCATCGAAAAATTTATTGATTTCAGTAATTTAATTCGCAAAGTAAAACTACAGCTAATGAAAACCCAAAATTCAGTATCTCAGAAAATTTGAATATTACTTAGGACTAATAAAAAACTGATTTTTATCACAGGAATGTTGGACTACTAAAAAGTATGAACATGTAGGGCACTCAATACTTGGTCAGGACTCCCTTTGCATGAATTACTGCAGCAATGCGGCGTGGCATCATTCTGTGGAACTGCTAAAGTGTTATGGAAGGAAGGGTATGGTGAAAGACCAGCTTGCTCTGATAGCAGCCTTTAGCTCTTCTGCATTGTTGGGTCTAGTGTCTCGCATCTTCCTCTTCACAGTACCCCATAGATTCTCTATGAGGTTTAGGTCGGGAGAGTTTGCTGTCCATCAAGCACAGGGACACCATGGTCCTTAAACCAGGGATTGGTACTTTTGGCAATGTGGGCAGGTGCCATAAAGCTGGTTAGCAGAGGGAAGCATGAAGTGCTCTAAAACGTCCTGGTGGACGGCTGTGCTGATCTTAGACCTGATAAAGCACAGTAGACCAACAGTAGCAGATGACATGGCTCCCCAAACCACCACTGACTGTGCAAACTTTACACTGTACCTCAAGCAACTCTGTGCCTATTCTCTCTTCCTCCAGACTCTGGGACCTTGATTTCCAAATGAAATGCAACATTTACTTTCATCTGAAAAAAGGCCTTTGGCCAACTGAGCAACAGTCCTGTGGTTTGACACAAGGAACGCCACAGTTGTGGCCCATGTCCCAGTTACGTCTGTGCGTGGTGGCTCTTGAAGCACTGACTCCAGCTGCAGTCCGCTCCTTGTGCATCTCCCCCAAATTCTTGAATGTGCTTCGTTTCACAATCCTCTCAAGGCTGCGGTTATACAACTTTCCCTTAATGTGCTTGGATCCAGCACTCTGTGAACCTCCAGTCTACTGAACCAGCCTGAGAGACTCCGGAAACCTTTGCATTAACAAGCAGCAATACCAATACACTCAACGCCACTGTTTTACCTCTTCAAAGTGTTTGCTGTTCCTATAGTTCCAACAAGTAAATAAAAAAAAAGAGTTCTTACTCAACTAGCCAGTTGTGATATAAATATTCCCTTAATGGTTTTAATGGTTGTGTAATACAATGTTATTGTCCTTTCTCTATTATTTCCTACTTTCTCTTCAGTTTTAATGGCTTTTACCTTCCTTATAGCCAGAGTAATTATAAGTAGACTGGTTATATAATGAGACTTATTAAAAAATCTTTACAATTTACAATGTTTGTATAAATAAGGGAGAGCACTTTTTATTTTGCCCCAAGATCATGGTTGTGTAAATAGAAGGACACAAAACTCTCCATTATCTTTTAAAGATGTCATCACACGTCCTGATAATCAGTTAAGTAACGTAACAGTGCCTTATTTTTCCATACACTTTTTGTTTTACTGGTTATAATTTCTTATATGTTGTCAGTTATTTGAGCCTATATTTATTTAATTGTAATAGTTTCCACTGAACAAATGACTGTTGTATGTTGTTGATTCTAAGAAAAGAATGCTTAATCTAAAACTGACGGTATTTTATCTTGTCTCTCTATAGTTCTGCAGTTTGCAGGGCAGCCGTTTGAACACTCTCCGTTGCGTATGTGTGCCCGGAATGGAGAGTATCTTACTATCGACACTTCCTGGTCCTCCTTTGTTAACCCTTGGAGCAGGAAGGTGGCGTTCATCGTGGGTCGCCACAAAGTCCGAACGTAAGGATTTCCACATGCTCATAAATATCTATGATCCCCCCCAAACCACTAATTGCTCATAAAACAGCTGTAATCTGATTATAAATTCGATGGGAAGATATATTTGAAAATATCTATAATCAGATTATATATACCTGTGATTTCTTAACTCTCAGTAAAAACAACACCAGGAAAAAAAAACAGTAAAAATATCACAAACAAACACAACTACACACAGTTTGTGCACTGTGACAGAGGTGTCCATATGCATCCTACTTGCACACACGCCCACAGCCATCCGTAATGTTCATTGCAATCCACCCACGTCAGCCGCTCAGTAAACACATGCACGACCATGTGCAGCGTCTCAGACCAACACAGACACAACGTTGAGGCACAATGTTCTCCACAGAATTCTTCCTGATCCCCTCTGTCGTTCATCATGTTATCCCCGGACAGCTTTTACACCATAATCAATTCTCACAATATACACTGACTCACACAGTGACTGTTCTACAGTCTTTCTTTCTATCACACTCACACACACACACACACACAGACGACTCTCCCTTTTGACTTGCATCTTTCACATGGTTATGTAAACAGTCTCTTCGTTTCTTTGCCCACGCACTGGTTCAGCCATACGCATCCCAGCACTTCACTACAAAGCAAGCATTTACATGTTAAACTTTAAATGTCGTGTCTTATGATTTATATGTGAAAAGAAATCTTAATCATTTCACTTTGCATAGCAGTTGCCCAGGCTTCATGTGTACAGCCCGTATGTTTGAGGGTTGAGTTTAGCATTGTTTTATATCTCTTTTGGGCGCACAGACACACACACACACACAGAGCATTTGTAGGTGAATCATAGAACTGGAAGCGGTTTATGTGATTCAAAGAACAATCAGGTTTCTTGAATCTTCAGGAATGTGATACACTGATGATCTGTTGTGCTGTCTGCAAAAATCGAAGATGCACCATGTGTCATCTTCTAATCATATTTAATCTAATATTTTCTAATCATGTTCTGAGATCCGTATTGCCCCTTTGTTCTTTCAGTTCTCCACTGAACGAGGATGTGTTCACCCTGCCGAGGGTTCTGGAGGAGAGCACCTTGACTCCGGATATTGCACAAATCAGCGAGCAGATCCACCGGCTTCTGGTTCAGCCAGTACACAGCAGCAGCTCACAGGGCTACGGCAGTCTGGCAAGTAACGGCTCCCATGAGCTGCAACCGAGTGCCGCTTCATCATCAGAGAGCAACGGCACCGCTCTGGAGGACCCGGCTCAGCTTCACAAACCAGTCAGTACCATAGTAACACAGCTGACCGTTTGCCTTTCGGTTTAGTGTAATTAATAGTTCAAACACTATCTGCATTCAGGTTAGATCCCAAAGTGGGTGTAAACACAGATACACACCAGTTATGTTCTATTTGAGATTTTGTACTAAAATCCACTAATTTTGGACCTGCTTGTCTGTAACTCAACTCAACCTGGAGCTGAGATTTTTGAGATCTATAAGCTTAAAAAATTCATGAAGTCTTCCTCCTCTATCACTTCTCAACTTGGATTTGACATCAGGAGCATGTTACGTACAAGGAGTGTAAGAACTAAAATCGAATTGAGAGGTGCTGACTTGGGGTGCAGTTTGGCCTTCGGTGTAAATGACCTAAATTTTACCAAAGTTAATACACATGATGTGTACATTACATGTCACATATAACCAGAAATATTTCAAATTAGTTGATGCTGACCTTCTAATAAACTAACAATTGGCCGACACTGCTTGTAATAGACTTGAAAAAGAAAAATCAAACAGTCTTAAAGTCTTGTGATCTGGAAGGAATAAAGTAGGATTTATTGCAATAATTCCATAAATGAGTTAACCTTTGATTTCTAAAACGCTCTAAACTGACAGAGTGTCCTCTAGGACGTTCAAGAGCCAACTACGGATCGGTCTTGGCATGTCATGTTTCCTGTCCCCTGCCTCAGCTCTTCTTCCAATATTAATCTCTGTTGATTTTCATTTAAATGATAATTTTCAATATTTCTGGTTATATTCCAGTGTTTCTGTCCCTCGTACAGTGCTCCACAAAAAGTCATGCTTAGCTGCGTGTACACTTCCTTAGTATACTTGGTTTTCTGTGCACAGTGTGCATTATCCATCACCTTCTTTGGTCAGCGCGCAGTCATGCAGATGGATCAGTATGTGAGGAAACCATGGCTTCCTGGTTTGTCAGGCTGTTGGAAAAATTAATTGCTTGGCTTGGGCCAAAGAGCACAACATCTTGATTAGCCATCAGCTTTTTTTATGCAGGACTGCCTGCTAGTGTGGACCTTTCTCATCATTCAGTTCATTTCATTGTGTCACTTTTGGAATAGCTGTTATTCATCTGTTTAATCATTTGCGGTAAATAGAAAAGAACAGAGTGCACAACCTTAACCTTTAATCATCAGTATGGGGAAGATATTAAAGACACACAGTTTTATTCTTTGAGAGCTAGTTATGAAACTTTGGTCTGTTTTCTCTCTGAGCAGATGACCTTCCAGCAGATCTGTAAGGACGTCCACATGGTAAAGACGAACGGCCAACAAGTGTTTATCGAGTCCCGTAACCGCCCCGCTCCTAGGAAACACGCAGCCACGGGTACACACATTAATACATGCATACAAAACTCTACACTACGATCTATTTTCTAGGAGATATCTACTTGCAAGGTTTCTCTTTCTTTCTTCAAGAGTCGCTTTCTCTTCTTTGAGCAGGTTCTTTGCGAGCTGTAGTGGATACCGTCCAAGATGTGGTCCCACCCTCAAAGGATCCAGTTCTGTCTCAGCTGGTGAGGAAGGATCCGCCCAGTGCATATTCTTACCAGCAAATCAACTGCTTAGATAGCATCATACGGTAAGTGGGTGCATGGAGACGTGTGTAAACAGTGTGTAAAGGACCTGACATGCGGAGAGACTAATGCAGTATGCCTGATCCCCAGCAAATACATGTCTGACAAACAACACCTGTCTTCATTTGTTTTTCCTCTCACACCTCTCTCGCAAGTTCTTAGAGCACTTTCACATGGGCAGCGAATCAAACCCTGGTTTCATTTAAAATTCACTTTTTTACTCTGATGTACAGGCACCTTCCTGTCAAATCCCACAGAGAAAAATAAGATTAATCTCTGTTCCAAGCAAATGCATAAGGGAACAGGAGTGCAATGCATTCTGAGTCGTTTTTTATTTGGTTTTATGATTTGTAAAATTTTAATGCAAATGCAAAGTGAGTCCTAGAAGACTAAAATATAAATCAACAATGGAAATTGGAAATCCTGATTATCAAGTAAAAGAAGTCAAAAGAAACATGATGACATTTCCAGACTTGATCCTTCACACACACAAGTAGAAATGCAATGTGAAACTTAATCAGACCAAACACATACATTAGCAAACAACCATATCAACAGCACTGATACGGACTAATAAGCAAGTGTTCGAATGGTGTTTCATCTGCATAATAACAGAAGTACGTTCCTGCTGCAGGTACCTGGAAAGCTGCAACGTCCCAAACACAGTCAAACGGAAGTGTGGCTCCTCCTCCTGTACCGCATCCTCCACTTCTGACGATGATAAGCAGCAAGACACCCCCAGCAACCCTAAAGGTATCTTCCATTTATCATCCAGTTCCCCTTCTCACACTGTGACTTGAAAGAGCAAAAGACACATTTTTTTTTAATGATCATTGTGCATTTGCTTCTATAATGTGGAGTATCATGTGTGCTGTAGGTCCAACAGTTGCTCTGGTTAGTGAGAGTGCACAACTGCCAGCCCTGGCTTTACACAGTAAGGCAGAGAGTGTAGCGTCAGTAACGTCCCAGTGCAGTTTCAGCAGTACCATTGTCCATGTGGGAGACAAGAAACCCCCTGAGTCAGGTGAGCAGGTTTCTTGTGCATTCTTTGTCTTTCTGGCTAGTCAAAGCAATAGTAGTCTACAGTAATATGAAAGGATGTCATTTGAGTTCAAAGGTCAGTTTATTTATTCAGTAGCAGGCAGTGTGTCACATGATGTTATTCTGCCCATGCATGCTACAGTACAGTAGATGCCTGATGTAACTTGTATGGGCGGTGTAGAACAATATTACTGTAGACCATTATTGTGTACTAACACCTGACAGTTTTCCTGTTACAGGTGTTATTTTATTGTTTGAATATTAAAAAGCTCTTAATCTAAAATCTGGGTTGAGTTGCATATTAAAAAATTGAAAATATTTTGGAATGTGCAATGAGGGTTTTCAATTTGAGACATGGATTATGACGACAAACAAACACGTCCACACCAGGAAGTTTTAAAGAGAACCAGAGCTCATCATCCTGTTCAAAGTTGCTCTGCAAGAAATCACTAAATGTTTCTAACGTGACAATGCTCTGACATGCCTTCTCCATTTAATCCTAACAGATTTACATACGCTGCACAAATGAGTAGGGAACAATGCTGCTCGTGTAGGAACTGCACAGTTCACACGCTGAAGTTGAAATACCTTTTGTGGGTTTATTAATAATAAACTTTTTTTTTTCTTTCAGACATTGTAATGGAAGAAGCCCCTACCACCCCTATACCTGCCCCTCCTGTCCTTCGTTCTCCTCCTCCTCCTTTACCTCCTCCACCACCTCCTCCTCCTCCTGCTGTTGCAGCTACCCCTTCTTTGCCCCCTTTTCCTGCTCCACCCAGCCCTGGTGTTACAGCTGAGAGAGATGGAGGCAGGAGAGGAGGAGGAGGAGGAGCTGGAGGAGTAGCAGCAGCTGGGGGAGGAAGGCTTGGGTTGACCAAAGAGGTGCTTTCTGCACATACACAGCAGGAGGAGCAGAACTTCATGTGTCGGTTTAGAGACCTGAGTCAGCTGAGAGTTTTTGACCCAGCCTCCGTACTTCGACGGCATTCTACCACACCAATTACTAGAGGTGGGGTTATAAGTCGACGTACAGTATACACAAAGGCATACACAAACAGAGCAGTGGGGTTCACACACATATCACTTCCAGCAAACAAGATGGATGTGTTTCGGTGTCATGTTTTGTGTCCAACTTGCACCATTATACACACAGAGTGCTTCGGGTATACAGATGTATGTCATTGAGTCAGCACACTTACTGATGCAGTCTGCATGGTTTTTTTTTTTAATTAAATGTTTCTGGTTATTGCCTCTAGTCGCTGGGATGATCAAGAGACAGTATATTCTGTTTCATCGTGAATCCTTGTGCTGATCTTTCACATTAAATACTGTCGCATGGTCCAGTTCTCAAAAGAGCAAAGGAAATTGTACAGTAAATTGGCTTTAATTATTACCCGCATCACCCCTGCAATTTTGACCGAATTAATGAATCTGTACATGATGCACTCGACATTAGTCTTCATATTGTATACCAGACTCCCAAGTGATTCTTTATTTCTGCTCATGTTTCAACACCACCCTCTTCAATCCGGTTCCAGCTAATGCATTCATTATTTCTTATTTCCATAATTCCTGTGCTTGGCCATACAGGTGTAATTCAACAGAACTGGACTGGTCCATTGGACAAATTCTCGTCAGCCTTTAGCACCTGGTTCGGTGTTGCTTCCTTATAGACAGAGCTAACTGGATGTGGTATCAGTTTGTTGTTGTTGTTTTTTTCCCTAACAAAAATCCTTTTCTTTTTTTTTACTCTCAGGTGCGCGCTGTTCACGTGATTACCCTGCTATGAGTAACAGTGGTCGCCGGCGTGGTAGAGGAGGTAAAAGGTTGAAACATCAGGAGACCTCCGAGCAGGGGAGCTCCTTAGGCCAGTCAGGCCCAACAGGAAGCTTCACCATAGGTGCTCCTGCTCAAGAGGGTGTGCCTAACCCTTCCTTTCCTCTTGCTCCCCCTACAACCTCATCGTCTTGGCCTCCTTCAGTGGGCTCCCAGAATAGTCTGCACTCTGTGCCCTATCCACCAGGGATGCTGCCACTTTATCCACTCTACCCACCCCTCTCTCAACCCATCACTGACCCATCTATGCATACTGGCCTTCGCTTTCCCTTTCACAATCCTCAGGTGGCTCCTCCCATGGTGCCCCCGATGATGGCATTGGTACTTCCCAACTACATGTTTCCACAAATTGGCACAACCATGGCCCAGCCCGGTGCTGCAACTATTCCTCAGCCCTTCTACAACCCCAGTGTGTCTTTTCAGTACCCCACAGTTAGCACTGCCCCTCCAGCACCCCCTCAGACAGTAACACCGGCCCCAAGAAACCCATCCCGCTGTAGCACACCTCAGTCCTGCAGCCAGAGAGAAGGAGGGGTGGAAAGGGAGGGGACAGAGTCACCCCTTTTCCAATCCCGATGCTCCTCCCCTCTAAATTTGCTTCAACTGGAGGAGTCACCCACCAGTAGGCTCGAGGCAGTGACAGCATTGGCATCTGGGCAACAGCAACAGGCCACACCTCCTGCTGGTGGACAAGGTGGTGGGGTTGGAGGACCAGCAGCCAATCAGAGAGGTGCAGCAGAGGACTCCAAAGAAAATGAAAATGTGAGAGACGTTGCATTGCTTTTGAAATACATAAACATTTTGTGAAAATAAGAATTTATTTGTGCAGGAGGTTTCTGCAAGTGGTCCTGCTCAGAGCTAACCATTTCAATGATGCCAGTTGTAATTAGTTTAAAATTATATTTCTTAAAAAAAGAAAGACACACTCAGATAATTTTCAGTGACCTCTGTCCACGAAATGCAATATGGCTGTGTTCTTTACTGTTCTTTGTTCGTTATTCTCCTTCCCAGGGAGAAGCCAATGAGTCAAATCAGGATGCCATGTCCTCCTCGAGTGATCTGCTTGACCTGTTACTGCAGGAGGACTCCCGATCGGGCACAGGCTCAGCCGCCTCGGGTTCTGGGTCCTCAGGCACCGGGTCCTCAGGATCTGGCTCAGGTTCCTCAGGCTCTGGCTCCAATGGATGCAGCAGCTCAGGGAGTGGAACAAGTAAGTATTCCTAGTGGGTCTTCATCATAACTAGGGCTACTTATGACTCTAATTCTTATAGTTCAGAGGTCAGAAGTTACATTTTACCCATCATGAACATGCCAATATTGGACTTTCGGTTTTTGAAGGATGTATTTATTTTGGGTTTTCTGATATAAACACATAATCAAAATGATACATATTGCTATGTAGAACATTAAGTCAGTGGTACTGAAAGAACAGTATTGACAAGTGCATTTGCAAAACCCATCAAGCACCATGATGAAACCGGCTCTTATGAAACCATCCTAGGCTTAGAGCTGTTATGAAGGCTTTACAGATCATAAGTAGCAGATACATCTTAATATTAACTGTTCAAAGGAGGTTATTGAACAGGTTATCCTACTATATCCATTTCACCCAAATGATGATGGGTTCTCCATTGAGTCTGGTTTCTCTCAAGGTTTCTTCCTATTGCCATTTCAAGTTTTTGACTAAAGTTCTTAACTAAAATTTGCAGTTGACCACATAGACACAGAAAAACACTTCAGGCAAAAAGGTTTTGACCAGGGGTAACTTTGAAAAAGTGAGGCATTCAACCCCAAGAAGACTGTGCCAGCTGTTGAGGCTGTTTTGCTCCCAGTGGAGCTACAGTAGTGCATTGCACAAAAAGGGTGGAATAGTAAAGAAGATGGAAAACCTCAGAGTTGTTTCAATTCAATTTTATGTGTATAGCACTTTTAACAATTGACATTGTCGCAAAACAGCTTCAAGAGAATTATTTAAGCTTGTATGAAATGTGAATGTGTATCAATCAAAATGATAAGATGGTCCCTGATGGAAAGGAAAAACTCCCCGAGATGGCAGTAGGAAGAAACCTTGAGAGGAACCCTAAGTGACCCTAAACACACATCAAAACTGATTGTGGAATAGATAAAGCAGGCTAACTTTAAGCTTTTGGAGCCTTGAAAAATTGGGGACCGTGCTTAAAATCTGGTCATTGCCAGGAAAACCGCTAAATAACTTTTAAAATTCTGCAAGAAGAGTGATCAAATATCCAACCAGAATTCTGACAGAATCTCTATACTCTATTTTAGAACCCGAATGTATAATGTTGATACTGTGTTGATTTCATTTTAAATAATTATAATACATTCTTCCACATTCTTTCAGTAATGGTGTATGTTGTATAGTAATTCTGCCCCCAAAAAAGACCGGCTAAAAATCATTATAAATCCAATATTGCCAAGGCATTAGTGTTTTTGGTGAGTGTTCTTAAGCATCTGACTGCAACTGGATATATTTAAATACAATTGAAGGACACATTTTTATATTGGGTTGACGAACGATATGGAAGGTTATGTTTTTTTACTCCACAGCATGCCATGGCTCAATAGAAAACTGTTATGTTGTCTCTATTGTAACTGTGGCAAGCCTTGGACATGTATTATGTGATGATATGATCATGGGGACATTTCTGCCAATAAACAAAGGCTACATTCAGCAATAATTCCTTCTTTTATTAAAATGTATTTTTTTTTATAATTGTACTAATTATGCTACATATTGTTTCATTTAAAATTGCATATTCTAATTGTAATAATGCTGCTACCTGTGGGCATGATGAGGTGTCTTGTTTCCTCTTACAGGAAGCAGCCAGAGCAGCCACACGAGCAAGTACTTTGGCAGTATAGACTCGTCCGAGAATGACCACTCCCGTAAGCAGACAGCAGGGGGCAACGGAGAAGCCCAGTTCATCAAGTGTGTCTTACAGGATCCCATCTGGCTGCTTATGGCCAACACAGATGAGAAGGTCATGATGACCTATCAACTGCCCATCAGGTTAGAAATAAAGTAGATACAGTAGACACATAAACATCATAGTTAATGGAGAGGGAGACACAAAGAATACAAGGGCTGTACTGCATATGAAGCGTTTGCATGTTTTAACCGTTTGCATGATTCATACTTTATGCAAACACTAGACGTTTCATTCTATTGAATTAATTCTGTGTGTGTATGTGTGTGCGTGTGTGACAGGGACAGAGAGACTGTACTGAGTAAGGACAGCATTGCATTAAGAGCCATGCAGAAGCATCAGCCTCGGTTTACTGAGGAGCAGAAGCGGGAGCTGAGTCAGGTCCACCCCTGGATCCGCACAGGACGCCTGCCTCGTGTCATCAATATATCTGTGAGTTTTCATTAAGAAGTCTTTTACAGGTTTTTACCCAACGGATATCACAAGTCTGAGAGACTTTAATTAGCACTTATATTTTTATATATTTTATACATCATATTAAGTCCTTTCAACTGCAAATTCCATTATGAAAAGCTTCTAGATGGAAGTTTGGATAAAACCAAAGTTGTGCTTGAGCTGTCTACAAGAGGAACTATTTGTACAAGAATACATTAAGTGTAAGCCACTGAAATAGGCTGTAAAAGTGAGGCAGTTGGCAGAACTTACCTTTATTGCACTTATGTCCAATGAATTATGTCCAGTTGTCTCCATTAAGTAACCATAACTACCTCGGTGTAAGAGCACAACTAATCGATGACAAATGGCAACTTCACTCTTTCACTCTGGGCGTGTTAAAACAGAAGTAAGGCATTTTGCAGAAGAATGTGCAAAGCTAATTGCGCTAGCCACGTTGAAAAGGAGATAACGGAAATGATTATATATTATAATTTTATATTCTTATTATATATTTTTATTATTATTATTATTGTTATTATTATTATTATTGTTATTATTATTATTATTATTATTATTATTATTATTATTATTATGCCACTCAAATCCCTGTAATTGAGTTTTACTAATGAACTAGTAGCATGTTTGAATGTCTACAACCCCAATCCAATTTGAGAATTTAACAGCCCTGTGGTATGAGTCATAAAATACTGAAAAAACGACTAAAAGTGATCCACATACGATGTTGGCTTGTTATGACAAAGACTTTTCAAGATCTTTTCCTAAACATCGAACTACTTCAGTATTGGTTGTGTAGTATTTAATGTGCAACCCGTATTGAGATGTAGGTATTGCAGTCATGACAAATAATATCTATCATCATAATCATCTGTCATGATGATGCTGAATTCTTAAAATGTAATTAGCTTAAGTGATTTTTAAAATTATGCTTCCATTGTATTATTATATTGTCTTGAGTATTAATAAGCTCATTTCCTTAATGTCCATCATGAATGGCAGAATTACACACTAAAGGCAAATTTTCTCTGTCTTTTTGTCTCATAATTGCAGGGATGTGTTGGCTGTAAATCTCCTCCTTCAGCGCCTCCTGCCGCCCCCTTTGACGTGGAGATCCATGAGATGGAGCTGTGCAGCGTGCTCGATGTGACAGAAGATGGCGCCACTGGCGAGAAACGCATGCATTCAGACACAGCTATGGATCAGGGAGAGGCACAACGTCGGATAAACGAAGATGAGAAAAAAGAGAAAGCGCCGGCAAGGATGAAGAGACTTGTCAGAGATCAGGAAATGACAGCTGAAGGACAGGAAGTTGCCTCACAGATGGAGGAGGACGGGAAAGAAGACCATGCGACTGGCATGAGACGCTGATTTGATACTGTTGTCCCACGACTGGTGGGGAAGATGACTTTGTAATTACAGTGGATGATGTCAGCAGTTGGATATTGACAGAAAAAAGACTGCAGCACTAAAAGCCAAGTGTATTGAATTTTGGGCACAAGTCTTTTTTGTTTTGTTTTGTTTTGTTTCAGTTAAGATACTGTAAATATTAAATAGTACAGTATATTGTGAGGTTTACCAATGACACTGTGGCTGGCGAGTGGGATTACTTTTTAGGCTCTTAAATTAAAATGGCACTCAGATTTGTTTTTATACATGTTAAAAAAATATATTAAAAAAAAACCTATTTATTTGTATAGCTGAATGCAGCTCAGTAGTGAGTAAAGCTGCAAAGGCTGACAGATGATGAATGTGGAAGAGAATGCCACTTTTATCGCGAGACTGTGACACCACTGTTCTGCACACTGCCCCGGGTCACATTGCAGATGCTTTGACTTCCTAGTTCGATCATTTCAGTTGAACTCAGACTGTGTTGTGATGTAGCTCTATACTCAGCCCCATTAGGACGATTACAGTGTTACTAAAACTTAGTTGTGAGGAGCTTTAGCTGTAGTAATACCTAAAAACAAGAGCGTACATACAGTATGCAGGCTTCGGGTCGGTATCACTGCCTTTCGCAGGTGTTTGATCTGCAGTTTACATGTGCGTTTAGACCAAATCTCACAGGTTGATTTATTTTTTTGAAGGTTCATTAGTATTTTTATACATCACTGGTGTAGTTTCCGTTCAGAGATTTGTACTTGTAATAATATCTCCGATGTTTGTTCAATCCATACGGATTGCCTGTTAATATTTCCGTTGTAAGATTGATGCTACACTCTTTTTTTTTTTTTTTTTTCTTTTTTTTTTACACTCTCACTTTCAAATACAGTGTCGTAGCTAGCAGCATCCTTGGTTACAGAGGTGCATGATGGGTAGGAGAACATATGAGCCTGGTGGACAGTTACATGGCATCAAGAAAACACAGTGGTGCATGTGTGGTCCCATTTTCTCTTTAGTGTCTCGCTTTAGTTCTGTGCTTGGCAATCAGAGCAGAAAATGATAGGCTTAGTGTAAACACCAGTAACTGTGCAAAAAAGTGAGTAGTACAGGCCAGACAATCGTCACATCCTTCTCTTTTCTGTGTCATTCAGTTTAATCATGTACTCAGCTTTAGTGGTCTTGAGTGGTTTCTAAGTATTTTTGTGAATTTCTTTGTATTGGGGGGGGGGGAATTAAATAAAATCCGAACTTTCACCCTTTTATAGCATGATGACATTTTTCTCTACACCAGTTCACTGCTTACAGTGAAATGCCTTCAGAGTAGAAGTTAAATGTTTTTTAATTGTTGTCCTTAACCTCAGGCTTTTCTAGGTTAAGGCAAGAATGTCGCCCGGGCTTTAAAAAGGTCTTGACGTGGCCACACTGCGGTGTTTTCCAAGCACAAACATTGTGGCATAAGCAACACACACACACACACACACACACACACACACACATACACACACACACACATAGAGTTGTCTTGCAATCCCATTTCAATTTTGTATAATGTCTGCATGATGAAGAGAGGCACTCAAAGATGACTGTGGGAAAGACAGACAAGACAACATGATGCTTGCTCATACTGTACCTGTGGGTTTAAAAAACACACACACAGCTTATACAGTATTTCACATCAGAAGTGTGTATGACTGAGACGTGATCCTGAATGTAAACCGCTCAATCACTGCTAATGTTGATGAATCCTGTGAACAGACAGACGGGGATTAAAATACAGTAATAAAATGTGATTAGTTAAAAATGTATATATTATTAATTTTATATTAGTGGGCCAGTTTTAATCATTGTGAAAGACAGAGAGCAAGTGAAAGAGGGAGGGAGACATTCAATAGTGTTCGGTCCTTGAATCTGTGGACTTTAACTGCCGCATGCAAACACCAGTATCACTGTTTAAATACGGAATCCTTAACCATTTAATAAACATCACAGCTGAAATCCAAACACATCACCTCCTGGAATCACACACACACATATACATACACTGATCCTTGATTAGGTGTGTGTTTGGGTGTGAGGGCGTTTATCTTTCCTTCATTCCAAAACTAACAGCATCTGGGAGCCATTCACACCCTCCTCATCCTCTCTCTCTCTCTCTCTCTCTCTCTTTCATTCCCACTTGTCCTCTTCTCAATCCCCCCTTTCACATAGCCACCCTGCTCTTTCTCCACGCCCCTACAGTCTCCTCCTGTCCCACGTCCCTCTTGCCCTGTCCTCGTCCTCTCTTCTCTTAAAGGCAGGATGAGGGGTGGTGTGTGTGTGTGGTGTGTCGGCCTCCTGATTTTGGGGGTGCGATGGATACAAGGACAAAGTCAATCCAACTTCACAAGGTGAGTGTGTGTGTGTGTGTGTGTGTGTGTGTGTGTGAATGCATGCATTCACTGCTGTAATGTGTATGTGTGTGTGTAGGGTTGGCAGGTTCCTGCAGGACTAAGCAACATTTTATGTTTTTTTATGAATAGTTATGCAGGTGTTTCATTAATATCAGAAGAAACATAAATTTTGAGCTTTTTACTGTAGTGTGTGTGTGAAGAAGGAAAGTGTCATTTTGAATCAAACCAGCTGTCTAAATTAATTTGAATTAATGTTTAATGTCACAGCATTACAATAGTATTTCTGCTGTATTAAAGGGAGAAATTATATAACAGGATTTTTCAAAGTTTGTTTTTGTGCCATTGCAATTAGTTTAATATAACTAATATACTAATAATTAATAATATAATAAATATTATATTGTAAACAATTAATGAGTTAACATAATAAATAAGACTAGTCTGTACAGTATGTACAGTAGCTGTGACTTATATACCGTAGTTAGGCAGTTTGATGATTATCAACTTTAGAATGATTAAATTATAATCCCCAAAAAATAATCCTATGAGTAAATGTGTTTTATCTCTAAAAACACTGTCTATTTAGTGTGTTTACCTATATGTGTTTTGTCAGAGCTTAAATGGTAAATGGAGAAGTCTGTTTGCTGAAACTCTGCTCCAGCACCACGTGCACTAAAGAAGAAGCTGAAGGTTTCAGCTCTCAGGCTGTTTCTGTAGCCACAAACAAGTTTAATCATGGTTTTGGATAAAACAAAGTTTGTGCCTGACACAACAATGACATCATAGTTGATTGATCTCCGGTAATAACTGTTACATTTTCATTCGGACACAGATTAAAGCCCATCAAAGTCTGTTTTATGACACCAGTGCCTTTGATTAACACTGAATTGCACCGTGTTTGATGTGTGACGGAAACGAGGGGAAACGCTTTATATCTTTCTGTGTATTTATATATATATATAATATAATATAATTTAGTTTGTGTCTAAATATAAATGATGAGAGAAAGAATAAAAATGCTTTCAAAGCACATTGGCATTCAAAACAGCATATTACATTTTTAAATTAAGGATCTTGTGTGTGTGTGTGTCTGAAAAAGAGAGAGAGAGAGAGAGAGAGGGGGAAAGGTTCTCTCAGTGTAATGACTGACTCGATATAACAGCCATCTTTTAAAGTTTTTAGGGTGTGTGTGCATGTGTGTGTGTGTGTGTGTGTGTCCTTAGTGGCCCTTCCTAAGGATATGGAACAGAGTGCAGCTGTTTGGCTCTTGAAGGTTTGCGGTGTGTGTGTGTGTGTGTGTGTGTGTGTGTGTTTGCGCTTGCTAGCCAGCCTTTCCACATTGCTGCTTCTGGTGCCAACACTATGGCCATGCAGAAATATGTTTTTCTACAAAATATGACCCTCCCCCCTCCCCCCTCCCCTACTATCTATCTCTTTAGGCCAGTTTTCCGATGTGGAGGTCATTTAACGACAACTTCAGGCTTTGTGGCTAGTGAAGACTTCCCCACTCACTACAAACCCAACTCCAAATGCACCTGGTACATCAGTGTGAGTAAATGTCCACATCACAAGTGTAAAAACTGAAATGCAGCATGAATGAAGACAAATAGTCTCCAAAATATTCCTTAAAGATAAATGTATATATTTTTCCTTTTACCTTTTATGATTTGTAAAAGTGTTTATTAGAATTGTAGTGGAAGCCATTTGTTCTTTAAAAAGGAGGCAGATAAGGGATCTTGGCATCATAAACAGCTTCTCCTTGCAAACGGGGAAACGGTGCTCTATATATAACATTTATAGCTTCCCCAGAGGCACAACCAACAAACACTTAGCACATTAGATTGACCGATAGATCTGTTTTTTAAGACTTTATTCTTAGTGAAAGTTTCATTTCTAAGTTACTAATGTTGAAAGCTCTAATCTGATTGGATGCATTTTTGATGAATAAAGCTGCAGCCCCAACACAGGATTTAAATCACAGGTTTATATACAGCCTGGCCAAAAAAATAAAAATAAAAATTGCACAAACTTTAATTCACTATAAGCTTATATTGCTCCAAAGTCCAAACTTTATGCTCCATAGAAAATTGAAGGCTTTTTTTTATTTATTATTATTATTAATCTCACTAACAACACTTTTCTTATGGACACACAGCTGTTTACTGTAGTCACTGTGTGTGCATGGAAATGCTCTTACTTTCGTTATTTCTAGCTGTGATTTCTGCTGTCAGGCTTTTTTTTCTTTCATGATGCGACTATTTTTCTTTTATGATGCGATATTTCTATTTTATGTACAGTATATTTCTATTTTTATTTCTATTTTTATTCTAGTTAAATTAAATTTTTCTATTGTATTTCTTTTCATATTTATTTCTTATTATAAGCTTTAATTCTCTTTTTTTAGGTCACTGTTTAAGCATTTCACTGCATATCGTACTGTGTATGTGACAAATAGAATTTGAATTTGAATTTGACTTCAAGCATGTAAGTGATCTCCATTTTTGAAACCTTTTTTTAAACCACGGTTCTTCTGCAAAGTTGACGGGTCAGCATTCTCTTTCCACGTTTTAATACATTGGACAGTTTTTAACTCAGTTCCAGTCATTTCAAGTCTCCTTTATTGTTTTCATATCATTTTCAACTCCTCTGAAATGGTGATTTTTTTTTTTATTATTATTATTTTGCCCAGGCAGTGTATAATACACTTATTCAAATACAAACTTATTCTAATGAGCTGCCCTGAACAACAGACAGGCCCCATCTCTTCCTATTTTTTCCTTTTTCAAAAAATTGCCATTTAATACAGTGTAATGACATATTCTTTTCTGTGTTTTTTATTTCTTTTCATATATTATTTATGTATCATTTTACTGTTTTATTTGCTTATTTTATGCATTGAGGGCGGACGTTTTAATAGTTGTTTATTTGGATTTAATTTAAATTTCTTATTATGGTCTGTTTCTATGTCTGCATCCATTGTAGGATTGTACGTCACTTTGGTTAACTGTGTCATGCTAAATGTGCTTTAAAAATAAATCTGACTTGACGTGACATTCTACAGCAACAACTCATTCACAGTCACAGTACATGTATGGTAATTAACATAATTGAAGACTGAAAATAAATGAATTTCGTTGTTGAAATGAAAGTGTTATTTAATTAAAAAAAAAAATTAAAAAGCATGTAATCACTGATATGGTAAAACATTCTATAGTTGTCTCAAGTGTCAGTGCTTTGTAATAATGATCAGGAAGTTTTTTTTGCCGTTGAGAAGTCTTCAGGACAGAGAACTGTCTATACCTGCTAAAACAAAAGAGCTAAGACTTAACTGAGCTCTATAGAGTATAAAGAGGTAGAATGTAATGTTTCTTGGTATATTGAAATTCTAATTATAGGCCGGGGCATAAGGAATAAAATACTGGAATAAAACACTGGAATAAACTAATTCTGAACATGATGCTATTTTGTAATGTCATTAAAGCCACTGAAGTATTAGCACATTACATTACAGAACAATATTAACATTGAGTCGTACCTACAGGTTCCAGATGGTCAGGTGGTCATGCTCCAGTTCCGTATCTTCGACCTGGAGGCTGACCCTACCTGTCGCTACGACTACGTGGATGTGTACAATGGTCACTCGTACACGGTACAGAAGCTGGGCCGCTTCTGTGGAACGTTCCGGCCTGGGGCTCTCATCTCCACGTCCAACCTCATGATGCTGGAGATGGTGTCTGATTCGGGCAACGGAGGGCGTGGATTTCTGGCCTTCTTCAGTGGTGGAAAGCCACATGTGGATGGTTTGAATCTTTTGCTTGCTGCTCAACAATGTCGTCAATGTTGTCGTTTGGGCTGTGAAAAAATGATAACCCTAAATCTTTATATTTCTCAATTGGTTTAATTCAGAAACATGTAAAATGACACTGAAATATTTGATTAATCATAAATGTATGCCATATTGGCCAAAGCAAAAACAAAAATTTATACAACTAAAAAAATCTTGAAGGTTCTTTGAATAGTTAAGCTGTCACAATATCAACTAACTTGTCTCAAAGAAATTTTAAGATTCTAGAACTTTGTCTCATTGAAAATGTTGCATTTTTACAAACACCAATATAAGAACAGAAATCCATCAAATTTAAATGTCCAGTATTTATGTTAGTGTTTTTGGACCCAAAACGCAGATGGCTCACAGCATCATACTTGGTGTATACAGCAATCAGCCATAATAATAAAATGCAAAACATTAAGCTCAATGTTTATGTGGGTTCTCCTTGTACTGTATGGAAGTATAACAGTGCCAAAATTCCTCAAAGCAAAACAGTATACTGAATCACATGAACTAAAAAGAAATTTGTTCTGAATGAAAAAATTCTTACAGCATTTATACTGCTTGAAATTTTAGACACTGCAATTTATTGTGGTTGTATATTTC
>JAQMYJ010000001.1:16418460-16428460 GCA_030014305.1 Clarias laeviceps | reverse complement strand
ACTTTTCCTTTCAATTAAAACTGTTAAAAGCTTTATATAGAGCTCCAAATAACAGAAATATCAACCCTCTGTTGTGTGTGATTCCCTAGGTGATTGAGATAAAGTTTGAGAAGCTGGACATGGAGACCGATAAATACTGCCGCTATGACTATGTGGCACTATTTAATGGTGGAGAATCAGACAATTCACGACGCATAGGCAAATACTGCGGAGATACAGCACCAGAGTAAGTCACAAGATATTTTTTTGAGGGTTGACCACTGATGCCACAAGACCTTTAAACTGAAACTGTACCCAAATATAATGTATGTATAAGTCTACCTAATGGTACTTTACAAAAAGATGCATTGGTTATGTTGAGACCAGACACTGGGATTTTGATTCACACTAACAAAGAGTATGAATATCTACAAAAACATAATATACACTGATCAACCATAAAATTAAAACCACTGACAGGTGAAGTGAATAATATTGATTATATCATTACAGTGACCACTGTTTTAAGCAGAAAGTGAGCAGTTAAAGTAGTTCTGAAAGTTTATGTGTTGGAAGCAGGAAAAATGGGTAAGTGTAAGGATCTGAGCAACTTGGACAGGGTTCATTGTGATGGCTCCAAAACTGCAGGTCATGTTGGGTGTTCACACGTATGTAGTTGTTAGTACTGTACCTACCACACATGATCAAAGAAAGAACAACTGGTGAAGTGGTGACAGGATCATTGGTGCCCAAGCCTCATTGATGCCTTCAGCACTGATTGCTGAAAAAAGATGTCTGGACAGACAGTGCGCAGCAGCTTGCTGCCTACAGGACTGTGTAGCCTCTGGTGAGGATAGACTGGTGAGGGTGTGTAATGGGCATGTGAACATAAGAACTGGACAATGTAGCAGTGAAAGAAGATGGCCTGGTCTGACATCTACATTTTCTTTGACATCATGTGGACAGCTGGGTTTCTATGGATGTCTTACTTGGGGAAGAAGACAGGCGAATGCAGGCGGTGAAATGCTTTGGGCAATGTTAATCTGGGAAACCTGGGGTCATGCCATTCATGTGGATTTTACTTTAACAAATAACACTGTTGCAGACCCCTTCATGCAACTGGTATTCCCTGATGGCAGTAGCCTCTTCCAGCCAGGTTTTGCACCCTGACACACTGCAAAAATATTTCAAGAATGGTTTGAGAATGACATCAAGATTGTTGACTGCGCTTCAAAACTCTCGATATCTCAATCCAATCGAGCGTCTGTGGGATGTGCTGGGAAAAAAGCCTGATCCTCGGAGCCCTAACCTCACTAATTACAGGACCTAAAGCATCTGCTACTGATGGCTTGGTGCCAGATTCCTTGATTTGAGCGCTTGAGAGCTGTTTTGGTGACAAAAACATTGATAGACATAGACATCGTTAGGCAAGTGACTTTCAGGTAATGGCTTATCACTGAATATTTAATATAGAAATATACATGCATCATGTAGTACATATGGTTTAGTGTATATATAAAAAGATGTGCAGTGCATATAGTTATTCCAACATTTTAGACCTAATTTCTGCCCACTATATCTGATCTGCAGCACAGACAAAAATTCCAAGAAATTCTGGAGATTTTAGTTCATATTGACATGCGGTGCTGCAGATTTGTAAACCTTTCCACCACATCCAAAATGTGCTCTACTGGATTGAGATCTTGTCACTGTGGAGTCCATTTGAATGCAGTGAAATCATTGTCATGTTCAAGGAACAACTTTGAGCCATAAATCCTGAACCATAAATAAAAATCAGGATGGATTTATGCTTTCATGTGTTCTATGTCAAATTCCGACCATACCATCTGAATGTCTCTGCAGAAATTAAGACTTCTCAGACAAGGCAAGATTTTTCTTATCTTCTGTTGTGTTTTCAGTCTTTCAGTTTTGGTAAACCCATGCACTTTTGAGCCTCAGTTTCCTGATCTTAGCTGACATGAGTGGCACCCAGTCTGGTCTTCTGCTGCTGTAGCTTATCTGCTTCAAGGCAGTGCATTCAAAAATGCTGTTTGGGATACCGCAATCGTAACAAGCTGTTATTAGAGTTACTGTTGCCAAGCTTGAACTTTTATCATGACCATTACAGTTTGAACTTTTATTACGCCATTAAGTCTGGCCATTCTCCTCTGACCTCTGGCATCAACAAAACATTTTTTTTGCTGAAATGTTCTGCTGCTCACTGGACATTGTGTTTCTTTCTGTACATTCTGTAAAACCTAGAGATGGTTGTGCATGAATATCCCAGTAGATCAACAGTTTCAGAAATATTCAAACCATGCCACATTCAAAGTCACTTCCCAAGTCCTCCCCATTTTGATGCTCGGTTTAAACATCAATATATTGTCTTGCCCAAGTATACAGGCCTTAGTGCACTTAGTTGCTGCCATGTGATAGGCTGCTTCAATGTTTGAGTTAACAGAAAATTGAACGGGTGTACGTAATGAATTGGCTGGTGAGTGTATAACTTGACTTCAAACCCTACAACCCTGTTACTCAGGTGCAAACATGGGAAACTGTATTGGGGACAAGGCAAGAACACGGTGTGGATGAGACAACTAGTGGCATGTTTTGAGGAGAAAACCCAAGAACCCTCAGGAAACCTGTGTGTCAATGGGTAGAATATTACAGTAACCCAAGCTGGAACCATGGACTATGGAAGTGCAAGGAAGCAACATTACCTGCTGCACCAGCATGCTGCCCTGTGTTTAAAACTGAATTTAAATATAATTCTGGCATAGAGTAAATATTTATTGATATAATTCAACAACTCTCTTCAGACTTCCACCATATTTAGTCTGCTGTAGATAGGGATTAGTTTGAAAAAACACATCCTATAATCATTTCTCTCTACCACAGGCCAATCGTGAGCAGAGGAAATGAGCTATTGGTGCAGTTTGTGTCTGACCTCAGTTTGACAGGGGCAGGATTCATGGCACACTATAAGAGCATCCCACGTGGCTCTCGAATTGCAACACCAACCCTGGACACCGTTCCTGGACCTAAAATTGACTCTGACCTTGTTAACTCAGTGCCTAACCCTGGAACAACAACTAAACCCATGGGTAAAACTACACCTAAACCTAAAACAATTGCTAAACCTAAAACAACACGGAAACCTTTGTTTGGGCCGCAGAAGCCTAAGACTACTAGACCACCTCCCAAACCAGTGAGACCTAAACCAGCAAGACCTACACTTAAGCCCAAGCCTAAGCCTCCACAAAAACCTCCAAGCAGAGTTACACCAAAACCTGCAGCAAAACCAAAAGTGAAGGCCACAGCTAAACCAACTCCAAAGCCTAAGGTTAAACCAAATATTAAGCCTGGTGTTAAGTCCACAGCCAAACCAGGAACTAAGCCCACACCTGCATCTAAAGCCAAGCCCAAACCCAAGCTTGTTGTGAAAACTACCCCAAAACCAAAGACCAAACCTGCCACCAACACAAGCACCAAGATCACCCCTACAGCAAACAAGAAATGTGAGTAGATCTAACGATTAGTACTTTATTCTCTCTTGATGTGTTTGTGTGAGACAGTCTTATCTACCTTTGTTCTCCATCCAACAGTAGAGAATCCACAGTGTGCACAGCCATGTAAGAGGACAGGCACTCTTCTGACCAGCTTCTGTCCCAACGACTTTGGTAAACTCTTTTTTTCCCCTAATTCCCCCACACTTTTAGTTAATTTTTTCTTACTCTTAATACAAAATAATTTATTGCCTCCAGAGATTTTTGATGAAGGGTAATTTTAAAGTTGGCTGCATAAATTAATATTTATCATCAATTTTCTTTTACAGAAATTTCACAGTAATTTCAAACTATTTTCCAGAGAGCTCTTTTAAACATTGCAGAAGGTCTTCCTTCACGTTTTTTTTTGTTGTTGTTGTTATTAAAGTGTTATGTCAGCCATGAGCATTTTAAAGAATGTCTAAATATCTGCTCTATATTCCTCCTAGTATCATGTAAGACAGCTGTCTAGAATGTCCATTATAAATTGTTCTAAAATAATATAATAATATTCTCATGTCCCCATGTACCTCATCTCGATTCTTTTTCTCTCAGTGCTGACAGGGAAGGTGACATCAGTTAGCCCAAGCTCCCGTGGCAGTGTTGAAGTGGATGTGTACATCATGAAGGTGTATAAGACAGGCAAACTTAACATCACCAAGAGGGGTCCAATTATGTCTGTCACTCTTACTGTTCCCTGCTCGAAATGCCCTGATCTTCGTAAAGGTACAGTGTGGTTATGGTTTACAGCATGCACATAAATGTTTATTGTATGAGGGGCGATCAAGTGAAAACAGGACTTGGGTTGAAGTGAATTCTTGTGAATGAAGGTGTAAAACCGTGGCCAGCATTTCATATGTGAAGTAGACAATCATGGTTTCGGGATACTGAGAAAAAAATTCAAATTTCATGGCATTTAGATATAATTAATTGTCATTATTTGTAAGTACCTTACAGCACAATGAGATGATTTTTTGCTTATCCCAGTTAGGAAGCTGGAGTCAGCCAAATTACAGAACCCCTGGAGCAGATAGGGCTTATGGCCTCGCTCAAGGGCTCAACAGTGGCACAGCTTGGCAGTGCTGGTGCTTAAATCCCCAACTTTCTGATCAGTAACACAGAGCCTTAACCGTTTGAACCGTGCACTGTTCAAGCATTAATGAAACACTGGGTTAAGTGCCTTAGTGTAGCACAGGATTATATGGAGAAATAAAGTTCACTTTGTTATTCTGCGCAACCAAAAGTCCCAGTTTGACTTGAACACCCCTCATATTTTGTCATCAGCAAAGAGAACTAATTTTATTTGTTCAAATATACATCTGGTCACATTACAAAGGTCTAATTCCCTCATTCTTCACCATCTCAGGAGTAAACTACGTTTTGATGGGCCAGGTGAATGAAGACAGACGTGGCATTCTGAACCCTTCCAGCTTTGTCCTGCTCCATAAGCAGGTTCATGATAAAGCACTGGCCATGTTAGCTAAGAAATCATGCTAAGCTCCACCGATCACAGTGTGGCAAACCTGTGCTAATGTCTGAGGCAGGAAATGCTAAAAAAAAAAAAAAAAAAGTGTTTAGGCTTAATATGAAACCTAAGAAAAATATCACTTATTTACTGTGCTTAAACAGATTGTCAATGCATCCTGTTGTCACTACTTCAAATGAAGTGTGAGGTGTTTATCTACCTTTTTATAACATATTATTTACCTCAACATGAAATACAGAAACTACAACCGTTTTAAACTTTCACCAAGATGCGTACACATGAAACAAATATGTGGAGCAGATTTGTCACCTTGCAAAAAATGGTCAAGTATTGATCATTGTATTTTTAATTTGTTAATTATATCAAGTTCTGTGATTAAAGGATTTTAACTACATTCCAGATTGTATTTTTTTTTATGTCACATAACTTGTTCAGGATAAAAAAAGAAAAATCAACATGGGTGAAAGATTATTGAGATATTATACTTAAATGAAGTAAAGAAAATCTGTCAACGTTGTAATTAAAACTGAGGATATTCATAGAAAATTGTATCCCCCCAAATAATAGGCAAAATAAGCAATATCATCATTATTTGTGTTTGGTACTTAATTTTGAAAACTAATTTATATAACTTGGCTGGTTATATATACTGTATAAAGAATTCTCCACGGTTTGCTAATAAAGAAATCTGAAATAAAATATACTATGAATAACAATATTATAAAATCATTATATCACATATCATTATCATTATATTTTAACATCATATAATATCCAGGTGGCTTAAAAGAGGGACTGTTATCTCTCACCTCCAGGGCTGAGTGTTTAAATCTTGCCTCCATTCTTTGTTCTCCCTGCCCTTTGTATGAGAAACCACATACTCTGGTTTCCTCCCACTACATTGTGTTTCCAAACTGACTGTAGTGTGTGATTACGTGTGTGAGTGTCTGTTTGTGCCATGCATTGGGTTGGCACCCCATCTAGGGTGGACCCTGACTTCTACCCTGAGTTCCCTGGGACAGGCTTCATACTAGGAGTCTGGGGTAAGCACTATGGATGGATGGATGGATGGATAAAATTGGACCTGGTGCCTCAGTTAACTATTGGAATAGATACAAGCTTAATCTGGCATTAGCAAAGAAAACAGGTTAACTTGCATAAATATAATTAATATTAGCAAAGTACAAAACCTACCTCAACATGGTTTGTTCAAATTAGATGAACTTCTTACAAGCTGGTGAGACAAAGCAGACACCTCATTTTGTATTACTCCTGCTTATTGAAACATTTTGCTGAGGTGGGGCCAGGGTGCTCACCCTAGGGTTCACATTGCAGTCTGGGCACAGGCTGCAAAATATCCAAAGATACAGTTTATTAACTGGCTGTTCCAACCTCTCAGCATTCCTCATCACCAGTGTACTCTTCACCGGACTGATCATCTGTCATTATCTGGACCTGGAGAACTATTCCTGAAGACTACACGAAAGTCTGTCTCTATTGAAGCAAAATATGAAGAAATGAAGATTGGATCAATCCTTTTGCACAGTACTGTACATCATTTTCTTTTACTCCTCAACACATTGCATGGACAACATCCATCATTAAATGTAAGCTAAATGTCTCCCTCTAGCTGCAACTGAAGCTCCAGCTCACTGTTAAAATGAGGTCAAAAGGAGGTAATGGAAAATCAATATGTCTCCTCATCATGTACCCTCGTTCATTCACTCTGCTTTCCCACAGCCCTGTCTATTTCTGACATTACAGTATCATTTTACTCTACCATAACATCCAGTGGTGTCGTATTACTGTGGGAGAGAGAGAGAGAGAGAGAGAGAGTGCAATGATGTGTGGGAGGAGGTTGCTAGGACATAATGCTTACCCTCACAGTTGTTCTTGTAACTCAGCCAAGCAGATCTACACACTCTCTCACACACACATACATACACACAACATACTGTATATTTGTTCATTCATTATCAGTAGCCACTTTATCCTCGTCAGGGTCATGGAGGATCTTAAGCTTATTTTGGGAAGACTGGGTGCAAGGCTAGAATATACCCTTCAGGCCCCATGCAAACATGCACACACACACACACACACACACACACACAGTGGTGGCCAAAAGTACTGAGACAACATATGCCATGTATTATAGTTTTCCCTGTGCACAAAACAGGTGATGCCGGGTGATCCCTAGTTAAAGTAGGGAGTGAACTTCTGTAGCAAATTTCTGTACAAGAGCTTCAGAAAGAAATTAAGCAGGCATGGATTGAGCGATTGACACCAGGATACTGAAGACGTCCTGACTATGCCCAGCCAGATCCAATTATTGTAATTGGCTTTATTAAAAAAAAAAACATTAAATTTCACTTTTGTCCCAATACTTTTGTCATCCATGTATCCTACATGTATGTACTGTATGTACAGTTCTGTAGTTTACATATACTGTACCTTAGTGAGAAACATTTAAACTCAGTTTAAATTGGTAAAGTTTTTCACAACATTTAATCTTAGTAAACTCTTGCTACAGTATCTTATGTCACTTAGGATCAATACTTTATTTTAAGAACATGAAATGTCAGAATAATAAAAGAGAGAAAGATTTATTTCAGCTTTTATTGCTATTATTACATTCCAAGTGGGTCTGAGTTTACTTAAACTTAGTTAGCATTTGGTAATATAGTTTTTTTTAAACTTGGGTCAAATGTTTCTGCAGCCTTTCACAAGTTTCTTTCAACAAAAAAAAGCTCATTCCCGCTATATACAATTGCTGTAACTGAGTTTAAATAATTTTTCCCTAGAAATAAAGTCAGGGCAACTCAAATAACCTGATTTTGTTGTCCATAAGTGATTTTGCCTCAGGTTTGAAAGTACACTTGGGTTATTGTCCATTTGGCCATTGCCAGCTTTAACCTCCTGCTGATGTCGAGATGATGCTTCAGTACTGTATATCCACATAATCCTCCTGCCTCATGATTCCATCTATTGCCCTCCTGGAGCAAAGCATCCCCACAACATGATGCTGCCACCCCCATGCTTCACGGTTGGGATCCCCTTTTCTCCTCCAGACAGCAATGATTATTACGTCCAAACAGGTAAATTTTTTATCATCAGTAAGAAAGCATTTTACCAGATATTTAACAAGATATTTGACCAAATGTATATCTGCAAACCTTAGTGTGAATTTTTTGGCAATTTTGGAGCAGTGGTTTCTTCCTTGCTGATCGGGGTATATCAATATCTGTCTCGTTTAGCTATGGATATAGATACTTTTGTATCTGTTTTCTCCAGTGTCTTCACAAGGCCCTTTGCTGTTGTTCTGGGATTGATTTATACTTTTTGTGCCAGGGTAATTGTCTCTATCCAAAGCGGTATGATGGCCATGATGTCAAACAAAGAGTTTGAAGGCTAAATGTACACCTCAGTTGACTCAAATTATGTCAATTAGCCTATCAGAAACTTCAAAAGCTTTGACATTTTTCCAGCTGTTTAAAGGCTCAGTCAAGTCCGTATATGTAAACTTTTGACCCACTTGGATGGTGTCAACAGTTGTTCAAATAATTACTTCTGTCATGCATGAAGCGGCTAACCAACTTGGCAAAGCAATAGTTTCTTAAATGAAAACTATGGTTTAAAAATAATCAATTTTAATGACTTCAACCTAAGTGTATGTATGTTGTCTGCTCATTTATATACAGTAACACACACAAGCTCACAAAAGCTCATTCAAATGAATGCAAACATGCACCTCCTCAGTGGAGTACACTGAAATTTAAATTATTCAAAATACCATTGACCTGAGGCAGCTTCAGGGAATCTCCTTTCATAAAGCAAACACGTTTTCCCCCACACTGAATCTGACACAAGCACTCATTAAACATCAAACAAACCAGACCAGACCAATCCAGCAAGTTCAATTTATTAATTTTTGATTATTCTCTTTTATTACATTGAAAAGGAATTACAATGTATTGATACAATTATATTATCTCTTAATCTATAGTATAATAGTAGTTATAATAGGATCAATAGAATAATTATATCTCAGTAATTGGGATAGAACTAGAAAGATCTACATATTTCAATCATAAATAAGACTGAATCAAAACCAGTCATATGCATAACATAGCTTGTCCGGGAATGTCCAGATCACAAGCTTGCTTGATGTTTAACCCTGAGAACTAGAACTATTCAAGTCTAGTGGTCCTGTAACTGCATCTGTCAGGTCGAATCACTTTACAACAGACACCTTTATAAATGACTATTATAAATATACTATAATTGTCTAACGCAATTTACACACTAAGTTTCCTACAGAGTATTATGTATGCCTGTAATGATTACATTAGCATGGAATTTCTACACACATATAACACTAATGCTATTTTGTCTCTGATGCATTATTTTCACATGTCGTAAAAATGAGGTCTTACTGTCATGTTCTAACCATTGCAGATCGAGGTCAAATTTTACTTCAACATTGGTTGAAGGTGATTGCGCACACACTCACTGGATACTAAATAATGTTTTACACAATGTGTTACATTTGTTAACTAGCAGTATCATTGTGGGAACGGACAGCAGTCTTTCTAAGCGGAAGGATATGCTTGAAGAGTCAGCAGAATGGAGCAAATGTACAAAGCTGGTGCTACAACACCATTTTTCGAACATAACAGATTTGTGTTTATCACATCATTCCTCATAGTACAGGTTATAAATGTACTATAAATAATGTTTGGTTTATGAACTATGGTATAACCTGAACTCGGAGGATATGAAACGTTTACTGAAATAGGACAAACCATTATGAAATGTCGCTTATACCACAGCAATTAATTATCTCTGACAGTAGTGCTAACTATAAAAGGCATAATTTGTTTATTTGATCTTTTTTTTTAAAAACTCTTTCACACATACACCGCGTTCCAAATTATTATGCAAATTGGATGTAAGTGTCATAAACATTAAATGTTTGGTTTTTAAATTAAAC
>JAQMYJ010000001.1:16385237-16402139 GCA_030014305.1 Clarias laeviceps | reverse complement strand
ATTCAGGGACACATTGTGAAACATTTTTAGTTTATGTCTTATGGTGTTGACTCTTTTAGTGTTCATACAAATATTTAAACATTAAGTTTACTGAAAGTAAAAACAGTTGAAAGTCAGAGGACGTTTCTTTTTTTGCTGAGTATATTTATTGTATCTCTTATCCCATGTAGTGTTGCAATGGTCTGTCCCAGAGAACTCAGAGTACATGGCATGGGACATTATGGATAGGGTGCCAACTTATCGCAGGCTACAGACAAACACACCCAACCAATCATACACAATAGACAATTTGGCAGCGCCAATCAGACTGCACAGCATGTTTTTGGACTGTCGAAGGAAACCAGAGTAAAATGGTTTTTAATGTCAGGTTAATGAATGGAAAATGGAAGCAAGTAGAGCTTTCTTATTAAACAAAGTACAAACAAATTGCCAAAAAACATGAAAACGAGAAACATAAGCAGCAGGAACTATAAATACAAAGTACAAAACATATAAATGATGGAAACACAAGAGCAAATACCAACAAAAACAAACACAAACTGGGACCCAGATTTTAAATAATGGTGCTAATCATGAAATAATGAGATACAGGTGAATATGATCAACGACATGTGAATCGCTGGGGTTTGTGGGAAATGTAGTTCAGTACTTCTTTGCTGCTTCCATGACAATTACTGTAGATTCAAGTTGACGTTATTGAAATGATGAATTGTTTTTGGAATTATTTATTGATTGGATTAAACCTGCTCAATTCAAGAGATCCTTCAAACAGACGTCTAACTAAATGAATTCACAAATACATATAATACGTTTGGGATATGTAACAGAGACAGGAATATTGTGAGAAAAACGCCAATTGACTCTATGTAGAGAAACTTGATCTTTCATCGAAAAATAAATGAATAGATAAATAAATAAATAAATAACAATGGAACTGCGACTCTGAATAGAGGATAAAGCGGTATAGACGATGAGATGAGATGAGATGAGATAACAATGGAATATTTTACTATCAAACAAACAGAAATAAAAACGGGATATTTGGAGCAAATGCAAATGCAAAAAAAAGGAACTCTGAACTATTGATTGTCTTTTACTTTTCTGTTTCCCCAATGTTAAGTCCCTTTGGTAATTATATGTTTTAAACACAAGTGAAATACACTTTAAACAGTTAAAAGCACCCTCAGGCACAGATAGGGCTTTAATAAAATTTCCAAAACTCAGAAAAACGGTACAGAGAGTCAAAGAGAGTTTCGAAATTACACAGTTGATAATATCTTCCTTTGAACTATTAGATGCTATGTTTATAACAGCAACCTGATGGGTTGTATGAATGGGTTTCACCCAAACCTCACCAAGTTTCACTGAATCTACAGATGGAATTGTGTGCCATGGTATCTTGGTCATGAACTCCAACAGGATTTTGACTGCTTACCTTGAAAAACTTCCAATCCACTCTGGAAAATATAGGACGACTATAAAGTCTTTCCCTGATTTCAAATATGTATCACATAAAACCTAAGATAGGAACAAACTGCAAGTTAACTGTCACACAATGTTTTCCTTGTCATTCCTAAAGTTTAAAACTGAATTCCGTTCGGTGTCCAGAGAACATTCTTTTAGGGTCAGAAACACTGCGAATCTCTTTGCATACCAACCTTTGATACTCACTTTGATATGCTTAACATCTGGCAGATGTTGTCCATACTTATTTCTTAACTTCTGTTAACCTGTAACTGGCATTTTTTTAGACCATGGTAACACAAAACACACCAGTATCAAAATAGTATCTAAGAATCTATTAATAATCTACATAATGGCACAACATGCATATTTCTATCTAACATACTGTAGTTGTAAATTATGACTGTACATAATTTGGGAAGGACTTTATGAGCACCCTGGATAGTGTTGGACCATTGACACCTTAGAGCTGACCCTGGCTAAGGGTCCAAAGCCTGTAGTTGTGTTGTTGTTGTTGTTGTTTTGGTGCAATCCTTAACTTGTGTTGCTGAGTGTGTGGATGTTCTCCTCATGTCTGTGTGTGTGTATGAGGGTGTTTGGGGGTGTTTCCCTCTAGGTTCTCCGATTTTCTACCAAAAACATGCTGGTGTGTGAATTGTTTGTACTAAATTGCACCTAGATAAGTGTGTGTCATTCCATCAGGGTGTTTTCCCGCATCACGCCCAGTGTTGCCAAGCTAGTTTCTGGATCCTCCCTCACCTCGACCAAAATAAAGCAATTACTGAAGATGAAAAAATGAAGTTAAAAATATAGATAATGTAAAAGTTTAAATAAAATTAATTATCACATCTATTACATCATTAAAAATATGCCTCTTTCCTCAGTTTTATAAACAGATGTAAATTTTAACTATGGCACTTGTTTATTCGCTCATTTATCATCTATATAGCTTTAACCTGTATATGGGGTCACAGGGGCCTGAAGCCTATCCCAGGAGACTTAGGCCACAAGGCAGGGTACACACTGGACTGCCAATTCATCTTAGGACACACACACACACACACACACACACCACACTACGGGCAATTTGGGAACGCCAATTAACCTAATCTGCATGTCTTTGGACTGTAGGAGGAAACCAGGAAACACAGGGAGAACGTGCAAACTTCATGCACAATAGACCAAGGCGGGAATCGAACCCTGACCCCGGAGGCACGAGGCACCAGTGCTAACTACTACGCCACTGTGGGTGGAGCTTGCTTCTAAAATAGTTGCTTCTAACTATTTTAAAAGTAGTTTCCTTGTTGGTGACTTTTAAGAGTTCTAATGTAAATATAGATAATAGTTTTCTTGGTAATGTTTGTCTATATTAAATATGCAGTTAATATTTATTTCTAGTGCAAGTATACCTCATTTAAATATTTATTATAAATTCAGTTCATGGTCAGTTTTTAAAATGTTAATTTTTAACAAATTGTTCTTTTTTTTTTATGTCGTTTTCTCTGTACTCCGTACTGAGCTGGACCACATCACAGACAGAGCGACTCATAAGGGTTGAGTACCAAGTGTCTCCTCACTCACTATATAAGTGGTCTACCGCATCAGGTCTTCTACGTCCTACCTAGTGCACTTTGACACCAAATACGTCGCCGTTTGAGACGTCTCCCAGGCACACGCTTCCTCCTTCTTTGGCCACGCCCTTTCCCTGCACGCGCCGCTCCTCCCTGCACTGGCTGACTCGCCAGATTGACAGTTAACTCCGCGCGCGGCGCTTCTTCAGCTAACTTTCCGCGTCTCCGAGCAGCGCTGGATCTCTAACCCCGCTTCCGGAAGAGTTCGGCTTGGCGAGGGCTCGTCGCACGCTGGGAGTTCGAGCAGCTGAGGCAATGCGAGTTTAGGAAAACGCGTAAGCGAAGTGAAAAGGCCAGAGGAAAGAAAAGGGGGGTTGAAGTGTTGTGTTCATGGCTGCTGGGGATGGGGCGCAGCTGCCGGCGACACTAGCGGCCAGCAGGAGCGTGGAGAAAGCGCTGGAAGAGGCAGCGGCCAGCGGAGCGCTCGTACTCTCCTGCCGCAAACTCAAGGAGTTTCCCCGCACAGCCAGGAATTACGACCTGTCCGATATCACACACGCAGGTGAGTCACTTCCGAGAGAAAGGGGGGTAAAAATCAAGAGACAAAGCGGATGTTATAGCGCGTATAATAATTAGCTAACTTCCTTTGTTTCACCTGCTCGCTCTCTCTCTGTGACGCGTGCAGCCATCACGCGCAGTGTAAGTTAGCTAAGCCAAGCTGTCTCGCATTGCTAAGGAGATCTACACTAGACTGTAAGAAGATTAGTGAGTTCTCGTGCAGCAGCATCTCGTGGAGCTGAAGGAGACTTCAACCGCTCTAACTGCTGCTTACTGACCGTTATTTTTAATTTTTTTCCCTTTTTCTTCATTTCTGTAAAACTTCCCTTATGTAAATGAAGGTTGTGATGAACTCTCAAGGGGGCTTTTACTCCCAGATAAAGTCATCATCTTGAAATCCCCGTCTTGGGTGGATCTGTTGTGTTGGAGGTGATCTCAGGGTAACTCCAAACAGCTTTGATTAAAAACATTTGGATATGTCCATGATGCTGTAAAACCGATAGACGTTTTCAGAAGACTTGTACGGCGATGAGACTCAGTCGAAACATGTGAATGGTGTAAATGTTTTAAAGGAGGCCGTACGTCGCCCGAGGTGGCCACTGCAGTCATGCGGTGGAACACCTGATCCATTGAAAATCGACACTGCCTTTGGGAACTGTACACACAATCATTCATAAGCACCACTTGCACATTGCAGGAACGTGACTGAGAGTTGTTGTCTCATCCCTTGGTACAGTCCTGATCTCATATCTTGCACATGTTTACACCATTAAGGGAGTTCTTGGGAGGCCGTTTTTTTTGGACGTAAAGCAGGCAGTTCGATCATGGAGAAAGCTTTCTACCTTGATGGTATCCAAGCACTGGTGAAACGCAGGGGTACGTGCATTAGTGTATATAGAGAAATAGAGAGTTTTTACTCTCATAACTGTGTTCTATTATTCTGCACAATCAAAAGTCCTGGATTGACTTGAACAACCCTCGTACGTTGCCAACAGTTCCACCCAAATTGTTCTCCTGTGGCATCCTGTCACATGTAAACAGCTCAGGTTGGGTGTTCTTTGATTTGGTTTTTCAGATCTGTTATGGGTTCGTGAAATTGAAATCGGAAGCGTTTCACATCAGGACATGTGACACACCTCTAAAAACACTCGTATCTGATTTTCCTTTCAATTCTAAAGTTTAATGAAATGCTAGAACTCTTTGGTGTCCATGGATGGATGTTCAGAGCCTAGTGGAGATGAAGTTGTAGGGTAACTATAGAAACATGGCTGCCTACGAGGACATCCCCTTTCTCACGTCGTGCCAGAGCTAGGATGCAGACGGAACCTCGCTTAAGTGACTATGTAAAATAAAAGAGGAAATACAAGCAGGTTAAAGATCGCCATGATGATGGTTCAAACAAGATAACTTCTTTCTTTGTACAACCACAGTCATGCGACTGGTTAAAAGCTGATGGTGCCGCCGTTGCACGATTTGGCAGTGGCATGATGTAAACATGTCGGTCGCATATGTGTTGTGTATATAAACGCTAAAGACGCAATGAAAATCAGTATGGTGCACCAATGTCATAATGTCAATACAACAACTCATGTTTGATTTCTTCACATGCATGTGTGCTCTCAATACTAAACAACAAGAGCTGCAGTTGTTTTGAAATACAGGAGTTTGTTAAAACGGGGCTTGACGCCTTGTAACCGACACCCAGCATGATTCTGAGAGCACACAGCCATCTGCTTCACGTGCGTAGGCCTGCGCCGAAAGAGGAAGTGCTTATGCAAGAGCAGAAATTCTTTATACTTCAGTTCATTAACTTGTCGTATAGCCTGGAGAGTAAAACAGTTGAAGCATCACACCTTGAATGAAACCCGTAAAATGTTTCACTTATGAGGTTACATTATGAATGAGCGTCTGTGTCCGTTTATTCCCGCGAGTTCTTCACGCATGTGCTTCCTCCTACTGCCAGGCCATCTCTTTTGCTTTAAATAACGCATGGGATGTAAAAGCCTAAAATGCACAGACACACCTTTTTTCAGAACACAGCATGACTAAACAGCATTATTGAACGACTGATCCTGTTTTTTTTTTTCTTTTTTTTTTTTTCTTGAGAATGAGACAGATTCCAGATTCCAGACTCCAGACTGTGACTAGGCGGACTAACGAGTGAAGCATACTCAGACTGTTAGTCTCCGGTCTAGCCGTGTTAAATATTGAACTGTAAATTTTGTCATATCTCTAGAGACAGCAT
The DNA here is from genome assembly GCA_030014305.1 of Clarias laeviceps. NCBI lineage: Eukaryota > Metazoa > Chordata > Actinopteri > Siluriformes > Clariidae > Clarias > Clarias laeviceps. The sequence goes on along the minus strand of JAQMYJ010000001.1, from coordinate 16,396,301 downwards.
AAACACTGGTGTTGAGGTTTCCAGGTTGCTATAGCAACACCATCCAGAGTCTGAATCAGGAAGCCAGTGCACACTAGAAAACTTATTTAAACTTATATTTCATTGACGTGAGGTACTTTATTTAATCTCTTTGCCGAGGCTGAGTCTGAGTCTTAGAGACCTGGATGTCTGAGGGATGTTTGGTAAGTCATGTGTACAGAAACCTAGGCCATTAGCAAAAGTGCTTTGGTTGGTCAAAACCATGGAGAAGAAAAACGTAAACAGGTCTGTAATGACTTGTGGAAAGCTCAGAAATCAAACGCATGCAGATGAAATGAGCTTAATGGTAAACAAATAAATGCAAATTAGTAGGAAGGGAAGGTCGTTGCCTTGAGTTCAGGTTTTGCATTCACTCCCTTTCGTGGGTTTCCTCTGGGTTCCCTGGTTTCCTTTGACCTTCTGAAAACATGCTGATGGATGAACTGGCTTTAATTGGCATCTCATTCATGCCTGGTATATAAAAAATGCAATTCACGTATTACCTCCATGTTTTAATGTGATTGCGGTGTTCACACCCATTCACTGAAACTCACCTTGCTTCAATTCGCACTGCTGAATTTCTGTCAGTGTGTGAGAAAGCGTTCATACTTAGCGAACCCGCGCCCGAGTCCATTTGAAGAGGTGGTCTCAGGCACAGTACAGAATACTCGGATCAGATATGGAAGCCAATCGTACCCGAGCATGAATGTAGATAGCTGTTTAGACATGACTTCTTCATTGCCACCTGTCTCCTCCTGTGCCGGTATCACGTGGCAGTCTCAACCTCCTACACAGCCATAGCCGATAAAGTAGAAAGGCACACGAAAGCGTCGCTCTTAATGTTGTTTCTAAAATATCAATAATATTAGGGATAGTGCGAAAATTTACTTTATTGTTTTCCACTTCTCTTGTGTTTAATGGATGTTCAAAAACCAAGTAGGTGCATACCTGCTGTAGTGGAGTGTGTAAATACGCAAGTGTACCCGAGAATGGAGAATGTGAACGCTGGCCAGTGGGGGAGGGGTGGGGAGCAATCGTTCCTCAGTGTGGTACAAATCAGTTGTGTCTGATGTTAAAAAAAAGGCCCTTATTCTGCTCAATCTCATTGTTTGGATGCACTTGGCTTCATGTCTTCATCTCTGTGAGATAATCATCAGTTAACGCCTCCTTATATAAACCCGTGTGATCCCTCATCTTGGATGTAATCACTGGGTTCTGCTCTGCGTTATAAAGCTGCTTATTAGACGGGAGCAGTCTTTGTTGTCCAGTAGACCTGCCTCGTTGAAGTGTTTTCCAATCTAGTCCTCGAGGTCCACGGTTTTTTTTATTTTTTAAATGCTCTCGCAGCTCTCTAGACACCTGACCCGAGCAATAATGACCACTGATTCAGCTGTGGTGGGAGCTGGGACAGAGCAACCATATAGATTACCCATAGCATTCCAAAAGACTGGTCTGGAAACACTGGGGGGGACCTTGTCCAATACACCCGGCTTTGTGTATTCAGCCTTTCCTCAGAGGCTTGATCGAACGCTGTAAAGCTAGTGAAAGTGAGCGGTTAAAGGCTAGGTGCTGAGATTAGCTTAATGGACCCTGTGACAAGTAAGAGCCTTGTGCAGACTGAAGCCTGCAGGCCCACGTGTCTCGCAGCATATGGGTGCAAGGAGGATGGGGCCCTGTTTTTGTTCTTTGACTGAACATGTGTACACACATGCGCGCACACACAAACACCACTCCCCTCTCCTCTCCTCTTGAAGGAACACTCCCTAGGAAGGTCAGAGGTTCACATGTATGTGTGTGTGTGTGTGCTTGTGCTATTCTGGAGAACAAAGCTTGGGTTCATAAGATTCAGTCTCTCTACAGACCCCTGCGGTCTCGGAGCAAAACCCGGCTGCTGTAGAGCATTAATAATAAAGCTACTGTTGATTTTTGCTTCGCGCAGCAATAAGTATGATCCCGAGATTGAGAATCGGACCAAAACAAAGTTACTGAAATCGTGTGTGTATGTTGTGGTAAATAAACATTTGTGCCTGTCTGGATCCAGTACATTGGCCACGCCTGGTGCATGAGTATACCGTCTACCAGAGTGTCTCAGTCACCTGAAGAATATGATAAGAAGACAGAATGTGTATGTGAGCCATAAACAAACATGCACACTCGCGCGCAACACCACAACTAAGCTCAGCTGCAGATGACAGTGGAGCGCAGGGGGAGAAGGGTTACAAAGGGTGGAAAAGGGTTATAATGAAATGAGCTGGTGGGCTGCTACCCGTATGTCTTTCTCTACCCCCCTCCTCAGCTACAGTCTGTCTGTCTCTCTCTTTTTCTAACCCACAAGACCCTCTCATGTATCGTTTGTGTTGCCCTTTTAATAAAACCTTCTCACTTTCCACAGCCATTATTCTATTCCTTTGTGCTGTAATGATTTTTCAGCAAGATTTATCTTATTATGTCTCACCCTGAAGTCTTAAAGGGTCTCGCTCAAGGACCAGCCATTAAGCTCCATAACCAGTGAGCTTGCACTTAAGTGTTTTTATACATTTAAGGAATAGAATGTGAGAAACAATGCTGAGCAGACTGTACACATTGACAAATACAGGCTTGATATTATTATTACATTAAGCAGACGCTCTTATCCAGAGTGACTTACATTTTTATCTCATCATACATCTCAGCAGTTGAGGGCCCCTTGCTCAAGGGCACAAAAGGAACAACATGGTGGTCATGGGATTTGAACCTGGGACCTTCCGAACGGTAGTCCAGTGCCTACGGTAGTCCAGGTAGTACATCCCGACCACACCACTTGCAGCAAAGATCTGAAAAAAGTAAGAAAGTTCATGTCTAAATGTACAGTGTATAACAGTCGAGAGTCCTGGTGGATTTGGAGGCTATCTCAGGAACCCTCGGTACGAAGCACTTATCCAGGATGGATCGTCAGTCCGGTCCTCTCTTGAGCTGTGAATAATACATAGATTGTTTATTCGATTCGTTTTCAGGCATTGTGATTTGCAATTTGATTTGTCTTAAGCAGCTTTATTTATAAAATGCAATGTGCAACTTGTGTGACGATTTTTTAAAAATGTTTTGTTTCATATTTAATCGATTCACTTGTTTTCCTGCCAATCTGTTGCACCATGCTCCAGTCCAGTGGGGGGGGCAGTAGAAGAAAAAGCGATACTTTCACAAAAAAAAAATGGGGAAGATGGATACGGTTTGCATTTTCTGCCGAGGCTATGGTATATTTGTAAGGAGTTAATTAATGTTTGAGAATTTAACGTTTTCAAATTTACCCAAATAGTTTTAAAAGTAATTAAAATTGATTGATTAAATCACATAATTGATTAAATCGCACTGCTCTACTTCGCTCACGTGACTCATTCACACTTTTGAGCAATTTAGGTCAGATTAAAACATCCCAGGATGTTTGTTAGAGGTTGGAGAAAACCAGAGACCCTGGAGGAAACCCTGTTTGACACAGCGCAAATCCATACAGACAGTAACACCGAGCTCGGGTTCGAACCATGGACCCTGGAGCTGTGAGGCTGGAGCGCGTTATCAGTTGTACAGATCTGTTGATTACAAGATATTTCACTTAAAGAGTTCACAGTGTACAGAAAGTGGGACTGAGGTGATCTCTGTGGAGTTGATGCTTTGCTTGTGTGCACAAGTGGAAAGAAAAAAAAGGAAGGGGGAAAAAAGTGAAAGGATTGATGGGTTTGCATTTCACACGTCTATCAAAGCTGCTGGGGAATTAAATGGTTCCTGGTGACAAATTCTCCTGGGAGACAAATGAGTAAAAAATTGCTTCAGAGACTTAAAATTTTTTTTTCAATTGGAATTTGTTTATAGAAAGAAGGGAAGCTCTGACTGTTTGCTCAGTCTACACTTTTCCGATTAGTGCATCTCTGTTGTGGTAGTGTTCGTAATGCGGCCGCACCAGGACGTTCTGTTGCGAAAGAAGTCTTTTTTTTTTTTTTTCCCATATTTGTAGCCTTTCAACTGTCATGCATGGTACAAACACTAAGGCTTCAGTGAACATCAAGCAAAAACTCTAAATTGCTTGTACATTAGAGGAGGTGGAGTGGAGCGTGGAAGTGGATAGCTTGTGCCACAACTGAAGCCTATAAATGTTAAATGCTGATGTCATTAGTTAGATTGGACATCAACACAATGGGGGAAATTATATTTAAATTAAGACCCAGCATTGATACTCTTGCTGCCTTGTACCTACAACAACCATGCTGATATTCAGCACAACAGCTAGTGAAAGGGGTGAAAGTAGTTTTCTAAGTTAATTCTTACTAGTACTATGGGAGGGATCTAAACTATGGATGTGGTGGACAGTCCTGAAAAAAGAAACAAGAAACGAGATTTACATCATATTCCCACCACTTTAAAATATCACGTACCTTCCAGGTTGTGATATCGGATGCAAGGTAGTGTTAAATGGCAAGCTATTGCGCTATATAGGGTGCAAGTTAGAATCCCTTGTTCCACACACTAAGTAGTGGCCTTGATCAGAGGTTAGAGAGGGATTTTGGGTTCAGCCTTGTGATAGAAGCTACAGTAGTTAGCTTTGTTTAGCTCATGAATAAAACAACACGGACGGTTCAGGGGACAATTCGGAACAACTTAAAGGCGAATACTATCAGATGTGGTTTCTTGCTGAAAGTGCTTCCGTGACTGAAAGTGGGTTTTTGGCAGGTAGTTGCTCTCCCCTCTATCCAGCGCAGCGGACTGTACTGACCTACTTTCACACATGCTGGTAACTGAGAGTTAGTCATTACCAATTGACGAAACACCTGAGATGTGTATATAGTTATACATATAGTTAAACTTTCGAGTTCTGTCGTACCACCACACATCATCACTTGTGGAATACCTCTAGGCCAATCAGATTGCACGGTTAGAACAAACGTGTGCACGACATGGTTTATTCCATAACCGGGACTGAGATGGTCATCTCATTTCAAGATGAATTACCATCTCCATCTTGAGCTCCATCTCTTATTCTTCTAAAATTTCTACAATTAATGTCTCCTTATATAATACTTATTTCACTTATTCGACTATATTGTCACTTGCACAAACAGAGCAGAGCGAAAGATTATCAACTGTATACTCCCGAGGTGTGTTTACACACTTCCTAATATTGTACTAATAGGATAGATTGATGGATTGAGTACTTTATTAATCCCAATAGGAAATTGTATAAATTGTATAATACTCAAAATAATAGCTGAAAAGGCATCATATAATAATTGTTTTTCCTGTCAGGAAAAATGTTCTTTCTGTAGGTGATTTTTCTGTGAAGGAATTTTTACTTCAATTCCTGATGGGTAAACTCACCAGTCTTAACAACTAATCATAATGCAGAAGGCGGGACTTATCAGAAAACTTAGAAGGAAGTGTTACCCAACCTCAGAGCTGGTGAAAAAAAAACTTGCTATATTTCCGGTAGATTTCTTGCTTCACAGCGGGGAGAACGATTTGAATCAGATTGAAGAAATTGCTGTGCACTTTAACAGGAATACATATAAACATGTACCTTCGCTCAATTATCTAATCAGGCATACAATTCATTTAATTGTTTGTTCATATCGAACACAAGGACGGGAATGCTTGTGTTCGATATGAACACAAGGGAATAGGTTTATGTTAATATAGGTTTAGGTGAATTAGGGAATAGGTTGTGATGTCAGAGATTTGACCCTAACATTGTCGATGACCTCCTGGGATTTTCACACACAACAATCTCTTAAGGAAAAATTAGGGGAGGAAAAATCTCCTGCCATTTGTTGATGAAGGAGATTAAAGACCAGAATGGTTTGAGCTGACAGGGAGTCTAGCCTAGGCTAATGCAAATAACTACTTTTTACAACCGTGTTGAGCAGAAAAGCATTCAAAGTGCACTGAAGTGGTTGAGTCAGAGAGGCTACAGCTACAGAATGCCACATTGGATTACATTCTTATCAGGCAAGAACCGAAATCTGAAACTACTGAAATTACTGGAACTGGATAGACTGGAAAAATCCTTACATTCTTTGTCTGTCCAGTGGTGTGTCCGTGCCCTTTGTGCGAGCACAGTTTAATGCATCCGGTTGCTGTCACATGATTGGTCGATTTGGGTTTTTGTGTTCCAGAGATCCTGATAAAGTGGCCAGTCTGTGTATAACTTTGCTATAGTTTTTTCCTGGTAGGAAAGTATTCACTACATTTGCGTTAAGGTCAGAGACAGCCTGTTTGACCTGTTCGCTGTCTTTCTCACGATCCTGTGCCTCAAGCTGTTTTATTTTATCATATGAGCCTGATCAGATAAACACTTGCTTTGAATTTGAGTAGGTGTGTTTGAAAGCTAAACTAAAAAGGAAAAAAAAAAATCTCCATGATGTAGTTTGCAGCCTACCCTGCTCCCAGTACGTGTGGGGTTGGTACGTGATTTCCTGCCGCGTCTCACTATGTGTGTTCCTTTGACATGCGTGTACGTGTATATACATACATGTGTGTGTGAAGGCTCAGCTGTCTGTGACTGCACCGGCTGCGGGTTAGTTTAGAGGTATATGTGTTTGACACGCAGAGTTGTGCAGTATGTTTCTGCTGCTTCCCCTCACAGTTGCATTTCCTTTTACACTGCTACCGGATGTGGGCTCTCCCGCTTTAGCTTCTGCATTTTTTTTTTTTTTTGTGTTCTTGTTACAATCTCCATTTTAACTCTTTTTCTCTCTATCATTTCTCAGACTGTAACAAATGGTATGCAGAATAAGTTTCCCTTTTAAAATATAGACTTTGCTGTATGTTTAGATTAATGCTAATAAAGTTATCCTTCAGGGTGCGTCAGGTTTTAATTAAGTTTTTTTTTTGTGCACTAATCAGTTAAATCGTACACTAATACTCAAAACGCATAAATACAGACGGAGATTATGAATAACTCAGGAAGCAGGCCACTCTGTAAAACAGATAATCACTCCTCTTAAACCGTTTGTAATCAGTATGTCATTGGTAAACATTGCTGTGATGTTCTGTCTTTGTATCATTCGTAATAGCATCTTTATTTTCTCTAGAGATGTTAAAGCATGAGGCATCTGCACATGCAACTTCACCCATTGCTCGGTAGTGTCAGTGTATCCACATGCATGTGTGTTCCCTATTCTGAAAAGACTGTCATCTGTGCGAGCTAATCAAACAACCTAGGAATAAAAAAAAAAAACATGCAGTAGCATCAGCCAGATTGTGTTATAGTGCTGCAGGATGACTAAATTGCACTGTAGGTACTGCATTACAGCACTTTTATACTCATATCAAATGAAAACAATTCAACGGGAATGGAGTTTTTCCGGTCTCTGGTTAATGAAGAGCTCAGACGAGCGATCAGCTTGTCCACGGCTCCCGGGCGGCTTGTTAGCTCCTGAAGGGCATTTGAGGGATCGTATGTTCAGGTCCCAGCCTGCCAAGAACTAGACGGAAACAGATGAACACATCACATTGTACAGTACCTCAGCTGAACTAGTTAACAAATGGATTTAAATAATAATAAAAAAAAATTCCCAAAGGCCAGGTGGTACTTCCTCTATAAATGGTGAAGAACCTTTAATAGGTTTCAGTTCCTCCAAACATTGATACTGTACTGGTTGAGCAGGCTCAGCTATTTATTTTCTATAGGTTATTTCCATGGTAATGGTGATGCAGGTAAACCAAGCATGGTGTTTTCCCTCCGACCCCCGTCATGAGTTAACTTCTCAAATTTATCATACCACTACATACATACTACTGTGTGATATCACTCGATTCACGGATAATGTGTTTATATGGAATATATGTGTTTACACTGCCTGGGCAAACAACGGTCAGCATTTCAGAAGAGGCCAAATTATTGGGCATACAGTACATTTAGCAAAGAAAACAACTAAGGAGATTTGACACATTAACACATTATCAGAACCTGGTAGAACAGTGCTGAGTCGTAGAAGAATTAAGGTTGAAATGGTGAATGGAGATCACATAAAATACTTGATAAAGTTGTATGGTAAAAAAAATCTAAACAGTAAAAAACATCTTACAGCATTGGGACTAAACGGCTATGTGTCCATAAGAAATCCACTTGTTAATAATAAAAAAAAAGGCAAAGGAGCTTAAAGATTGGACTTTGGAGCAATGGAAAAAGGTCATGTGGTCTGATGAGTTCGGATTGCCCCATTCCAGAGCGATGGGTGTGTCAGGGTAAGAAGGGAAGCCTCTGGAGGCAGTGTGATGATCTAGGGTTGCTTCAGTTGGTCAGGTCTAGACGTAGCAACGTTACGTGGCAATAAAATGAAGTCAGCTGATGACCTGAATGTACTGAATGATCAGGTTATCACGTCAATGGAGGTTTGTTTTTTTTGTTGTTGGCACAGGTATATTCCAGGAGTGGTTCTTAGAGCCAGAAGTAATCATTAGTGAAATCGATCAGCGAAATCTTGGCCTGCGCAACTTTTTTTTTTTTTTTTGGCCTGGCAGTTTATAATCAGTTAAGGCTGGCTGTTTTAGTCAGTTGTATGTAACACAGACCACCCAGTTATGCATAGGTTTGGCTTTGCTGTTAGATAATTTAGTATAGGATGCTATTTTGAATGAAATGAAAATACTTTTCTGAGTGAACATTGACATCATTGTCTTGCATAGCTCTCACAGAGCCTAGTAATATCCATCACATCCGCAGAGACTGAGTGGGGGCACTTCAGTATTATGATTGGGTGAGAGATAAAGCCGTCTTCTGTACATTACTGGAAACTAAGGGCAGAACCTAATTGATTTTTTGATAATTAGTCATAATGTTTTTTGTGCATCAGAGATAGACTTAGTATGTCTAGGTGAGGCATAAGATGAATCGTTCAACGCTATGGTTGTTGGATCCTGGTATATTTGATTTATTTTTTTGTTTGTTTTTCTTCCCCCACCTGCATGATGTACAGTAAGTTAAGCCTTTATTTGTCACATATACATTACAGCACAGTGAAATTCCTTCTTCGCATATGCCAGCGTAACTGGGGTCAGAGCGCAGGGTCCGCCATGATACAGCGCCCCTGGAGCAGTTAGGGTTAAGGGCCTTGCTCAAGGGCCCAACAGTGGCAACCTGGTGGAGCTGGGGATCGAACCGCCGATCTTCCGATCAGTAACTCAGTGCCTTAGCCCTCTGAGCCACCACTGCCCCATGTAGGCATGATGTTGTGATGCAAGACCAACGCATCGTGAATAAGCCATTTAAAAGTGATTTATTCCTCTGATATCGCAGCAGGTTGCCATCACCAACAATTTAAGTTTACTAAGGGAAAAGATGTCTTACTTTATTTATTTATTTTTACTTTACTTTATAGCTTTAAATATTGTCACATTACCTCAACGTATGCTGCCTTCTCTGTGTCCAAAAATCCAACATTATAGCTTTACCTCTGATGTTATAAAGTTCTGACACTGGAGACTCCTTACAAGCATCCTAAATTAAATTCCTTACTGAAAATATCCACATTTTATTTATTTATTTATTTATTTATTTATTACAAGTCTTTGCATCAGTTGTTACTATTTTATGATATCTAATCACTTGTATAGCTGCTGTGGTTCTTATGGTCGCCTGCATCCAGAACTGCTGAGTCATGCTGTTTGAGAAATTTCAAACTTTCATTCTGAATTGAGAATTCAGTGTTGGTGCGTCTAAACGTTGATTATTAAAGATATTTCTGTCTTTTAGTTTTAGGTGCAAGTTATGTCAAGGGGGTGTGTGTTAAATGAAATTGTTCTAGACCATGGATGGCCTTTAACACCATTTTACATGCGGTTAATAGTTTTTGGGAGGTATTTAAATACTCAATTGACAGTTTGGGAATTCGTTAGAGATGCACTGATGGCTATTTTCTTAGCTGATACCGATTTCCAATTATCAATATTTAATAATCATAGATTTTTTTTTATGTCTGACCTGAGAGTACAGAGTTTGTTCGATTCTAAATAATTTTCCCCCCTAAGAACTATAATTGACGATATATTCAAAAATAGTTTTTAAATAGTCTTTTAATGACGATATAAATTGTATGCGAAATATAATAAAACATGGACTAATAAATAACTTTAACATTTTTACAAACTACACAAGGTTACAGGACTTTTACTTAGCTTTTTATTGGACAAATATCATCAAGCTGTATCTCGTTCTTCCTCCAATACTCGATCGCCTTAAACTGCTTCTCGTGTACCATCAAGACCATGAATATAGTGCAGATGCACATGATTGGCCAGTGCCGCTACGATCAACGTGAGAGTGCACCCGTCTCTCCTCAGAGCTCCTGGCTAGAGATGGATCTCCGAATGATGGAGTGAACCTGTTTCCGTCATCTCACTTAGGTGCAGGTACGCATGCTCAATCATCACAGAATTAGTTATATGCAAAACAATCACCAGTCATGACCGATAAAGCTGAAAACCGCTCGATTCTAGTCACAGGCTGATCGATTGGTGCGGCTCATCTATTTATGTTCTGCATCGATAGGAAGTCAGTGAGTCCCTGAGTACTTCAGTCCAAAATAAAATATGTCCTGAACATTTCATACTGGACTGTGATTTCGACAAGGCACAATGTAGAGCAGATGACGTTACTGCTCAAAAGTAGGGCAGTTCCACCGTGGTGCAGCAGCTAGTAATGTTGCCTCGTACCTCCAGGTTTAGGGGGTTTGAGTCTCCCCTCCAGCATGTGTGCATGAAGATTTGAATATTCTCCCTGTGCTTTGTGGGTTGCAGGTTGGTGGCAGTGTTTCCAAATTTCCCATAGTGGGTGACCGGCCCCTTGCAGCCACACACAGGAAAGCAGGATAGAAGACGGATAATTGAATGAATAAATCTATTTGCTAATTCTATAGTTAAGGCTGTAAGGGTAGAATTTAAAATTCACTCACTCTTTTGCTATAAGGCTTATCCTGTGAGTCTGTCCCTGAGGAATTAAGCGCACACGCGCGCGCACACACACACACACACACACACACACACACACACACACACACACACACACACACACACACACAC
>JAQMYJ010000001.1:16373261-16385137 GCA_030014305.1 Clarias laeviceps | reverse complement strand
TGTAAGGGTAGAATTTAAAATTCACTCACTCTTTCGCTATAAGGCTTATCCTGTGAGTCTGTCCCTGAGGAATTAAGCGCACACGCGCGCGCGCGCGCGCGCACACACACACACACACACACACACACACACACACACAGACCCGAGGCGGGAATCGACCCTGGAGGTGCGAGGCTACAAAAATATTAATGTTTGTGTTTTATGTTAAAATATCTATACATTTGTCGAAGTTAAATACTACATATACAGTGATCAGAGTTTTCTATAGTTCTACAGGTGTGGGGGTGTGAATTAAATTAACCCTCCAATCAGAGCAGAGCTTATATACACTTGCACTTAAAGACTGAGGACCAAAAACAGCCTGGTTAATAATGAGGATTGTACAGTAGGATATGGGATATGTATAGGATATGTACTTTAAAACTTTTCTCTGATGGTTTGTAGTTGTGATTATTGTAATGTTCTTTGAATACAATTTAGCTGAGACAGTCTTTCAGAACAACAGCAGCATCAGCATCATTCGAGTGTGAATCTTCCTGTTTCCTGATGGCTGTGAATAATAAATGCTGGCCTGCTCTCTTATGTAACTAAAAGCCCTTGCTTCTCCCCCTGCCTTGCCTCTGCTGTACCCAGATGGTGCACTCAGCACCTCCCATTAGACATTAGAGAGGCTACAGGGTGTGCTGGATAGGGGGTTGTGTGTGTGTGTGATGAGTGTGTGGATGGATATAGGGCCACACCAGACCTTTGGCATAGATTATCCGTGGCAGTGCTAAAGGATTACAGCAGTGAAAGTTGGTCTGTTTTTCAGATCGCTGCATTGTTTTTGTATTAAACACACTCCGGGTCTTTTCCAAGTTTCATATCAGCGCGTAATTAAAACATGACGAGCACTGGACCTGTTTTTATGACTGGAATGTTGAGCCGTGATGTGGCTTTCATGCTCAAGAAGCTTGTTCTTGAAGCCCATCTGTTTCTCATTTATCGCAGGCGAATTTATTCTGCTCAGAATAGCAACTTTTCAACCTTTTATCGGCGTTTCACAAAGGTCACAGGGTTTTATTTAATTATTTATTTTATTTGTTTTTTGTTGGCGTGAACTACAAAATCAGGCAGGCGATATGTGCTAGTGAAGGAGATGTATGTTCCATAGTGACGCTCTTGTTTTCACGCTGCTGATTTTGTTGTTATGGTAACAGGATGCATCCTCCAACCACACACACACTGCACACTTGCATGCGATTCGATCTACTTAATCTTTCTAGAAATGACATGAATGATGGCGTCATACAGGGAGACGGGGGGGGGGGTAATAGAAGTGTAATTTATGAAGTACATTTGTAAGAACGGTCTTTGAGTTAGTTTTTTTTTTTTTTTTTTTTTTTTAAATAAATAAGCACTTGAAATTGCAGGTTAACAAAATACACAATAATGTCAGCCATAGCATTTTGACCACCTGCATAATATTGTGTGGGTCCCACTCGTTCCATCAGAACACACTCCACAAGACTTGTGTGCTGTGAATCCGCCAAGTCCTGTATGGATCAGACTTGTTAGTGCAGCACATCCCATTGATGCCTAATTAGATCAAGCTGTGGGGAATTTAAAGGCCAAGTCTACACCCTGAACGTGCTGTGTGGCACGTTGCCTTATCCTGCTGAAAGAAAGAGGCAGCTGGCATCAGGGAATATCGTTGTCGTGAAGCGATGTACTTGGTCTTCAACTGTGTTTATGTAAAGTAGGTATTATTTCTCAAAAGTTCATAAGTTTCCCAGCAGAACATTGCCCAGATTGTCAAACTGTCTTCGCTGGGTTGCCTTGTCTTTCCATAGTGCATCCTGGGAAGCGATGCATAGGCACCCAGCCGTCCACATGATGTACAAGAAAATGTTACTCATCAGACCAGGTTACCTTCTTCCACTGCTCCATTGCTCTTAAAGCCCATTGTAGGAGGTTACAGCAGTGGTTTATGGGTTAGCGTGGGCTGTAGCTACGCAGCCTCATACACAGCTAGCTGCGATGCCTGGTGCGTCCTGACACATTTCTATCTCTCATAGCCAACATGAATTTTCTCAGCAGTTAATAGCTCTATGGTGGGATCAGGCTAGCTTTCGCTTTCCACATGCTTCATGACCTGACATCTTGGGTGCTCATGACCCTGATGTCAGGTCACTTTTTCTAACCAAGTTGTTGCCCATTTTTGTGCTTCAAACACCTCAATCTCTGAGATAACCGAGATCATTGTATATTGATGTAAATCCCTGTGAACGAGTTGTTTCTAAAGACGTATATATTTGAGTGTGTTAATATAAACCTGTGATTTGATTTAAAGCTGGTACTACTGGCAAAGCTGCTAATAAAAAAGAAAACGCTTCCTGACCAATCAGATTAAAGATTGCGACGGCACTGTGGTGCAAAGCATATTGTACAACGCTGAGTCTCGTGAGGGGATAAACCATTCTGGATCAACCTGTTTGTGTTTTTGCTCTTGTTTGCTCTGAAGCATTCAGGAGACCGGAGTTCTCTTGCCAGGCTTGGCTCATGCTAAAGCACAGCGAGTCCTGGGGCTGTTCTTTGTTCATCCTGAACCATGATGTGGCTGGCCAGCTAAGACCAATCACACCAGTTTAGCCAGACTTGGACGTTATTGAATGAATGAAAGCTATTGGTTTTAGGTAACCTGTGTGTGTGTGTGTGTGTGTGTGTGTGTGGCGGGGACGGTGTACACATTGTTATTATTCTATGCTGTCTAGATCAGTGTTTGCATGCCATACGGAAGACTTGGCATAGGTGGTATGAGGAAGTGACAGGATGCATATGTTGTCATTACAGGAATCTTCAACATATGATGTTTTTAATATTAAGTGATGGTTAAAAGGGAACACACCAGGAACAAAGAGACACATTGAGACTGTGAAAGATGGCCTCTTAAACATTTACATGATCTCTTTGAGATTAAAGACAAAGGATACACTGTAGTCGGAGTGCTGGCGTACTGTACACACACACACACACACACACACACACACACACACACACACACAATTGTAGGGCCTCTGTTTATTGAGTGGCTGGGGGTTGTGCGGGACGCTGCCTTATGGTGTCGGCTGCAGGATTTCTCAGCTGGCATGCAACCTCATGAAACGCGCACATTTCTGCAGGCCAGGCTGGTGCCGTTAACAGCAGAGCTGCAGACACATGGCACTGGACACTCCCAGACATGAAGAGGACTCTTGGGAAATTTATTTTGGTGAGATAGAAAGACAGAAACCCACAGATGTGACTAGACTCCTCTCAAGCGAGTTCGACTGTAAAGCCGATTATCCGCGTACATACAGTAGAAGTTTGCTAACGGCTGCGTTACCGTCATATAACCAGTTTGCTTTGTGAGAACCGTATTGTCGGACAGAAAGCGGTTTCTTTTGAAACTTTCAAACGCATACTCGTAATAGAGTATATACACCCAAATGCATGCCTTAAACAAGGTAGATTGATATTTACAGTAATGCAGGAGGAAATAAATGCTGTGCTGCTGTATTCACCATTCTGAGAGCTTCACATATACAGATTCCCATTTTTTTATTTTGTTAGCTATTCAACATAGATCTCGGAGCGAGTGTGTTAATGCAACAGCTGAAATACCCCTCAGATAATTCACTTTTTTTTTATACCTCATTTCACTCCTGCTTCGAATTCACTGTTTCAGTGTCTATGTAAATGAGCTACTGCTGAGCCACGCCCACCAAAGAACTGCAGAGCTGAGCAACTGGGGAAAATCCAATTGGCTTCTTTAAACTCTGGTCAATACAGAAATGGAAAATAGTTTAAACAAGCCAATTAGATTTTCACCATCAATATTTTCACAGTAATTTCACAAAATTTTGTAGACATTTTTTAAAGGTAGGTCTTATGTGCATGTAGGAATTAAAAAATTTTTTTGCATAAAAGGTCCCCTTTTAAACACGTGTACTCATTGATGAAGGTTTTCATGATCACTATGTTTTGTTTTATACACGTACATAACACTGTGAGCACTGATAGGTGAAGTGAAAAACATTTATTATCTCATTACATGGGGACATGGAAGTGGGTGGGATTTATTAGGCAGCAAGTAAACATTGTGTCCCTGAAGTTGATGTGAGGAAAAAAAAAATATGTGAGCATCAGGATTTGAGCAACTGTGCCAAGAGCCACATTGTGATTACTGGACGACTACAGATCAGAGCAACTCCAGAAC
The DNA here is from genome assembly GCA_030014305.1 of Clarias laeviceps. Classification (NCBI taxonomy): domain Eukaryota; kingdom Metazoa; phylum Chordata; class Actinopteri; order Siluriformes; family Clariidae; genus Clarias; species Clarias laeviceps. Next base: position 16,380,900 of record JAQMYJ010000001.1, on the reverse strand, counting down.
AGCAGCTCTTGTTGTTGATGTTCCCAGTGTGCAGCGGTCAGGACCAACCGAAAGTGCTACAAGGAAGCAAAACCAGTAACAGCCACGGCATGTCGATGTACCTGGGGAGTGACGGCATTCCAATGTATTCTGATCCGCTAGGAGATCTGATGTAGAACAAATTGCTGGAAATGTTAATGCATGAATCACACTGCTAATGGCATCTTGGTGGCCAGATACCACAGCACACCTGGGCTGATCAGTGTATAGCTGCTGTAACAGAAGTGATAACACTTGTTTTGTAGAGATTCCAGAACATACATGTACAGAAAGTGTTTTTATCTTTACTAAACAAAAAAAATCGCTGGCAAATTGCCATGGTGTATCTTTTAAATAAAATTAAAAAAACAAAACAAACTCTTATGGAAGTGCTGTTGCTGGAAAAAAGGATGTTAATGGATCGTGAACAGCATCGCATCACCCTGTGGCCAAACTTGCAGCAGTTTCATTTCCAGAGAGGATCACTGATACGAAGTCGTGACACGATCCGCTTCGTTATTTACCTCCTGAATCAGGCAAGTGTTATTAAACACACACGCAAGCTGACACGTGCCCGTACGGCCCCGAGGACTGACATGAAGACCCGAGCAGTACTGCTGTAGACGACCAAGTACTTTCTCTTACGCCTTGGCCGCTCCTCAGAACTGTGCAGCATCTTTCCCCATGCAGCTCTGGTCTCACACCCCGGCGACGGGCTCGCAGTTTCCCATCGAGTCATGCTGCCACTGCGTTTTTGTTCTTTCGCTCCTTTGTCTTCCTCCTTTTCTTCTTTTCTCTCTCATTTCAGAGCCCTTTTTTCATGCATTGTCGTGGTCCTGTTACTCATTCGCTTCGGTCGTCTCCCCGCCCCTCCCCTCGCTCTTTAACCCAGTGTCCCGGTGTGTGATGCATCATGTCAGTGAATCTGGCTCTCACAAATATACACGCACACGTTCGTGCAGTGTCCGGTTGCGAGATTGTTTCTCTCTGGATGCAGGTGGGAGAGTAAATGCAGTGCAGTAAAGTTTGACTTTAATTTTAAATTTAAAACATTGACTCGCTGAATCACTGACTGACTGAGACAGGAAGGTGGAATTAGAGCTGTGTGTGTGTGTGTCTCTAATGATTGGGTTAGGTCATATGTGATTAGTATCCAAGCACAGGCACTCCCAGGTGTGTGTGTGCGCCTATTTATGGACATGAGGGAGTTGTTTATCCTATTGGCTAATCAGCTGAGGCTAATCTTACAGAGTTTTGTGTTTGGGTGGCAGGTGGTCTTCTGCCAACTTTCTTTGTCTGTGTCACTCTCTTTCTCTCTTACACACACACACGGACATGCACACACATTTCACACACACACACTTTCTCTCTCTCTCTCTGTCCGTGTCATGCTTATGAAGGTTTTTTTATTTTTATTTTTTTTAGTTGCCCGTACGGGCCATTACTCCAGTGTAACTTAAGACCACCTTGCATCTGCTGTGTGTAATGTCCCTGCGAACACACCCACCCAAATCCACACACATGCGCGCACACACACATACACACACTCAAAGTGAAACCCTGGTGTTAAAATAGAAGCGGCGCTGGCGAGTCGTACCCGAATTATCATTCTTAAATCAGATTTCAGGGGAAGCGCCTCAGTGTGGTGATGTCATGCGAGAGCTCATCACGCCGTTCAAGACTAAAGAGACGTACACGAGAAAAAGAAGAGAGTCCTAACGAGTGCGATGTCCCCGGGTTTCTTTTTCAGTTTACACAGTTACTTCTTTTCTGATTTCTGATATTTCCCCTGTTACGCTCTTCATATTCAAAAGTAGTTTTGGGTTGGGTCGTTATCAAAACGGAAACAGTGAGTCATGACTGTGTCAAACCGCCTACTTGTCTGTTATTCAGGACGATATGTACACAACTGTCGAATGTGTCCATACTTGACATTTTTAAAAAAAATTTTTATTTTATAATTATCCTGAGAAAGGTTAAATTGAATAATATTATGATGTCAGATCCATCCTCAGCTACTTTGTACATTTAGTCTTGATGTTTTTGTTGTTTATTTACCCAGATGAGGACGTCTCCAAGGATGTCATTTAGGTATGTTAGCGATGTTAGGACGGCAAGGTTGCCAGGTCAGTCTGATTAGTTGCTGGCGTAACGACGTCATTTAACATCAGAACGTGACAGTTTTGCACCTGAGAAAGAGAAAGACGTCTTGTTGTAAATCTGAATTTGTCTCCTCAACGAGCTGCTCCCGGTCAGTTAATCTCTTACTGCGAGCTCTTGATGTCGGTAATCCAAGCCACTGGTTCATCCTAAATGATACAAAGAAATATGATGGAGTATGAAGAGGCAGATCATGCACTCTGTCTGCCAAACAAATGGAGCAGTGCACAATAATTTGCACAGGGAAGAAGAGAAGAGGAGGAGGAGAAGAGGAGGAGAAGAGGAGGTTGTAGGAGATATAACCCGAAGCTCCACTGCAGCTACTGATGCTTTTGTTAGACAGACTGCCTGCAGTGCGACTTCTGTTTCCATCTCAAAACTGCAGATATAAACGTATAAGAATATACAGTGGTGGCCAAAAGTACTGAAACAAAAGTGAAATTCAGTGTTTTAAAGACAAAAAAAAAAACAGAGATGGGAATCACCAAGGATCAGCCGATTCAGTTTGTATTACGATTCTTATATATATATTTTAAAGATTTTATCACAATTCCAAACAAACTTGGCAAATAATTTGTTTCACCCACACAGGATGCTTTGCTGCCTGGCACTGTGTGGATAAATGTTTTTTGTGGTTTTAGTGGTTGACACAGTCGCCTCGCACCTCCAGGATCTGGGTTTGATTCCCACTGCGGGTCTGTGTGCGTGGAGTTTTCGCTGTGCTTGATAGTTTTCCTCCCTCAGTGCAGAGACATTCTGATTAGGCTAATTGACGGTCCCAAAATTGTGCGAGTGTGCAAGTGTGCGAGTTATTTATTTCTGTACATGATCTTTAGGAAGCAGACTGTTTCTTGTCCGCCACTGCCTTCTTCACCGTTGTCCAACAGTTTTCTATTGGGTTTAGATCAGGAGAGGAAACGGGCCATTACTCCAGAAGTTGGATGTTGGAAAATCTCTGAGAACAGTTAATCGGCACAACTCTTTAGCCGGATCGTTGAAGAATTAGAGAAATAACCTGTTTTAATCACAGGGAGAACTGTAATGCATGGCATATGTTGTCTGAATACTTTTGGTCACCACTGTCTGAGGGTTTCTTTTGCAAAACCAGATAAATGCCATTCTTTAAAAAAAGTAAACTGCTGTGTATAATGTAAAAAAAAAAATTACACTACAATCTGAATTCTGAATCAGGTGAATTACTTATTAATTAATGAGAACAACCGCAAAGCAGTTCCACTGATACAGTACGTTTGATGACATCACTTACCGGTGTACATAATCCATCACTGAGATTAGAGATTTATTACGTATTTAAAAGTACTTTCCATCTCTGATTATCTCCGTCTGTGAGTTCTTTTGCAAGTAAACACACTGATGCCTCTTCCATGAAGCAGTCACACTGTCCTCTCTCTCCCTCTCTCTCTCTCTCTCTCTCTCTCTCTTTCAGGTGTTATGGGTACAAACAGCAGTGGCTGATGGGAAACGAGTGCTACGCTTGGGAATTCACGAGCTCTTATGGGATAGGGAGTGTGTGTGTGTCTTTGTGTGTGCGGTGAGAGGGAAACACTTCCTTGCCAAATGAAATGTCTGAACAAAAGACATGGAGTGAGAATCTAAAGAGAGCAAGGATGTGCACACACAGCCGCACACACACACACACACACACGCACACAGACGCACACACACAATTGTAGACACTTTTTGCCGATTGTTCTACTGTCTCTATCCCCCTTTGAAACAAAGTGTGTGTCATGGTAGAATTAAGACACATTGCCAAGACAGTGAGGGTTGCCAATGAGCTTTTTTGCTTCTTTGGATCTCTCTCTCTCTCTCTCTTTCACTCAGAATGACACACATTTTTACATTTTTACATATAAATAGAGAGAGCACTGTGTTCTGGTTTTGCTCAGGCTCTGTAATTAACATCCTCTCTTCTCTATAAATACACCATGAGTTTGTGTCCAGAGCCACAGAGGGGGGGAAAGTGTGTGCGTGTGCGTGTGCGTGTGTGATTAAAAGATTGTAGTCTGTTGAGGGACGCTCAACGCTTCTTATTATTATTATTAGGGCTGCAACTAACGATTATTTTAATAATCGATTAATCTGTCAATTATTTTTTCGATTAATCGGGGGGGAAAAAAGAAAAGCATTCATTTCCAACTCTTTATTCAAAAACAGAACTAAAATCTTTATAAAGTGCACAAACATGTTGATCCTTGAGCTGTTATAATAATAATATTAAAATAAAAATGGACTAACACAAAAAACATACACTTGTATGCTTTACATCTGCCAAATATATACAGTGGAACCTTGGATTACGAGCATAATTTGTTCCGGTGTTCAATGAGGCGCGCGCACACAGACACACACATAACAGGCAAAAAGCAGCCTAAGCCTTGAGCAGAGCATGAAAATGGATTTTTAATGTCTCTAATGAGACTTGCATTTGACACACACATACAGACACAAAATAAAATATGTTTTACACACACACACACACACGTGATCACAGTGTTATAGTAAACAGTACACGCGTGCACGAATGTTGATTTATACCAGTAAGAGACGAGCACTAAGACCCAGCAGCCTCCGCCATGTATCTTTCCTCGACCTCCGCTCGTTTTTGTTTTTATTTTTGCTCTGCTCTGTCTGAGGCGCCGATAGCATCAGTGCGCGAGGCCGAGTGTGTTCACTCCGCGCTCAACTAAATTTTTTATTATTATTTTTTTAATAATCAAATGTCTCTGCGTTGCCCGACACAACGAATCGATTATGAAATTCGTTGCCAACTCTTTTAGTAATCAATTTTTATCGATTTAATCGATTCGTTGTTGCAGCCCTAATTATTATTATTATTAGTACAAGACAGTAGTGGCTTTTCTGTCTGACACAACTTTGTTGTAAAACTCCAAACAGAGTGAAGTTGATGCTCAGTAACACTATTCGGTCTTCCATCTTATCATGTGACAAATCAGCAGGATGTTTTCCGCGCGTAGCTGCGATCCTGCCAACGGGAGGCGGCGAGACAGGACGACGAGCCTCGACTAAACCGAGATTGTGCTCAATTTTTCAGAAATCCTTCATGGCTAAAATGAGTACAGTCAAGTGATTAGCTTCTCCATATCCAACACTCCAGCATGTGTTTGGTTCTGAATGACGTCACTTTAAATAAGACGGTGCTCGAATTCCGGAGAAATCAAAGAGAACGTAGAGGCCTTTTTTGGCCCTGTTTTCAGAGGAGATGAAATAAAGCAGGAGAAAAGCCATCAGTCTAACATGATTTCATTGTTGCTAAATAAAACTTACCCTGGTGTTTAAGGAATATTTCCCTCCCAACAGCTGGCCAGCTGCTTTAAAAGCAATTTATATAGATGTAATATGAGCACCGTTAATAATGCGCAAAACATCCCGGTGATGATCCAAATGTTCATTGCAGTTTCCTTAAACTTTTTATACGAAGCTCTTTGTTTTTGCTTGAAGGGAACAATCTGTCATAATTCTACATAATACATAATTCTAGTTTTACACCTTCAATGGTTCTGCTCATCAGATTTTGTTTTAATAAACCATTTAATACACTGCTTTTTCTGTGACTTCATATCCTGTGGACGGACATTAATGGTTGATTGTTAATTGATTAACTGCTGTTAAGAATTTAATTGATTTGATAAAAAATTTATTATCTGATAGTTTTTTGTTTGTTTGTTTGTTTTTTTGCATGTAGCGGCAACCTGAACAATTCGAATGTATTCTAATATCCTTACCAGCCAGGCCACTTACACACTCACTTAATAACTCGTTATTACATGAAGAGTCGGGGCTCTGCGATTCCTTTCGTGAACACTGGATCGAGTTGCCCTGCTGCTTATCATCTTCCTCTTCTGCCATCTTTATTTTCTTTGAACTGATCTCTGGAAATCACGAGAGGTCATACTGTTTAATGGTCGGGTTTACGAAAAGTGATTTAGAACAACAGAGTGTTTCACGAGTGCTTCAAGTGTACAGCTGATGTGTCTACATGTTTTTTTTTGGGTTTCTTTCTAGATGTGAAATTGGACACTTGTGCACTCAGGAGAGAGCAAGAACAGAAAGCAAAATCAGTAGCTCAGTCTGTATAATCAACATTACTGTACCCCAGAGGAATGTCCTGTGTGATAATGAGCTCTGCTGTAGTCTCGGAGAAATCTCACGAGCTCCTGTGTGTCTAACTCCTAATGCAGCGCAGTTTGTCAGCTTCTTTACAGATCATGCAGTAGTGGCAAGCAATCAAACTCGCATCATTAACAGGAAGCGAGGACAGCAGCAGCTAGTCCGGTTGTTCTCAAAGGTTCCTATTGCTCTCACACTTAGTGTACATAGACATAATCACTGATTAATATGTGGAATTTCTCACCTAGCTGATTTTGGTGGTGCTCCTTGGTTTTCTAATTGAAAAAATGTACCAAGTTTAGGTAACGAGACACAAGACAGGGTGACGTCAGTGCTCATGTTCGACTGGTCCAGTCCAGTTCTTATCTTTGCACTGGTTTGGTAAGAAGATTACTTTGCAAATATTTGTCCAGCAGTATGATTAATTTGGTTTGGAAGTGACCGTTCAACATTGTAACGGTAAGCTCTTACCTTACCACAGATATTTTTTCCTCAGCTTTCAGACCAAATCAAACTGAAGATCTTACCACGACCATTTGAATAAAAAAAATTTAAAAAAAGTTGTTCGAACACTCATTTCTGGTGGAACTGCTTGCACCAGGCGAATACGTCTTGACATCTGTTTCGTCCCGATATGTCCAACTTACTCCTAAGATTAAATGACTGAAATAGCTGATGCAAAGTCAGCATTTTGTTTTGTTTGTAGACTTTTTTTTTTTTTTTTTTTTTAACTCCAGTGACTCCAGTTCTAATAATGCAAAAGTCAAAAGACTGTCTGCTTAAATCTAATCAGATTTGGTTCTTATTAGTGTTTCTGTAAATTAAGTTATTGTATTGTAACCTCTTGAGACCCCAAAGGATTTTTCACATTACTCTTTCATCAAACATCTTCCTGTTCGAAGCCATTATGTTAAATAGTTATCAGGTGTCAATAAACAAAAACACTGGTTAGAAATGGTAAGTTACACAACATTAGGGTTGTGTAGAGAACCTGCAGCAGTACACACTGTGGTGTTAAAAATACAGTATTTATGTTCTGTCTTCTTCTACTTCTTCTTCTTCTTATTATTATTATTATTATTATTATTATTATTATTAATAATAATTATCGTTGTGTTTGTTTCTCAGACCTGTCTAAGAACCGGCTGTGTGACGTGCCAGAGGAGTTGTGCCAGTTCATCTCTCTAGAGACACTCAGCATCTATCACAACTGTGTGCGCTCAATACCCTCCACCCTCTGCCAGCTACAGGCTCTCACCTACCTCAACCTCAGGTACACACACACACTGCCGAACCCAGTATACAAGGT